>CM074737.1:110458468-110925968 GCA_037367245.1 Phrynocephalus guinanensis | reverse complement strand
CTTTCTGTCCACGGAGCGGCAGCATCCCCTCCCACTGGAAGGACACTCAGGAACTTTTCTGCCTTCCAGAGAACTTCATCAAGCCGGGGAGAAGGATCGGGTCAGGCTGCCTCTCTGCCCAAGGCGAGGGGGGGAGAGGGAGGGAGGGAAGGAGGGGGCAAGACCACCACCACCGGGAAAATGCAACCGTTTGCAAAGCTTTGGCAGAACAATAGACAAGGATATCGGAAGGGAGATAAAAGCAAGCAGGAAACACATTACAATACAGATGGGAAAAGGGAAGGAATGGGGAACGGAGGTGGGAAGACCCAAATGCTGGTGGCGCACGGCAGCTGAGGAGGAGCGCCTGCTTGTCCCCCAAGCTCCGGCAGCGCGCCCACTTGCCCCCACCCACCCACCAAGCTCCACGGCCCTGGTGGCGCCAGAAGAGGAGGAACGCCCCCTCGCCCCCACCCCCACCCACCAAGCTCCGTGGAGCTGGCAAAGAATGAAGAGGAGCGCTCGCTTGCCCACAGCCCACCCACCCACCAAGCCCCGTGGCACTGGTGGTGGTGGTGGCGGCGGCAGTGGCGGCGCACCCTCAGGTCGGGAGGTGGGCTACTTCTTAGCACCAGTCGCCCACGGTCGACGCGTTGTACAGTCCTGATATAAAAGACACATGGTAGTCCATCATTCAGGGAAAGCTTGCCTGAAGGGAAAGGTCTTTGCCTGTTTCCGGAAGGACAACAGAGATAAGGCAGTCTTGGCCTCTAGTGGGAGGGAGTTCCAGAGTCTGGGCGCAGCAGACAAAGGCCCTTTCATGGATTCCCATGAGATGTACCTGTGAGGATGGCGGGATGGTGCTCTCTGTTGGCAGCAACAACAATAGCAACAACAACAACAACAACAATCTTAGAACTGCATCGCTGGAAGGGACTCTTTGGATCAGAGTCCAACTCCTGTCAGCGAGGCACCATGGGAATTGAACTCCCAGCTTCTGCCTCCTCAGCCAAATACCTAAAAAGCACTAAGATATCCACCAGTTCTATTTTTACATTAGTTACGAGCTTCTAGAACAATTATATAATAATAGTTGTTATGTACCATCTAGTTAGAACCCACTTATAGAGCTTTCGACTAAGGGGTGTGGTGGCTCAGCGGACTAAGGCTCCAAAAACTGTCAGCTACAAGGTCGGCAGTTCGAATCCCAGGTGCCATGCAGCGGAGCGAGCTCCCGCTGATAACCCCAGCTCCTGCCAACCTAGGAGTTCAAAAATGTGAAAATGCAAGTAGATAAATAGGTACCGCTGTAAAAAGCGTGAAGGTAAAACAGTGTTTCCTTGCAGCCATGCTGGCCACATGGCCATGGACTTGCAGAACACTGGCTCTTCAGCTTGAATACGGAGATGAGCATCGCCCCTGGAGTTGGACACGACTAGCACACATATGTGGGGGAACCTTTAACCTCTACACTAACACAGAAAGTTTTAACCACTAAGATAAGCACAGATCTCACATGGAATATTTTCCTCAATTCCATTTGCTGAAGCATTATTCAACAGCAATCAGGGATCACTAATCCCTACTAATTAACAAAATGCCAGCTATATTGTGCACCCATTGCACGACCAGGCACCTGGCTAAGAATGCAACCCTTACCTCATTAATGAGTAGCCATTTACTGTCATGAATGATATGACTCAGCCGTCCTTCCTTCCGAGGTTGGTAAACTGAGTATCCAGCTTGCTGGGGGTGGGGCAATGTGTATCCTGCATACTGTAATTAAACTGTAAACCGCCCTGAGACTACTTGAAGTGGTATGGGACGGTATAGAAGCAGAACACTTTAAATTAGCAGCCTGATTCTGGCCTATGAATACAAAATAATAATTGTAAATAAAGATCAGCTCCACATTTGATGCACTTACACAACTGACCAAAAGGAATAAGGTCTGGAAGAAATGTCTTATGAGGAACAACTTAGGGAGCTGGGAATGTTTAGCCTTTCAAAAAGAAGGCTGAGAGGGGATAGGATAGCTATGTTTAAATATTTGAAAGGATGTCATATTGAAGAGGGAACAGGTTTGTTTTCCATGGCTTAAGAGACTAGGACTCGGGGCAATGGTTTCAAATTCAAACTACAGGAAAAGAGATTCCATTTGAACATTAGGAAGAACTCCATGATGGTTAGAGCTATTCGGCTGTGGAATATGCTGCCACAGAGGGTGGTGGAGTCTCCTTCTTTGGAGGTTTTTAAGCAGAGGCTGGATGGCCATCTGTTGGAAATACTGTGATGGGGTTCCTGCACGGCAGGGGGTTGGACTGGATGGCCCTTGAGGTCTCTTCAAACTCTATGATTATATAATTCTATCATCCTAAAACCGCTCTATTGTATGACATCATAGTCAAATGCCTGCATAGTACAATAAGGACTATCGTTTCAGTGACAGATTATAGAACAGTGATTAATCATTTAAGAGTCAATTCACCAGTATCCTGTTTAATCAAATGAACTTTCTCCAAGCTTTCTTGGTTGCAAATTCCTCAATCAAATTATACTAATCTATTCCTCTCTAAATTTTGCATTCAGCTGAAATCAGAGCATTCGTGCGAGGCAGGAAAGAACCAATAATTTTTAATCAATTTCAGAGTTTAAAATGACCTCTCATCAGACACTTACAGGTACTACATATAACTTGGGGAAAATATCTTGAATATTGTTACTAGAGATAAACGGAATGACTGACAAATTGATACATTCTTCTTCAGGTTGATTGCAAATTGTTTTTAAAAAACACATACCTTTGATTTCAAGCCTGCAACTCTATTGCATGAATTTCACCTCCCCCTGGCCCACTCCCGGGTAGAAATATAAAAATTGTCAGAGCTGTGTTTGCTAAACCGTCCTGTTGATTAAAGGAGGACCATGGTACTATCTGTAGCTGTTGCTTCTTTCTATCTGCAACAAGCCCTAGGCCTGAGGACGGATGGGCAAACAATCACTTACTTCCTCCTCCTAACAATTTCTACCCGCGGGAGGGGAAATATTTATAGGTCTACAATGGGGTGGGTGGGTTTGTTACTGAAAGGGGGATGTCCCTTGGGGCATGCCACAAGGGTGAAGGCCAACAACCTCCCACCCCACCCCCACCCCCATAAAAGAGGTGAGGAAGGTATGTTTGTTTTAGCTGGGATTTTCTTCTCTCTCTCTCTCTTTTTTAATAATTTATTTTTATTTTTAAAACTAACAAAGTAAAAACAGATACACTTCTTATCTCCTGCTGTATTATTTATATCAAGAGGAGTTTTCCCCAATAAATCGGCCTAGTTGTTTCATAATTCTCTTCTCATCTTAAACAAGATTATTTTCATATTTCCATATTTACTAAATATTTTCCATTAATATTCTAATATTTTCCATCAATATTATGTTCATCTTTACTTATCTCTGTCTTCATCTAATACAAAAATAGATAATAGACTACAATATTGTATTAGCTAGTTTAGTTTTGGCAATATTCTCAGTCCTAAAACTTAATTCTTCGTTTAACTGAACAGCTTAGATTATATTTGACTAATTCAATATATAGTAGGTATATGCTTACACCTATTTTTGTCTAAAACAAGAAGTGAAGATTGTAAAGTACAAAGTTAAGCTAGTCTGTCTAGTCTACAACCTTAGATATATAATAGACATTAGAGATGGGCAAGAAACGACCATTTTTTGTTACCGTTATCCGTTATTCATACCGTTACGTAACGGTACGAATAACAACCATTTGGACAGGCCAGGCTCGAACCGAAGAGAACCAAGAAAATTTTCTTCGGTTCTGTTCATTTTTGTTAATGGCCGCACAATGAATGAGAATGACCTACCTGGTGCTGCTGGGCTGGCCTTCCTAGTCCAGTCTTCTGGCTTCCTGGTCCAGTCGGGGGTGGAGTCGAGAAGGGGCTGCCATCCGGTCTCCATGCGCGGAGGCCAGATCAGAGCCCCCCTCTCACCGCCCTCCGCCCCACAGCCTGACAGCCTGGTGGGCTGCAGGCTCTGGGGCGGAGTCGAGAAGGAAGGGGCTGCCATCTGGTCTCCACGCGTGGAGGCCAGATTGGAGCCCCCTCTTGCTGCCCTCTGCCCCACAGCCTGACAGCCCGGTGGGCTGCAGGCTCTGGGGTGGAGTCGAGAAGGAAGGGGCTGCGAGATCGCAGCTTGATCTCCTCCGCCCCGGGTGACGGCCTGCATGGCTGTCATCCCGGGCAGAGGAGATCAGCTGAGCTTCAGCTATGGTGTCGCCTCCGCCTGGGCAGAGGAGGATCTTCCCCACGCAGGTCATGACAGCGTCCGGCGCTGTCATGACCCACGCAGGGAAGCCGAGTTTCCCCTTCCCCCCTCTGTGTGCATGCAGAGGGGCAAAGGGGGGTGTCAAAGGGATCTTCCCCGTGGGAGTCATGAACGTTCTCCCGGCCCGCATGTCGCTGGGTCCGAAAATCGAAAAAATGGCAACGAATTGGGCCCCAGGGGCCCGAATAACGGTAAAGAACCGAAGCGGGCCCCAAGGGCCTGAATAACGGAAACGGACGCCATTTTGGCATCTCTAATAGACATCATCAACTCATTATATTTTCTGTATTATAAATTTTACCAACTTTTTGAAACCTTATACAGTATGTCTAAGATTAGTACTTAATGGGTTATTAAAAGAAAAAAAAAGCATTACATCTTGATCTCTCTGTTTCTTGTTGTAGTAAAAGCAAAAGTCCCTCTCTTTCTTTCCCTGGCTAACATTTAAAGATCTAACAAATTGGCATCTCAAGCTGGTTTCCACATTCCATTTTTAATTTTTCACACTCAAATATTCAATTAATTAGATGTTTCATAAATGAAGAGCAAACTTCTATGTTAAACTGGCCTGTCTAGTTAACAATAGTTGACAATGGTCTTAACTGGTCTTCATGGTGAATTGACTGACCACTTAAAATAGTTTCTAGCTAATTTAGCAAATAAATGATTTTGAAGCCTATTTTCGCATTTAACATTTAACTTCAGCATTGAGCACCTCTGTTTTCTCTTCAAATCGTATAAATCTTTTGCCTTTTATATTTTCTTCCCTTTTTTCATGGTAGGGATGTGTTATCAACAAAGCGGAGTCCTAGGAGGACAGGACATAGTCATCAGGCCTACTGTGGGTTTGAAACAACAAGAACAAATCAGCAAATAAGCACAAATACAATAAATCAAAATGGTTTGAAAATTCAAAATAAGAACAAATGGGAAACACCTAAATAATCAAGGCTAAAATTTCTCTGGAGGCAAATACTGTATGTCAAAACAGAAGCTGTCCTACTCTGGGGACATCATGAGAAGAAAGGATTTTCTAGAAAAGACAATAAAGTTGGAAAAGAAAGGAGGCAGGAGGAGAAGAGGAAGACCAAAAACAAAAGGGACAGACTCCTTAAAGGAAGCCACAGGCTGGAGTCGACAAGGACTGGATAGGGTGCCTGAGGACATGGCATTTTGAACAGTTTTCATTCATAGGGCTGCCATAACTCAGCAGTGACTTGATGACACAAAACCACAACAATTTCAAAGCTGTTTTATGCTGCAGGACCTTGAGTTATTTAAGTTAAAGGAAGGAAGGACGGAAGGTAGATAATTTGTACTTGGTTTTCAGATAGCGTCTGTAACAGTGTCTTCTGTTCTATAAACCACCGGATGTAATAGCCTGCCATGTGTAGCCTGCATAATTAAATTGTAAACCACCTAGAGAGTGCTTTAAGCACTATGAGAGGCAGTATATAAGCAGAACACTTTGCTCTTTTTTTTTCTTGGATGTAATTGAAATGTCTCCAGAAGGCCAAGCAGTTGGGTGGATGCTTGGTAGTTTGCTCCTGTAGCTCTCCAGCAACTGTGTCTGTGGAATGATATAGACATGAGGGAAGTGGGACAATAGACATGAGGGACCCTAGGTTCCTTCTGGGCTCCCAGCTTCAGTCTCAGATGTGGTAGAATGCCAAACAGGAAGGTCAGAATATGAAGGCACAAGTAGCATTCATAACAGGGCTACCAAATCACTAGCGTCCTTTTCTTTGAGATTTCAGTTTATGTGGGTGGAGCTTTGAAGTCCATGAACAGTCCAAATGTCAAGCCAGGCAAGTAGTATCAGAAAGCAAGCAGGAAAGGCTAAGAAGCAAAGTCCAGTGGTCCTGAAGTCACACACAGGAAGGAGTCGGCAGCAAACATCAGACTACAAGAGAGGCAGAATCCAAGATGTTGAGAAGAAGAAATGTTCTGTCAGAAAGTCATGACTGTCACCTAAAGCTTATGTCACTTAGGTGCTGGAGCCCATTTTGCCTGCCTGAAGACCATGGGAAGCATGGCAGTTCTCTGTGACACCAACTGGTGCCTAGGACCTCGACTGCTCAATTATCCCTCCGCCCTCTCCTTTGCATGCAATGGATGCCTGGCTAGTTATTTACATGCCCTAATCAGGACTGTTATATAGGGGGTCTGATGAAACCAGGCAACGTCTAAAGTGAAAATCCAGATCTTTATTCCATGACAGAAACAAAGGTTGCATAGGGATAAAACCAACTGCTAAAATGGCCCAAAGGCCTGTTTATATACACTCCCAGGATATCCCCGTGGCTGGCCATTGGATGGTTTAAACAGCTTGCTGCCCCCAAATTGGACAAGCCAGAATCCTGCCCTTCAGTTACTCTCCAGCCTCCAGCTCCCACATCATACACCTGTCTCCCATTGCCTGTGCTTGGGAGCTTGATCAGGCCCTGCCCGGCTGGGACCCGGCTAGAACTTGGCTCGGGCTAAGGTAAGTTTGGAGCCTTCCTTTCTATTTATTAATATACTCCAAACTCAGGCAGTTCACGGGTTACACTAAGAACACAACAAGGACTATGTGATGGGCAAAGGGAGATGGGAAAGGCTGGTTTTTGGACTACCGCTCCCAGCACTCTGCAATCTAGGTAAAGGTTCCCCCTGCACATGCAATCTGGCTGAGGAATTGTGGGTGCTTACCCAAGTGAGTCAGTTTTCACAGTGACAATAACAACAAAACAAAATAAAACAAAGAATAGAGAAGCAATGGAAGTACAGTGGACCCTTGTATAACAAATGGCTTGTATAACATAAAATTTGTGTCCGGCAATAGGGGAAATTTGCTTTAAAAATCACCTATGGGGCGAATTAGTACAACATAAAAAATGGTCGCGATTAGAGATTACTCCGTTTTCAGTGCATTCCTATGGGAAATTTGTATAAAAGAAAATTTGCTTAACAGAATTTCATTTGGAACAAATTGATTCCTTTATACAAGGTACCACTGTGTTTTGGTCCCTTGAAGGCTAAGAAATTTATTTCAGTGTCAGCTCTCATCCAGTAAAGAAGTGGATTAGAATCTTTGAGAGTCCAAGACATTTCTCAGAGCCTAATTACACAGGACGGGAAAATGCAGGAAACAGGATAGGTTTGGGGTGGGCTGATTTGCATTGACCCCCCAGTGATCACATGACAGGAAACGCGACTTCCCATAGCCCCAGTCTGCAGTTCATAGGATCATAGAATAGTGATGTTGGAAGTGGCCTACAAGGCCATCAAGACCGACCCCCTACTTGATGCAGGAATACAAGTCAAGGGATATTTGCCAGGTGGTTGTTCAAATTTCTCTTGAATGCCTCCAGTGTGGGAGCATTCGCCAACCCCTTGAGGTCGTTGGTTCCACTGCCGTACTGCTCTCTTAGGAAGTTTTCCCTGATATTCAGCCAAAAGCTGGGTTCTCTTAACTTGAGCCCATTGTTGCGCAACCTGCCTTCTGGGATGATCGAGAACAGATCCTGCCCCTCAAAGATTTGAAAAGGGCTATCCTATCACCCTTCCGTCTCTCTTCTCTTTAGGTTAAATACACCCGGTTGTTTTGGTTGTTCCACCTCACCAGAGACCCTTCCACTTGTTAAAATGTGAATCCTGTTCCCTTCAGCTCATGACATTTGATCACTTGGAACCACCGCAGAAAGAAAGAACTAAGCACATGCACACTAAGGGGTAGTTTGGCAAAGTACCTCCCCTCTTGCCTTACAAGGGAGGATCCACATGTACACCCAAGCAATATCAGCACTCCCCTATCTAAAGGAAACCTCTCTCCCAAGCAGAGCTTCTTCCTTCCTTCCTTCCTTTCGCATTTTATTCACAGCTTGACAGGCTCTTGCAGCTGTCAACATAGGATGAGGAAACAAATGATTGAAGAAGGAAAGACTTCTTAAGGTGCCTCGCCACCTACTAATGCTTCAAATTGAACTGCAATTAGAAGCCCCCCCCCCACCGCCTGCATGCCCACTTATTTAGAGAGCCTCGTGGTGCAGGAGTTAAATGCCTGTACTGCAGGTAAAACGATGTGGGGTTCAATCCCCGGTAGCTGGCTTATGGTTGACTCAGCCTTCCATCCTTCCAAGGTCGGTAAATTGAGTACCCAGCTTGCTGGGGAGGGGGGAGTGTGTAGCCTGCATAATTAAACTTTAAACCACCCAGAGACTATTTGAAGTGGTATAGGGCGGCATATAAGCAGAACGCACTTTGCTTTACATGGCCCATTACAAGAGCTATAAGCACCTAAGGGTGCCCTCTGGGTATTATTGAATTGCAGCGCCCACCAGCCTTAATCAGGATAACCAATACTGAGGGATGATGGGAGTTAAAGTCCAACAGTACCTGCAGGGTTATTTCGTCTCCTCTCCCCTTATATAAGCCCACAACTTTGGTATGTGAACTGCTGCACCCTAGACAGAGGTTTACCCAGCTTTGTCCTTTGAATGAGAAGTCGGCCACCCTTGTTTCCATTTGTTCCCAGACTCTTATGCTGTGCCAGTTAAGTACAGCAGGGAGTAGAAGGCTGGTTGTTGTACACCCCCCTTCACAAGCTTTCAGCCTGTAAATGTTTCTTGACCTGTCTTTTTATCTTGCCCTGGAGATCCATAGCTGGCAAATGTATTGCTTCCTTCTCCTTTGTGTGTTGTAGTGCAATGCAAAAATTGCTGCTTTATGTGGTATGTTGTCAAATCTATGTCAGTCCTTCCTCGTGATCTTGCTTTCCCCAGGGATCCACAGTGTGACCGAACTGTTATCCAGCATCCCAACAAATCCCCATTAGGCTGGTCTGACTCATGGATTCTTTTCAAGTGCAATATATTCTCTCTCTCTCTCTCTCTCTCTCTCTCTCTCTCTCTTTCTCGTAAATGTGCACCCTCTGTCCTGAGTCATCTTAGCCAGCTTTGTTTTCCCTCAATGTAAAAAGGAAACAAAAAAATAAAATCAACCAACAACCACCTCTCAATTTTTCACTCTTTGCTGGTCTCACCCTAGCATGATGTAATGCTTCGAGCAAACATTCTTCAAACATTTAGTAAGGCACTATTTTTTTACCACTTTTCTTCTCTTCTCTCTCTCCCCCTCCCTGCCATTTTATCAATCTCCTGCCATTTTTATCTTCATTTATCTTCATTTTAGTTTTTTGTTGTTGATTTATGTATACTTCATTTTATTATGTACCTTGTATTTTGGTTTTTAAAATGTATTCCTTTGTTAATTGTTATGTTATCACATGTTGTAAACTGCCCAGAGTAGCCCTAGGTCTAGATGGGTGGTATAAAAGTCAAATAAATAATTAAATAAATAAAGGGTCCTGCTTATATTTAGCCCCTTAGAACTGATTCCCAGTGTGGTCTGTGGATGCAGTGATGGATGAGGAGTCTGGAGAACAGGATTCGTTTTCCCTCTTGGTCATAGAAACTCGCTGGGCGAGTGAAACTGGTAAAACCACTCCTTAAATAACTCACTTGAAAGCCTATTGGGTTGCTGTAAGTCATTTCTGACCTGATGGCACAGTACGTCACCACACATAGTGCTTAAAGCACTCTCTGGATAGTTTGCAATGTAATTATGCAAGCTGCACACTGTCACCTGCTCCAATGAGCTGAATACTCACTCTGCCTATCTTGGAAGGATGGAAGACCGATTCAGGCTTGAGTTGGCCACCTGAGTCATTTGGGATCAAACTTGCATTGTGAGTAGAGATGGGCACGACTTGAATTTTTTTTTTCCGAGTTGTCGTTAGTCGGGCCGGTCCCGTTTTGGGTCGTTTCCGGTTTTCGCGAAAATTCGCAAAAATTAATCGGTTCGTTTTTTCGTTTTTTCGTTGTCGTTAGTACTGGTTTTGGGGGGGAGCGGGCTCCTGGAGGCACCTCTGTGGGGTGGGTGCCTCCTCTGGCCCGCTATAAAGGGAAAGTGGGCTCCTGGAGGCACCCGTGGGTGCCTCCTGCCACTAGGAAGGGGAAGCAGGCTCCAAGAGAGACCCCTCTACATGGGGGTCTCCCCTCCTCACCTGCTGCTGCTGCAAAATGCTATGCAATAGCCATATGGATATTGCATAACATAATGTGCAGACAGTGAGACCAGTGAGAGTGATAGCGTCATGCCCGCCCTGCACAAGGCTCTGGCACCACCATGTCTCACACAGAAGGGAATTGTACTTGCTGCGTGTAGTGCAATGCAAGCAAGTAGATCTGGCTTTAAGGTGGCTTAGTGCAATGGCTAGGGTTAGGCTAGTGACGGGTAAGGTTACGGTGGGCTAGTGGGTTGCACCTCTGGGTGCCTCTCTGACCCACTAAGAAGACAGTCTGTGACGTATGGGTACGGAGTCAAGGGTTAGGGTTAGGGCTAGGGCAGGTTTTAGGGGGCTTTTTGGCACATCCCAGAAGTCTCCATGGCCAAGTGGCCATGCGACTGGTGGGATGGCTCCAAAAATTTGCATGGTTGTCCACTCCCACATGGCTGGCCACTCGGCCAGCCCATCATTGCGCACTGCGCAGGTGTAAAAAAAATAAAATAAAATAAAATAAATGGAGGACAGAGGAGGAGAGGAGAGACATTTTGTTGCAAGAAAAAACCCACTGCTACTGTGAAAAATCTGGCAGTTTATAAATTTTCACGTGTTTCTGTTGTGCTTGTGTGTTCTTGGACCACGATTTAAAAAACAATATTGCGTTTGCCGCCCCATTTTGGATCCCCCGCCCGCACCGCATGGCATGGCGAAATGGCAACTCGAGTCCGGCTGCCCAGGACGGGGGGGAGGCGGGACCCCCCCTCCAGAAACCACCCCTCCGGTAGGTGCCCTGCGCCCTTAGTCAAGCAGGCATTTTTCCGCCTGCTTTTTTGGCCCAGGAATGGGTGGGGGGAGAGTTTAAAAGTTTTTTCCTGTGCCGTCCGTGCCGCTTGCTTGCGCTTTAATTGCGGGCGGCCGGCGGCGAGACTGGGCTTTTTGCTGGCTGCGAGCCTGCGGCGAGTCCCACCAGAGCAGCCCAGGACGGGGGATGAGGGGGGAGGCCGGGGACCTCCAGAAACAACCCCTCTGGTAGGTGCCCTGAGGCACGGCAGGCATTTTTCAGCCTGCTTTTTGGCCGGGAACCGGGTTTTTTTAACTTTTAAAAACTTTTTTTCTGTGCCGCGTGTGGCATCGTGCAATCGCGCGATGCAAGGTACGAGCACGACAAATCAGACCAAAATTGTTCGTTCGTCGGTTCGAGCTCGAAGTCTGGCGGAGTAATTCCCGTTACCGTTTCCGTAGAGTAACGGAACCGAGTAACGGAAACGGAAACGGGAATACCGCTAAGTCGTGCCCATCTCTAATTGTGAGTAAAAGTGTTCTGCTTATATACCACCCCATAGTGCTTAAAACACCCTCCAGGAGATTTACAGTTTAGTTGTGCATGCTACACATAGCCTCCTTTCAGCAAGCTGGGTACTCATTTTACAAATCTTGGAAGGCTGGAAGGCTTACTGAACCTTGAGCCTGCTACCTGAAACTCAACCCCAGTGCCAGGACCCTGCCTGTCATAGAACCTGAATGTGAAGGGTTAAATGCTGAAGAACAGCAGGAGGAGCCTTGCAGTTCAACTCAGCAGGCAGCTGAGTCTGAGGAAGCAGCTGAGGGCACATCTCCTGCTCCTATGAGGGCTAGGAACAGGATCCCGCAAAGAAGAACTAATAGGAGAGCCAGGGAAAGGATCTTTAATGATAGGCGTAAAATTAGATCTGAAAGCCCTGAGTTCTAGCAGGAGCCTTGCCAGAGATATGGGTGTGTTCCCTGGTTTAGGATAAAGCTAGCAAGTTTACCCTGAAACCTCTGTGGGAGCAACGCGTCACTTACCTTGTCACCATGTTCCTGTGTGTATCCAGACTCTGTTTCCTGACCTTGGACCGGCTTTCTGACTACGATGTTTCTCTGTACCCTTGAACTTGGCATTTGGCTCTGTAAGGTATTTTGGCTTTGATTCGGACTGTACTTTGTTCGTTATCTGGATTACAACTAAAGTTCCTGGCAAAGAACTGAACTTGGCTTGCTGTGTATTCTGTGTGCGGGGCTTGACACCCAGGGTGTGAGGACAGTTTTGGCTGCAATACAGCAGTTCAGCCACTGTGCCATGAAGACTCTTGTGAGCAGAGTCTTACCTGCAGTACTGTGGCTCCACTATCCAGGAGTAGGTGGGAGGGGCATTCTGAATGTCCAAGTTCCGATTACTCCTCTCTCACATCTTTATTGGAAAGCTGATTTAAAGGTAAAATAGATTTGGAAAATGAAGTATATATGTAATGCAGGCTTTTGTCCATTAATTTCTTAGAGAACTATCAGATGGATAAAGAGCTTATGCTTCAGACCACTCATTGCATAGTCAAGTGTATTTTCTGGTGACCACATTATTGCAGAGTTCTGAACTTCTGGCAAAATTATCTTTGCTACACAGTAGAAGTACAGATATTCACAGAGGGAACAGCAGTCTACCCCTTTCCCATTAACTGGCACTTTAAAAGTCTCAATAACTCACTCTGAGACATTCTATAGGAGAAAGGAAGATAATAATGGAACCAAAGAATAGACATGGGCACGGAGCAGCGAAATTGTCATTTCCATTTTCGGTTATCGTTTCCGTTACGTAACGGAAACGGTAACGATAATTACGCCGCTCCAGCTTGAACCCGACCCGAAAAAAGAAAAATTGGGTCGGGTTTTTCATTGTCGTTAATGGCATCGCGGCGATCGCGCAATGCCAAGCAGCACAGAAAAAAAGTTTTTAAAAGTTAAAAAAAAAAGACTCCTGGCCAAAAAGCAGGTGAAAATATGCCTGCCTGAGGACACCGACCAGAGGGGTGGTTTCTGGGGGGGGACCCTGGCCTTCCCCCCCTCTCCTGTCCTGGGCTGCTTGCTCCATGCTGGGGGCGGGGTCATCCTCCTCGTCTGTCTCGCTGCATGCCATGCGGTGGGGGGGGGAATCCAAAATGGCGACCACAATTTTTCTTTTGAAATTGTGGTAAAAAAACACACCAAATCACCACAGAAACATGTGAAATTTATTTATTTTAAATGCCTGATTTTTAATAGTAGCAGCAGTGGGTTTTTTATAGCAATAAAACGTCACATTGATTTTATTTTATTTTATTTTATTTTTTATTTTTTTAGACCTGCCCATTTGGGCTGGGCATGGGATGGGACCATGCAAATTTTTTGAACCATTCCACCAATGGCATCGCCAGGTTTTTGACTGACACTTCTGGATGTCTCGGAGGGCATAAAAAGCCAAGGCACCTTCCAGAAATCACAGTCGGGTGTATGGATGTGGTTGAGGGAGGAGGGCTGGTTGCTGGTGCTGGTGTGATCCGATCGAGATTGAGGAGGGAGACTGGAGGCTTTAGGATTTAAGTTAGGCAGGCAGGGAGGGCATTGAATTTAGAAAATAATTTCTTTGATTCCCTGCAGCTTTGTCTGCTGAAGGGAATAGCAGTTTATTCTTTATTTCTTCTCTGGCAGTTTGTGAGGAATTTTTTCTGATATTGGATAAAGGGGGAGGTTCGACTGGGAGTGGGAGGTGTGGATTTATTTTAAAAATATATTATATACTACCATTTATTTTCTATTTTCCCAACTTCAGTTTGCTTGCAGACACACACCATTTGGGGTGCAAGCCAAGAACAGAACCTCTATCCTAAGTGATATCCTAACTGCCCACTCGCCCGTCCGCCCGCGCTGCCACCCGCCTGCAGCCCGCACCACCGCCTGCCCACTCGCCTGCCCGCGTCCGCCGCCCACCTGCTTGCCCGCCTGCGCCTCCCCCTGCCACTGTCACCGCCCGCCCATGGCCCCCCACCCCCACTGCCCACCCGCACCTCCCCCCGCCCCCTCCCCCCGCCTCACCCACCGCCTAGGGTGCAAAAACACCTAGCACCGGCCCTGATTGCAGGATGCCCCTATGCTCTGGGGGAAGTCAAATCGCGCTAAGTCGCTGTGGAAACGACAAACGAAATGACAAATTTTTGAAAAATTTCACGACAAATGGAAATGACCCGAAACGGACCCATTCCAACAAACGAAAACTCAAAACGTCATTTTTTCTGGTCGTGCCCATGTCTACCAAAGAATAATTGAGGTAGAAAAGTTGTTTAAGGCCATCAAGTCTGACCCCCTATTTAATGCAGAAATCCAAATAAAGCAGAACTGACAGATGGTTGTCAATGTTTCCTTAGATGCCTCCAACATTGTAGTTCTCACCCCACCCAAGTAATGTTTCATTACTTACAGTTATGAACGCACCACCAGCAAACTATAACAAACTCCTTCCAACAGACTAAAGGGAAAGAAATACTCAGCATAGAGGTTGAGTTCTCTCTGAATTCAGAGGTGGGAGGGAATGATTGGTTAGTGCGGGATTGATTGGCACTCTTCCCAATCCCAGAAAGAGCCCTCTCATTCAAACCGAAAGCTGCATGCAAGGTTGTAAATAGAACTCAACCATGGATGACACACAGGAGAGCACAAACAAGCTCCATCCTGCTCTATGTCCAAGCTGGACCATTTTTGGTCCAGTGATGAGGTTATTCTTTTTTGGAGCTGAGCTTGAGTGACTTCTACACTTGAAAGGATATTGCTCCTAGCAAACATCCCTTTTGAGCACTATCAGACAGGATCCTTTCTCATCATCTGAACGTAACCCTTGCTTATCTTTGTCCCGAGATGCCAAGGTGACTCTTCTGCTGTAACGTTATCCTCACAAGTAACTCTGTGAGGTGGATCAGAAAGAGAGAATAGGCCAAGGACTACCTTGTGAGTGTCCTGGCTCCGTGTGGACTAAAACTGGATCTTCTGTATCCCAGTTCAGCTCTCAAACCATGGTACTGTATTGCACTGGCTCTCAGTATGCCACCCTCAGCTGAACCATGGAAGGGCAGGACATAAATGTTGCCAAAAGGATACTATAAAATGTGATTTCAGCAGAACTGAAAGAGGAGGAAAGGCAGTCGAGAATTCACAATTTTCCATTTTCTCCCATAATTTGAAAATTAGCTTGATGTGTTTTGTCGTTGACTTTCAAGATTCTTCGCAAAGGGTTCCTGCTGAGTTCTTTAAATGTGAAATACTGCTCAGTTATGTCTTTCCAACACTAATGTGCTTTCTGCTTTAATACAGGTGACCTCTAATGTCTGTTTCCTTCTTTCCCTTTTCTTGTTGCCAAGGAAGCTATTTATGTAAGAGAGTATGCTCAGGTTAAGAATGAGGAAGTAACTGTGTTTCCCATCAACTCGCATTGAATGAATGCTGTTACCAGCACCAGAATGAACAAAGAGATGACAAAAACATGGGGGGGGGAGGGGAAATCCAGAACTGTCCACAAGACAATGTTCCCTCTTGCTATATTTCTGCTAAGCCAGCTGAATAAAAATCTAACACCTCCTTTCCTAACATTTTGTACTGTGATGATCCATTGCAGATGGGCTGCTAAGATTTTCAAACCATAGACCTGATCTCAATTTATTCATTGTGAACAAACCATTTGTTTATCCTAAAAGATGACATATTTAAACTTTCCACACATTTCCATAGAAACGTCTACATCTTTTGAATTGCCAATGCCCCTCGTTTTCCCAAAGAATGGACACTGAAACACAGCATATTCAAGGATACAGTATTAAGAGAAACCAGTCTCTTTGTTTATTATTAAATGCTTCTTGACAAAGTTCTGCACGGACGTAAGCAGATTGTCTTAAAGCAACCAGGCATAAAGAAATACAACTTGTTGTACAGTATTCATATATTAGGGATGAATATTGTGGTACAGAAAGCTTAATTTAAGAATATGAAAAGTGTCTGTTTGGACTACGCAAGAAATAGGAAAATAACACACACACACACACCAGTATCTCTGCTTGCAATGCCAGTAGGATTTTGATTCCCACAACAGCTAGCTAATAGATCCTCCCCTCCCGTATCCCTGTTTTTCATAACCATGCGCCTTTCATCGATCATCCGTTTTGGGCATTCAGAAAGGAAAGGCAATGAAAAAGCCTTCATCAGATATTCAAATTAAAATATTGTATAGTTTGGAATTGTGGGTGCCGATAGAGTTTCATTTCTTTCCCCTTCGTGTTTCTTCTTAGTCTGTTTGAAGGGCAGCCTGAAGAGAAGAACATCTCCTGTTACCTAGGCTTTCGGATTTATGATTTTGCTCTAGCAAAGGAGTCAGGCAAGACGCAGGTTCCACTTTTATTGATAAAATACAAGGCAAAGTCAGCGAGGATGCCTCTTAAGCACAGAGAAGACCCTGAAAATACAGAGCGCACCAATTTTATACATGAGAGTCAAAAAGCCATAAAATCGAATATTCTTATTGGTCAAAGCCTGGAGACCTTTTGGATCCGGGTTCTAACTGGATAATTAGCATTAAGAGTGTGTGTGGAGGCCAGATTATTGGTTCCCCTTTAGATAATTTCAGATGCCTGCCTCCTCTGGGTGACTTTATTCTTGATGCACCACCTTGGAAGAAAGTATACCTCTGTTTTCTTTATCAGTGTCCGTATACTTATGTTGTGTAGCTAGGCTTGAATTATGGCCTTCAGCCCCTGAGTGTCCCCAGTGAGTTTCCTGCTGTTGCTATCTATGTGAGACTCTGACTGATTACATTTTCACAATAGGGGTCTGTTAGTTGCAAGGGGGAAAGTGTTGAGGGTGTGAAATGCGGATACTTTACTCATTCTAAGGTCACACTAAAGGAGAAGGACTGGTTTCCATGACAGGGTAGAAAGGAACATACTGCAATTCCTGAATAGAGGAAAATTATATCTGAACTATGTTGGTATCACTCCTACACACCAAGCGTCTCCACATGACTGGGAATTCTGGGGGTTGGAGAAAACAGGGTTTATTCTGATGTCAAGGAGAAGATCCATGTGTAGCCGTGGGCTTCTTTTAATTCAATTTCTCTCTCTTTCAAGGAGCCATCAGGAGGTGCTAGTGATGCTAGAACTCTCTCTCCTCTTATTGTCCATCTAGTTCAGTGGTCCCAAACTTCCAAATGCCGCAACCTTTTAACACAGTTCCTCATGTTGTGGTGACCCCTTGCCCTGCTTGGAAGAGGCCACAAGCCCGCTTTGGCAGGCCACTGCTGCAGATGCCATTGAGAACTTCCCTCTACAGGCACCCTCAGCCAATTGCAGCCTCTGGTGCCATTGACTGACACCCCCCCAGCCTATGAAGCTGTAACTCACTCCCCCCTTTCTACCCCCCTCCTCCAGACCCAAGCTGTTTGTGCCCTTTTCTTCCCTGGCTCATGGCGACCCCTGCAAAATGGTCATTCGACACCCCCCCCCAGGGGTCCCAACCCCCAGGTTGGGAACCACTGATCTAGTTCTTCTCTGAATGCCTGAAAATGGCCACACAGAGCTCTGAATATGCACTTTGTCTACCTGATTGAGAATTGTAACTGTACATGAATGCTGGTCAGATAGGAAACTTATGCATGGACAGCTACATTATTGTCATGGTTTGGTGTTGCTTTAGTTGCCATGACACCATACTTCAGAATCTTGGGAATTGTCTTTTCTTACAGTCTGTAGAGTTGGAAAGGGTATGGCGTTGTCACATCTGAATATAGAGTTTTGTACAGTGCACTTGATCTCTTTGCCTCTGAAGGATGTTGCCCTCGGTTAATGACCCCCTAAGAGAGCAATCCTCCATGTAAAAAAGTCAAAACATTTTTTTCCCTAAAAAGAATTATTGGCCATTATCATTACCTTCCAGTAAGCCCTACTGAGCAGTGAAGGTTGATGACTCTGGTCTGTGTGTCTGAGTGATGACTCTGGTCTGAGTGTGGGCCAGTGCATTTAATTAGAGATGGACATGAGATGTGTTGACCATTCTGAGAAGGAGGTGGGACAGCCGTACAGCCGAGGAGCGGTCAGTTGCCCGAGGAGGTGGGGAAGGACAATCTGAGTGCCTTCTCAGACTGGCATGCTGCCAGAGAAGGAGAACCCCAGCATTGTGAGATGAAAGGCGAGTGGGTTAGACGGGGGGGGGGGCTTAGGCTTGACACCTATCATGCTGTAGACATGAAATAGCATAGAGTGCGAAGAACCACTAAAATGCAGGCAGGTGGGTTGATTCATATTGGAGGAGCAGGTATTTTGTAAAGCGAATGGCTCTTAATTGCCCATTGAAGATAAAGCTATCTCCAAATAGTTTGTGTTACTACAGGAGTCACTTGCTGCTATTTACTGTTCCTGAGCAATGCCATTTCCCTCCCAGATAGCATGAGGATTGTGGTTAAACTCAGAGGGAACAAGGGTGCCTTGGAGAAGTGGTCACTGGTCAGTGATGTCATAGTCCCTGCTATGTAGAAAGTCCCGGGATTTCGTGAGGCTTGGCTCCAGTACACCACTGAGTATGACAGCTTCCTTATGAAGCAGATAATTCCTGGAACTTGGACTAATGTTCCAGAGACCGAAGTAATCACTTGAATACAGAAATCCGACATCTCTGTTCAACACATTGCTGTGCTAACCAAGACTGCTAACAAACCTCTGCTACTCAGTGCCTTCTCATTAAGCCATTAAGAGGAAGTAACTGTTTAAGAAAAAGCAAACACTCCCTCCGTCCCATAAGAAAGACATTGCCAAGGGAACGTTGGAGAAACTTCCTTTTCTCTTTGAGATCTGAGTATACCAGGAAGTAGAAGTCAATTAATTAATAATTGCAGGGACAAAGATTCTGAGAAGGGGACAGGAAGAGAGCTGTGCCCCAGAAGGGCAGGTATTCTTTATGAATGAAGAATAACAGGGAACCTTATGAAATATTGGTGAAGCAGAGACACCATGGAGAACACAAAGGCACAGGATGCTGCACCACAGGTAAGTGTGTGTCTGTGGGGGTTATCCTGCTTCTCTTTAATTATAAATTGAAGTCGGTAGACATTTCCTGTCAAGTAATGCATATAGACTGGTGGTACTTGGAACTGTACTATATATAAAACCAAAGACTGGTCCTACCACTAGGCAAAGTGATGCAGGTGGCTGATGCTGGCAGGCAGAGGTATTACAGGTGAGCTTGGCATCACACAGACTGCCTTGTGTTGTCTCAGCTAGGTTTATCGCCTTTGTATGCAGTAGGAGATGCTGTCCCATTGTTAATTTACAAGGAAGACTCTTTTATCTGAAAACAATAATATTAGAACAGCAGAGCAGGAAGGGGCCTTAGAGATCATCTGGTCCAGCCCCTGTCAAGGAGGCACAATGTGGAGACGGACTCCCAACCTCCGGCTCTACTAAACCACTGAGCTATCCAGCTGTTCTTCAAGAAATTTAAGGCAAAGCCCATTAAGGGCCATAACTGCAGAGTGCTGAGGGTGTTGCGCCTGCCCTCAATATTCCATTTCCATGGCTCTTCTCCATTTTTAAAAATATAACTTCAGTATTTTTAAATAGGAAAGCCATTAAGCCTCACTCCTTGTCTGAAGTCCTGTTCGTGCAGTTATGCACATAAGTTTGGTGATGTCATCAACCACAGTGATTTTTTTCTCCAATGAGAAAGCATTTTTGATTTACTCTCAAGGTCTTGAACCTTCCATGGGATCCTTTTGATCCCATGGAAGCCATTGGAGGCCGCCGGACCTTTGAGGTGGGAGAAGAATGTTTAATTTTGAAAAGTTGCCACTGCTGATAAAAGCATCCCGATGGCAGTGATTTTCCGGGAATAGGGGAATCCTGTGGCCCCAGAGGGTTTTCCCAGGACAAAAGGGATTCCGTAGGGTCCTTGGAACCTTTTGAGTGGGGAATGGCAGGGGCAGGGAATGTTAGCTGCAGCTGATGACATAGGCAACTATCCCTTGGCCGGAAAATCTGGATCAAAGTAAAATGTGGATTTTCCCCTGCAATGGTCGCGTGCTTGAAAACACAGTTCCTGTGTCCCCACGGGTGCAGTTTAAAGAACTGCATAATTTTGTGTCCCCATGAGTGGGAACCGCAACACAGGGGAACAAAAAGGTTTTGATGTGGATTTTCTGAATCCCCATGGACTCACATACTAGTTAAAAATCCACATTAGAACTGAGAAAAGTTTTGTACCACCTCGAGACCAGGTACTTGTAAAACTCGCTGAGTCGCGCTTAAGCGGGCATGGTCACATTTTCCCCCTTTAAAGTCCGCTGGTCATGGGGACACAAATTATCTGCATCTTCAAGCAGTTTGAAGTGGCTTTTAGTGGTCGTGGGATAGCAGCCATAATCAGCCTTGTGCCTCGTAGCCACATGTACAGTATTTCAGCCCCCATGTATGAAGAAGTGGATTCTGGTCTGTAAAAGACTATAGTGAAACAAACCTGTTAGTCTTGAGAAGGCTACAGTGTTTTCTTGTCCCCCCCCTCTTTTTTTCTCCCTGCCCTTGGCTTTTGTCAGCTTGTTAATCTTGTCTGCAAAACATGTGCTAAGAGTGCAGAATTAATGCAGATTTCTATTGTTTGATTAATTGGTGCAGTGTGCTGACCAGTTCATTGAACATTATTTTAAAAAAAGGAGGCTTAAAAACTGATTTTAATTGGAAATGCCTCCCCAAGAAATACTGTTTCATGTTGGAGCGTCATGAAAAATTGCTAATACAGTTCTTGAGTTAGGTCGTTTATTTTAGATGTTTTCTTTTCCAAATAATTAATAAGTCTGGGGTTTCCCCCTCTCTTGGTATATGTAAAGTAAGGTTGCAGAGATTTACTAATCAGATAACAAAGTGCTGCTGCTTGCTTTAATGTGTACTGATTAGAATTAACAAATCAGTACAGTGACTTGTTTTTGTAGGAATACTTATTCTAAAGTCTAACAGACTTTCTTCAATTTAGTGTGCTCCTAGGTACAAGCTACTCCAATTCTGCAGATAACAATGGAATTTAAACGGCTTAGCAACTATCGGGATGGTAAGCATAGGTTAACTAATTTTAGACTTCCCGGTTGCCACAACATTTTTTTAAAGAACTAAAATGTTCAAAGGAAAAAAGAAGTCAGACTGGATATTTCGGCATGAGACGATAATCTCATGCCATCTTTCTATTGGTCATTGGAGACATCACTCTTTTTTTCTGGCCAATTGATTAGTTTAGCTCAGTAGTGGCCAAACTTCAGTCTTCTGTATGTTTTGGACCACAATGACAAAGGGCTGTGGGACTTGTGGTCCAAAATATCTGGAGGGCTGAAGTTTGGCTACCACTGGTTTAGGTAATGGGACTTGGTTTTATGACCCCTTACTGTCCTTACTGGATCGGTTGAGGATTCTTTAGGGAATTTTTCAGTGTATCTACTTTAAACATAGCCTGGTAGCTTTGTTTAAAATTATTGCAATTTTATTGAAGAACAGAGATTTCCCCACTTCCACCCTACTTCTGTACTTCTGTGATTGTTTTGACGTTTTCCCGTTGTCCTTCCTTACTTCCTTGAGGTTACTTTGGAAAGGATTTGAGAATTATTGCATATTTGGCAATTGCACTGCTCCACTGCTCCAGGGCAGATGAGAAAAGAAGAGAGTCTGGGTTCAAATTCAGGTACAAGCAGTGGTATAATGCAACAGTTGTTAACCACTGTTGAGATGGACACCCTGATGTTTGCATTATTAGATTTTTTTTTGAGGGGGGAGGTAGGCTGGCTATTGGGGAGGCATCATGTTGAGCTTCCAAAATCACCAGTATATATACAAGGAATTCTCCCGTGGTTTTTTCCCACCTGGATTAATAAGTAGAACATTCAGTGGATTTCATACTTCTCTCAATGTTACATTATAGTTTTCGGCCCTTCCAAGGTGCAGCCCTTCCCTTCAGCCCTACCAAGATGAAGATAATAATCATATACCATTGAGTCAATTCTGATGACACTTTCTAGGGTTTCCCAGGTAGAGAATACTGTATTCAGAAGTGAGTTACCATTCTCCAATCTCTTCTTCTGAGGGCACTGGGATGATGCCGTTTGCTCAAGAAGACCACATGTGATGGTTATTCTCTCAGGAGGCATGGTAAGGAATTGTACTCCCAGCCTCTGGCTCGGCAGCCAGATGCATAAACAACTTAGCTACTCAATCAGCTTAAAATGCTTACAAACCCCATGTTTTAGAATGATAATAATAACAATCTTAGAACTGCAGAGCTAGAAGGCCATTGCTGTACCTTTGGTAGCCCCTCCTCAATACAGTGGCTAAAATCAATGTAGTCAATTATACCTAGAGTAGAACCATTGAATTAGTGATTGTTGATCTTACTAGGGAGTTGGATGATCAAATCATCAGTGCGTGGGCCTAATCTTAGGAGCCTCGTGGCACAGTGGTTGAAGTGTTGTACTGCAGCCAAAACCATGCTCACAACCAGGGGTTCAATCCCAGATTGCTGGCTGGTGGTTGACTCAGCCTTCTAGCTTTCTAAGGGCCTTTTCACACGACCCCTAAGATCCACTGGCCACTTAAATTCGGACCAGGGATCTTGGGGGTTCGTTGCTCTTTCTGCGTCCCCACCCCTCCGCACTTCCTTGCTCCTGTCTGCATGAGGGGAGGGAGGAAAAAAGAGAGGAAAAATGCAGGCTCACCTTCGAAGCTGCCTGGAGCCCGTCGTTGTCCTGATTCCTTCTCTTCTGTTTGCTTGTTTTTGCCTCCCGCCCCTTCTCTTAAAGGGGCGGGAGGCAAAAAAAGAAAGAAAGAAAGAAAGAAACAGAAGCGAGGAGAGCCCTGCACTCACCAGATTAAATCCGGACCTGGGGATTTTCACCCTCCTAGAGCAGGTAAAAGAAAAGTGTGCTGGGACGTGCTTATGTGGGCGTGGTCGCACTTAATTTCCTGCAAACTCCAGAGCTGGTGGGGAAACAATTGTAAGCTCGGGAGCTGGCAGCCATTTGCTGCGGAGTTTAGGGGTCGTGTACAAATACCCTAAGGTTGGTAAAATGAGTACATTGTGTAGCCTGCATAATAAAATTGTAAACTGCCCATAGAGTGCTCTAAGTAAGCACTATGGTGGTGGTATACTGTACAGTAGGACCCTCCGTATCCACTGATTTATTATCCACTGAGTCCGTTATTCACGGTTGGCAGAGGAAAAAAACCTAAACAATTCAGCAGCCACAAAGCAAGCAGTAAAGCAAGCTGTTCTTACAAACAGCAGCTGTAAAGCAAAGTATTGTCACAAATAGCATCTGTAAAGCTACTGTCACAAACAGTGGCCATAAAGCAAGCTACTGTCAGGAAACAGCAGTTTGGGGTGGATGAGCAGGCATTCTCTCTTATCCATGGTTTTCATTATCCACGGGAAGGCCTGGAACCAATCCCCAGTGGATAGCGGGGTCCTACTATATAAGCTAAATGATTTGCTTTGCTTTGCTTTTGCTTTTAATCTAGTTGTAATTTGCCTGCTACTGGATTTAATGCCAGTGGTGGTGTGCTGCATATGGGAGCCTAGAAATCATAAGGCCATTGAGTCCAACTATCTTCTTAACACGGGAATTCAAATCAAAAGCAGATCTGATTGACAGTTTTCTCTTGAATGCCTCCAGTACTGGAGTACCCAGCACCTCCTGAGGTAATTGGTTCCACTGTCCAACTGCTTTAACAATTAAGGAGTATTCCCTGGTATTCCACCTAAATTTGGCTTCCTATAGCTTGAACCCATTGTTACGTGTGCTCCACTCTGGGTTGATTGAGAACAGATCCTGTCCCTCCTCTGTATGACTACCTTTCAAGCACAGTGGCACCTCGACCTATGAATTTAATCCATTCCGAATGCATGCTCTTAAGTCGAACTACTCTTAAGTCGGGGTACCGCTGTATTTGAAAAGTGCTATCATCTCTTAGTCCTCAGCCATCTTTTCTGAAGCCTAAATATGCCCAGTTCTTTCAGTCTTTCCTGCTAGGGCTTGGTTTGCAGTCACTTAATCATCCTTGTTGCCCTCCTCTGAATTTGCTCCACTTTACAGACATCCTTAAAGTGCAGCACGGTGTCCCGAACTTGACTCAGTAGTCACTTGTCTAACAAGTGACAAATAGAGGAAGGATAGTGCCTCCTGGGATTTGGAAACTATATTTCTGTAAATGCATCCTAAAATTTCATTTGCCTGTTTTGCAGTCACATTGCACTCTTGGGAGAAATAATATTGTCTCTCCCAGCAGGTGCATCTGACGGCTAGGCTCCCTATATTTCTGCTTGAAGTTATTTTTAATTTCCTTGCAAAGGCTGTGGTATTGAGGTTTTGGCAATTTATAAATTGTGTTTCATTGTTCCTGTTGAACAAACTGAAGGACTTGATTCCTTGACTTAAAGGATATAACAGTAAGCTAAAAGAAAGATTGATTAATCAGCTGAAACATTTGAATTATAGCAGTTACTCACAGAATGATAGCGAACATTTGAAATCTTTTGCCACTGCCAGGCCTGGAACCCCCTGACATTATGCAGATAACAAGCTGTGTGTACATTGAAAGGTACTTCCAATAAGTTCATTAGGATCCAGCTCTGTGAGAGAGTGTAGGTGTAACTATGCCAATCAGCCTGTTTTTACCATGTGACTATCCCTTGCTAGATAGAGAAGAAGGCTGTTTTTTCCCCTTCAGGATTAAAATGAACAAAAAGACATGGGACTAACTATTTGAAAATACATGCCAGAACATGTTTGTCTTCTTTATTTTTAATTTTTGTTTTGTTTTTACCTGCAAAAACCTGGAATGTTACTTTCAAATATATGTCTTTGGAGATTCTCAGTCACCCAGTGAGATTATTTATTTATTTATTTATCTATTTATCTATTTATTTATTTATTTATTATGTACCGCCTGATTTTCCCAATGGGAACTCAGGCAGTGAACAATATAAAACAATACAAAAGAATGCACAATTTCCACAATAGGGCACATAAAATAATAAACTCCAATCCAGTAAAATGGGATTGAGTCAAGGCAACTGGACGTGTTTTCTTATGGTTTTGAAACATTTTGCTACTCATCCAAGTAGCTTCTACAGTCTGAAAAAAAGGTGGCCGGAGGCTCTTAATTTATAGTTCACCTTGGTTTCTTACTAGTATTAATGTTTCAAAGGTATTAGGACTGTAAGTGCCAGTCAATGAGAAAAATGGGTGGACAGCTCCAGGGAACCACATTTCACAAAGTGATACCAATCAAGGGAAAATCCCAGAAGCTGAGATCTTTTTCTATCAGTTAACAACTTCTTAACCCCCCTCCCTGAAAAAAAAACAATTGCCAGGGCTGTTTTTCTAAAAGTGTGAACAGAGGGAGGGAAAAAATTTTTTGATTGCAAAAGAAAAGTGAGCAAAAGAGGATATCTTGTGTAGACCATCTTGATTGCTGTCATTGATGTTGTCAACATTCAGGAGTGAGGAGTGAAGGGAAAGAGGAGTCTCTTTCCCTTGGGTGTCATCACTTATCTCAGAGAAGAGAAAAATCAAGATCGTCCTTAAGGGGAAGGGAAGGGGTAACAGACCCATTTCCCAAAAGGAACTGGGAAGAGAGTGTCTATCAAAATTATCAGTTATGGCAGCACCTCAACTTAAAATGGGTCAAGAGGGTGGATAAGGTGAAGGCTTTAAAAGGGTCAAGAGGGTGGGTAAGGTGAAGGAACAGCCATTAGGGGAAATGGGTAAGCAAGAAAAGGTGAAAGAAACCAGCCAATCAGAAGAGAGGGAAGCAGAAGGCAAATTAGGTGAGAAAGGAGGAGTCTTTAAGTCTCCTATCAGAATAGAGATTTCAGAATTGGCTTTGGTTGAGGCAAATGGAGGGGGGGAGTCTTCCCCCAGGGTGGGAATAGATTTTGTTAGAAAACCCTTGGACATATAAGGGGAACAAATAGATGGTACCTAGAGAAGTGGCAGAAAGAAGGAGATGAAAGAGATTGTCTGAAAAACCCTCTTGTGGGGTGAGAGAGTGAAGCAGGAGACTGGGAGGGGAAAAAACTAAGATCGTAAAAGAAAAGAGAGAACAAGGAACATGGAAAAAACCCAACTGGGAGAAAGAATTTAACACCTTCGACAGCCCAGAACAAATCCATGCTGAGACGGAACTCTTGCCATCCTGGAAGCCAGGTGGAAGGGATAAGTCTGTGGTACCAGTTTTATCTGGATGACTGAGACAAGAAGATTTAACTTTAGTTAGCAAGAACCTCAGGACTCTGCTGGGAGTAATCCGTTTTGGGAACACAAGAAAGAGAACCCTTCATGCTGTTGTGTGAGTGAAAGAGGTTACCTCTTAAAGCTGCCAAACCCTTACATCAAGCTACCCTTTATAGTAGGTCAAGCTTAGTGTCCTTTTTCCTGACGTCATCATGGCTGTGAGGTTGTGCAGCAGTATTGGGCCATTTCATGACCTCTTGAATCACGGATACAGAACACAATATCCCACATTCATAAACCAGAGGTTTTTAGAGAGTTTTAAAGACTTTAATTATTTCCAAGCTCTGCTGCTGAGGAGCTATCTATGCCTTGTGCCATCTGGAGCTTTCCTGAGATAACTCTATGAGCTATCTGCAGAGGCAGATAATTTCTTCCTCCCCTGGCTTAAGTTATAAATTACATTTTAAAAATACAGTTCCTGTCCTTTTGTACCTAGCTGATGTTTTCCCCAGGAAGCCAGAGTGGCAGAATCAAGTATAAGTACACTCCAAGGCCTTCCTCTTTACTGAGCTCCTCTGTCAGGGCTTCTTTAATATTTTTTTCGCACCCAGGTCAGGTTGACATGAGCTTATAAGCAGTAGCACTTTAAAGGCTTCAGGATTTGAGCTAGGGAGGGGAAAGTTCCTTTTGGACCCCAGGAATATACAGGCCAGCATGTATAGATTAATTCTTTATTTGAATACACCCGACCGCTTGATGTAGAGATATTGTGAAAATCAGACCCAAGCAACTTTGCAGAAAGCCAGCGAATAAATAACAATCAATTGTATCAGAGAGGTGGCCTTTAATGAAAAGTCTAGTAAAACTGATACGAAACCTGGAGAATATAGTGTTGTCAGGGGGGTTGGTAAAAACAAATGAGGTATAAAGGCAAAAGGAGGACGTTTGGCAGACAGCCTTGATACGAACTATCACGACCTTGCCAGCATTTGAAAGATTTATTGGAGGAGCATTAAAATTGGTAGAAAAGAAAGACACAAAAGGAAGGCCAAGGGGAAAACCAGCAACACAGTTTTGTGATGTGCCTCACTAGCAGTCTATTATGTGGGTGGAAGCTGTGCACGTTACCCTGAGCAACATCGGAACACAACAAAACCCTCAACTTAAAAGCCTCCTCCTTCTGAGATACTCTCCTATCCAAGTTGGACTGAAAGATGCAAAACCATAAGAAGCAAAATTTCAGTGGCCCATCCACAGGTAGCACCTAGACCAGTGGTTCCCAAGTGTGGGTTCCAAGAATTTCTTGGAATACAACTCCCAGAACAAACAGGAGGGTAAACAACAACCCTCCTCTTTTTATTCACCTTTTCCCAACTAAGATAAGTCAGACTGACTGTGAAAGTTTTTGCTTTCATCAGGTCCTTTGAAGGAGGACTGTTCTATGACTGGAGATATCCTGCTGATCCACTCAGATGCTGCCAGTCTTTGGTCCTTGATCCCTGCTCAAACTAGGCAAAAGAAATAATGATCAAACTTCTCATTGGAAATTCATGGAATCATAGTCACAGAATCATAGAGTTGGAAGAGACCTCAAGGGCCATCCAGTCCAACCCCCTGCCATGTAGGAACCCCCGACAGATGGCCATCCAGCCTCTGCTTATAAACTTCCAAAGATGGAGACTCCAGCACTCTCTGTGGCAGCATATTCCACTGCCTGACAGCATAAGATCATAAAAACATAAGAAGAGCCATGCTGGATCAGGCCAATGGCCCATCTAGTCCAGCTTCCTGTATCTCACAGTGGCCCCACCAGATCCGTTAACCCCACCAGACAGCACTAACCATCATGAAGTTCTTCCTAATGTTCAGATGGAATCTCTTTTCCCATTGTTTGAAACCATTGCCCCGAGTCCTAGTCTCTGATGCCATGGAAAACAAACCTGTCCCCTCTTCGATATGACGTCCTTTCAAATATTTAAACATGGCTATCATATCCTCTGTTTGGGGCCTCCAGCACTTACCCCAGGCCTGGTGCTGCCCTGAGCAGGTCTCCGCTGGGCTTTCCGGGTCTGTCGGATGCTCCAGAAGTGGTTCTCAGTGAACTGGAAATCACTTCTAGTTTTTGAAGGCAAGGGCAGCACCAAGTCTGGGATAAGTGCAGGAGGCCCCATACAGGCCCACACAACTTGCCCCAGGATCCCTTGCCTTCATATACTGCGGTCTACTATATACCAGGACCACAGTATATGAACCGCAATATAGCGGGGGATGATTGTATCAATGTTGGGTGTCCCCGTGGTGTCATCAGAGCTACCCAGATAAGGATAGGATGGAACCATTGAAATTACTTCAGTGTCCATGGATTACTGAAACAGATATGAAGGGAACGTAGTAAACAGGCCCAGAATCTGGGTACAACTTGTCTTATTAGGTTATATAGGGCAACCCAGAGTTAGGAAGAAATGCCCTGTGCATGGACTCTTTTAGCCCCCTCCCCCAGTAGGCTCCTGGCCTTTTGGTCTGCCATTTTGAACAACATACATACAAACATGTTCACCTTGAATCAGCAAGCCCTCATGGTAGTGAAATGGTTGGAAATAGGTATTTAGTCATGCCTCCCTCTCTATGGGGCATGGTGGCTCAGTGGACTAAGGCTCCGAAAACTGTTGACTTCAAAGTCAGCAGCTCGGTGGTTCGAATCCCGGGTGCCATGCAGCGGAGCGAGCTCCCGCTGTTCACCCCAGCTCCTGCCAACCTAGCAGTTCGAAAGCATGTAAAATGCAAGTAGATAAATAGGTACCGCCGTAAAAGGCAGGAAGGTAAAAACAGTGTTTCCTTGCAGCCATGCCGGCCACATGGCCATGGACTTGCACAACACTGGCTCTTCCGGCTTGAATACGGAGATGAGCACCACCCCTAGAGTCGGACATGACTAGCATGCATGTGCAGGGGAAACCTTTACCTTTACTTTTTACCTTCTTTAGTTCCCGGAGACTCAGAAAAGCATAGCAGTTCCTTGAGATTTCAGCAGGCAATCAGAGACTGAGTGCTCCTAATCAGGTAGCAGAACACTTTGGGACAGCCCTGGGTACCACATGACAGAGATGCACCTGCCAAACCTGCTGATTTATCCTGCATGCCTCAGGGTAGCGGAGGGCATTAGCACACACATTTGTATTTACCTTAGTCAGCAAGGTATCTTGGGCCACTGCCGATACATAGATTTTGGAAAGCTTGGAGAAAGCACCCATGACCTTTGGCAGGGCCTGGCCTCGCATCAAAGGGCAACAAACATGGCAGCATTAACTCTTGAAAGATGGGTCTAGTAAGGAATGAGTGCTGTAACGTGATCCCATTTGCTCTCTGTTGTCAGACATGGTTAATATCCCATGATTGGGCCACAGTTTGGCAAGTACAGTTACAAAGCAGACATGGGACACCAAGAGAGCCATGTGCCAGGCTTTTGGCCACAGAACAAAAGAATCATAGGATTAGAAGGGATCACACAATGGTCTAGTATAGTGGTTCCCAACCTTCCTAATGCTGCAACCCTTTAATACAGTTCCTTATGTTGTGGTGCCCCCTTGCCCTGCTTGGAAGAGGCCACAAGCCCCCTTTGGCAGGCCACTGCCGCAGGCGCCATAGAGAACTTCCCTCTATACAGGCACCCTCAGCCAATCGCAGCCTCTGGTGCCATTGACTGACATCCCCTCCAACCCATCAAGCTGTAACTCACTCTTTCCCCTCCTTCCTCCCCCTCCTCCTCCAGACCCAAGCTGTTTGTGACTTTTTCTTCACTGGCTCATGGCGACCCCTGTGAAATGGTTATTCGACCTCCCCAAAACTGGTCCCAAGACCCAGGTTGGGAACCACTGGTCTAGTATATCTTTCTGCAAACGCAAGAAAGGTGAAGCATTCCTAATAGGTAGCTAGGCTCTCCAGGCTCTGCTTGGAAACTTGCAATGAAGGCGATCTCAACACCTTCTAAAATAGTATGTTGGACTGTCAAACAGCTCATACCATCAGGAAGTTCCTATTGCTTAATTGCAATTCCTTTCTTGTGATTTGAATCTGTTGGCTTTGTATCCTATCCTTGAATGAAAAGAAGGTTTATCTATCTTCCATGTGACAGCCCTTCAGACATTTGAAGATGGCTCTCTTGTCACCTCTTAAGCCTCAGTACACCCAACTGTCTCCATTATTTCACATAGGGTATTGCTACCTAACCCTTCACCATGGTTGGTGAAACTCCTCTGCACCTATGGCAGCTTGTTGATGCCCTGCTTAAATGGTTGTGGGCTGGGCAGACCTGGATGCAGGTGAGGTCTAAATGAATCAGAATACTGGGTTGCCCTGTTTTGGGAACACTACTAATGCTAGGTTGGAGAAACGTCAACATGATGTTTATTGTTTTCTTGACCTTCTAAAGTGGCAAATGAAAGTTTCTGTTGAAAACTTTGCATGAACATTTAAGGTGGCTGGTAAATGTCCATTGTTTAACAAGGTGGCCTTTTGCACTGAATAATGTACAATAAGTAAACAAACCTATGATAAGAAATGCTCTGAACTATCTCCATGATAATTAGGTGCACTGTTTAACAGCCTGATAGTCATTGTTTCAACACAAGGCTAATTAGATTATCATGTTAATAAGCGATATGATAATACTGCTCTTATTACTTTGGATAACTTTAATTACTCATTAAAAGTCATAGGGCATTATTACCTAGTAATGAACAGATGCAGTGATATGTCAACAGCTTCCTATATTATTTTATGCATCTTCATTAAGTAATAAATGTTTTAAAATGCACTGGGGAACTCTACAATGGCACTGAAAGAGCCAGCTCCAGAAGGTTTGGCATTTTGCAAACAATTATGGAATGACAGCTTCATCTTTGGAGATAGAATTAAAATTTACAGAAACAAGGGGCACCACAGAGGTGTTGTGGTTGTTTTGTGAAATTTAATGCTGCTTGTAGGGAAGGGAGTATTTCAGCAAAAGAAGACTCTAGCAATCTGGTCTTGGGGAGCAGATGAATATAAATGAGATGTGGACAAACAAATAAACACAGACTGAATCAGGGTTATCTGTATGGTCTTACCGTGTCCACAGGACAGGACATGTAGCCCCTGGTACTCATGAGGTGGAGTGGTATTCCAAATGGATCCCTAAAAACTAACAAGCAGTACAGTATGTGGAAGACTGAGCTGGCACTAAAGGAAAAAGAGACTGGCATTCGTTAACGCATTTTCAAGGAAATTCGACCTCTCCTGGACACCCCAATCTCTTAGGTAATAGGAATTGTCTCTTAGTGAGGCAATAGGCAGCCATTTTCCACATTTTCATCTAGCTTCAGAACTAAATGAGGGACTCCTGTGAGTGTACCATGTTGCCTGTGCTTTGCCTTTTTCATGCCCTTTAAAAATCATTTTTTAAAATTATATATATATATATATTTAAAAATCCAGTTGAATGTCTGAATTCTTGTGTTGTGAGCTTCAGTTTAAGCTAGGGGACATGCACTCAAATTGAGGGCTGGGAGAGTAAGAACAGACAAAAGAAAATATTTTTTCACCCAGCGTGTTGTTAGTCTATGGAACTCCCTGCCACAGGATGTGGTGATGGCATCTGGCTTGGATGCCTTCAAAAGGGGTTTGGACAGATTCCTGGAGGAAAAGTCCATCACAGGTTACAAACCATGATGGAGATGTGGAATCTCCAGGCTAAAAAACCAGGGTACTTCAAGGGCCAGATGCAGGGGAGTGGTATCAGGAGACAGATATTTATTATCATGCGCTTCCAAAAGCATCTGGTGGGGCCACTGTGAGATACAGGAAGCTGGACTAGATGGGCCTTTGGCCTGATCCAGCATGGCTCTCTTCTTATGTTCTTATGTTCTTAAGTTGTTAGGGTCTATCATCCCCCCCCCTCTACCTTTAGTTTCTCTTTTCTTGTTGGTGCAATGGGGTGATTTAATATCATCATCATCATCATCATCATCAACAGCAGCAGCAGCAGCAGCAACAACAACAACATGGTGACCCTTTCCAATGTTTTCTCAGTATATAATACACAGCAGTGGTTTGCCATTGTCTAATACAAGGGTCACTAGAAGTCAGATGCAACTTTGAAGCAACAACTATATTTTAACATGGTTTTTAATCTTGGTTTTAAATGATGAGAGTTTAATTATTTTTAAATAACATATCCATATTGATATGCATATATGTATATATATGCATATAAATATGCATATTTCCTCCTTGTTTCTCTGATGTTTCTCTGGGGTGGGGGTGGAGGGAACAGATGATATGCTCTTTTAACTGTCTTGCCTCCTAGCTGGATTTAGGTGATCAGCTTATGCATAAGGCTCAAAAGTTGGTGTATAGAGGACTGTGCACATCAGTCATCCCCTCCATGTCTCCAGCCCACATGAAATTCCTGAAGAATAGACTCATAACTATTTATTTATTTATTTATTAGGCTTATATACCGCCCGTCTTCCCGAAGGAACTCCGGGCGGTTTACAACATAAGAAAATACAAATAACAGCTATTAAATAGGAACAATTAGACAATTTTAAAACAAATTAACTCAAATAACCAAACCAAACAATAAAGAATAGCTTTGCAGATGGTGGGGAAAAAAAAACTTCAGTCACCAAATGCCTCCCGGAAAAGGAGAGTTTTTAATGCCTTCCGGAAGGCTGGCAGGGACCCTGCTAGGCGCACTTCTGCTGGGAGGTGGTTCTACATTGTGGGGCCAGCCATAGAGAAGGCTCGGGTACAGGTGGATGTTCTCCGAGCCTCCCTGGGCGTGGCCACACACAGCATGTGCGCCCACGACAACCTAGTCGGACGGGCCGATGTTGACCGCTGGTCGATCCGCTCTGTCAGGTAGTCAGGTCCTAGGCCATGGAGGGTTTTGTAAACCAAAACCAGGACCTTGAATCTGATTCGGGCCACAACGGGCAGCCAATGCAGGCGGGCCAGAACTGGAGTGATGTGCTCGAACCGATGCACACCCGCCACCAGTCTGGCCGCCGCATTCTGGACCCACTGCAGTCGCCAAGGGAGAGTCAAGGGCAACCCCATGTAGAGTGCGTTACAGTAGTCCAGTCTCAAGATCACCAGCGCTTGCACCACAGTTCTGAGGGAATCCCCATCTAGGTATGGACGAATCTGGGCGATTCGATGGAGATGAAAAAAGGCAGCCCTGGACACAGTGGCCACCTGGGCCTCCATGGTGAGCGCCGGGTCCAGGACTACGCCCAGATTCCGGACAGAGTCTGAAGGCCGGAGGGAAATACCCTCCAATGTGGAATAAGGGCCTCCATAGCCAGATGGGGAAGCCCCAAAGAACATAACCTCGGTCTTGTCGGGGTTGAGTTTGAGCCTGTTAGCCCTGGTCCATTCCATGACCGTGCCCAGGCACTGATCGAGGGTCCGGACAGCCTCATCTGCAGCAGTGGAAAAGGAGACATAGAGCTGTGTGTCATCAGCATACTGATGACAGCAGACTCCATGTCTCCTAATGACCTCAGCCAGGGGCCTAATATAGCTGTTGAACAGCATGGGAGAGAGAGACGACCCCTGTGGGACCCCACAAGGGAGCATCCACGGGGCAGACAACTCCCCCCCATGCTGAACCTTCTGGGGACGGCCCCCAAGGAAGGACCGAAGGCAACTGTAAACAGTGCCCCCGATCCCAACCTCAGAAAGCCGGTCCAGCAGGATACTGTGGTCGACGGTATCAAAGGCCGCTGACAAATCCAGGAGGACCAACAGGGAGGAACACCCCCTGTCGGCCCCCCGGAGGAGGTCATCTTGCAGAGCGACCAAGACTGTCTCAGTCCCCTGGCCAGGCCTGAACCCGGACTGGAATGGGTCAAGGATATGTTCTTCCTTCAAAAATGATTGAAGCCGGATCACGGCCACCCTCTCGATTACCTTGCCCAGGAAGGGAACATTAGCGATCGGGCGGTAGTTGGTCAAATCTCCCGACGCTAAGCCCGTTTTTTTCAGAATGGGCTTTACCACAGTCTCCTTCAGGCGAGAGAGAAAAACCCCTTCTCTGAAGGAGGCTGTGGCGATGACAGAAGCCCATTCGGGCATGCTCCCACCAGCTGCTTTCATAAGCCATGATGGGCAAGGGTTGAAGGGGGTGGACGCGGGCCGGCAATGGGCAATAGCCCTGGAGGCCTCAAGCGAGGAAACAGGCCCAAACCCATCCATACGAGGAGACCGAGGGGGTGCAGCGACAGGGCGTGCCGAGAGCGGGCTAGAGTAACAGGAGTCAAAACCGGTATGGATGGCCTCTATTTTTGATTGAAAAAAGGCTGCAAAATTCTCACTACTGAAATCAGTAGGAGGAGGCCTAGCCAGCCCAGGATTAATGAGGTTGCGAACCACACGGAACAGTTCCGCTTGACAGTTTGAGGCCTCGCTAATTCTCAGGGAGTAATAAGATCTTTTAGTCTCCCTGATCGCCCACATGTAGCGCCTGGACTGGACAGTAACTGCAAACTTCTTATTTGCCGTCCGGTTCTTCCTCCAGCTGCACTCCAGCCTCTTCCGTTCTTGCTTCATCGCTCGTAACTCCGCCGTGAACCACGGTGAGGGACGAGCTCTGCAGCGGATGAGGCGCCTAGGGGCGATCTGGTCGACAGCCCGGGATGTTTCATCAAACCATTGGTCCACCATGGCGTCTACCAGATCGTCAGCCAGTCCACCAGGAGGCTCCCCAAGGACTTCCCGGAACCGAGCAGGGAAACTGAGGTTTTGCCTCAGGGTGCCACAACTTATTCTTTATGATTGGTTTATTTATTGATTTTATTGATATGCTGTCTGTTCCCCATAGAAAAAACTATAAAAACTATAAAACAAACTGGATGACAGGCAGGGAGGCAGGGAGGTAGGGAGGCAGGCAGGGAGGCAGGGAGGCAGGCAAGGAGGCAGGCAGGCAGGCAGAGATGATAGATAGATAGATAGATAGATAGATAGATAGATAGATAGATAGATAGATAGATAGATAGGGGTAAGCAGAGAGAGGGAGGGAGGGAGAGAGAGACAGGGTGATGGAAAAATATCCTTCTCTGCTTTGGACTTTGGTCCTGCTGAAAACCAGCTTCCTTCCCATCTGCCAGAGGAATAAAGCCCTCAACATCTTACCCTGAGGGAACGTATCTTCATGTTATCTCTATACATTGGACTACAAGGACAGATAGTCAAATACAATATAAGGAGACTTCCTTATCCCTTCGGGCAAGGCGTCCAATACAGTCCTCTTTTGTCAGACATCACACTAATGCCCTCATTAAGAGGTAAAGGAAAGATGGAGACTAGACATGGGCACGACTAGGCGAAATTCTCGTTTCCGTTTCCGTTTCTCGTTATCGTTACGTAACGGGTAACGGTAACGAGAATTACTCCGCTCCAGCTCGAACCTGAACCGAAAAAGAAAAATTGGGTCTGATTTTTCGTTGTCGTTCATGGCATCGCAGCGATCGCACTATGCCAAGCAGCACAGAAAAAAAGTTAAAAAATAAAATAAAAAAACCCGATTCCTGGCCATAAAAGCAGGCGAAAATATGCCTGCCTCAATGAGAGCACCTACCGAGGGGTGGTTTCTGGGGGGGGGGGTCCCCGGCCTTCCCCCCCTCTCCTGTCCTGGGCTGCTTGCACCAGCTGGGGGGGTCATCCTCATCGTCTCCATTTGCCATGCGGTGGGGGAGGGATCCAAAATGGCGACCGCAATTTTTCTTTTGAAATTGTGGTCCAAAAACCCACCAAAGCACCACAGAAACATGTGAAAATTAGGTATTTTAAATGCCTGAATTTTTATAGTGGCAGCAGAGGGTTTTTTAATAGCAATAAAATGTTGTATTGATTTTATTTTATTTTATTTTATTTTTATTTTTATTTTTTTACACCTGCACACGCGCAATGATGGGCTGGCCATGGGATGGGACCATGCAAATTTTTGGAGCCATTCCACCAATCGCATGGCCAGGTTTTGCTGAGACTTCTGGATGTGCCAGAGAGGGCATAAAAAGACCACCAACCCTAACCCTAACCCTAACCCTAACCCTAACCCTAACCCTAACCCTAACCCTAACCCTAACCTGAACCGTTACCCTAAGCCTAGCCCTAACCCTAACCCTAATCCTAACCCTAACCCTAACCCTAACCCTAACCCTAACCCTAACCTGAACCGTTACCCTAAGCCTAGCCCTTACCCTAACCCCAATCCTAACCCAGATTCGTATGCAAGTACACTTCCCTTCTTAGTGGGTCAGAGTGATGCACCCAGAGAGGTGCCTTCAACTCCAGAGACCCACTCCCTCCCTCCCTAAGCGTAACCTGTATGGCAGTACGCCAGTATGCTTTCCTTCTTAGTGAGTCAGAGAAGCGCTGACGAGGTTCCTCTGACACACTAACCCCAACATAATTATAACGGCGGCTACACGTTACGCTCCCTAAACCACTGTACAAATGACAGACGACAAACAGAAACGACAAATTTTTGAAAAATTTCGCGACAAATGGAAACGAGCCGAAACGGGCCCATCCCGACAAACGACAACTCGAAACGTAATTTTTTCTGGTCGTGCCCATTTCTAATGGAGACCATTTGCAGGCCATCCCCCCCTCCTCCTCAGCATCCTTCTGTCCGCCTATGGAGGAGACAGTTTTTAAAATAGATCACCCCTCTAAATGGTGCAGCACAAAATTGTATTGTTTGGGGAGCTTCAGCGTCAAAACACAATTTTTCAAAAAGACCGGTGGGTATCTCGTTCTCCTCAGCTCCATACCGCCCAGGCTATTTTTCATGCCATGTTGAAATGGGACTCAGCTTGGGTAGAACGAGTGTTGAGGAAACCTCAGCATATTTCTTCTGACGAGTCCCTTTGCTGCAAAAGGGCTTCTCTGTGGGCCTAGCTCTACAGCAGTTCATCATAATGCGAATGCTGAGGCTGCAGAAAGCCCAACCAAGCACTGTCAGTTCTGATGAAGTAGGGCACAACTCCAATTGTAACCACTCTGGGTCTACATAATATATTTATTCCCCCCCCTTTAACTTTGCCTATTTTAGTTTATTGTTGGGCCGCAAGACATCTCCGGCATTCCCACACTAACAAAGTGTTTAGGTTTTGATCTATGGGGATCTGTCAGGGAGTGTCCTTTAGCCATTTTTCCTGGGGAGGGGGGTGTACAAAATAAATTATAAAGTAAAATTGTATTGCCTTTGTGAAGTATTTGGGCTTGAGGCTGAATTCACATGCACTGTAGAATACAAGGTAGATTGTTGCATTATTTTCCTGATGATGATTGGGACTGTGTCAGAATCTCCCTTTCTTCTTGGATGCACCCATTATTAAGGTGAGGTGATTTGAACACCATGATACCAACTGGACTGCCATAATTTACTTACTGTTTATTTAAAATATTATTACCTTTCCTTTCTCCTTAAAAAGGACCCAAAGTGGTTCACAGAAAGGCAATACAGTGGACCTTCATATAACAAGCAGTCTGTATAACATAAAATCTGTACAACATTAAAAATTCTGGAGATAGGGGAAATTTGCTTAACAGAATCTAGAGTCGCCTATGGGGTGAACCCGTACAACATAAAAATGGTCACGATTAGGGATTACTCTGTTTTCAATGCATTCCTAAGGAAAATTTGCATAAAGGAAAATTTGCTTAACATAACCACTGTATTTAAAACTAAAAATAAAGCACAGTGGTACCTTGTATAAAGGAATTAATTCATTCCAAATGAAATTCTGTTGAGCAAAATTCCCTTTGTACAAAATTCCCATAGGAATGCATTGAAAACAGAGTAATCCCTAATTGTGACCATTTTTATGTTGTACAGATTTGCCCCATAGGTGATTCTGTTAAGCAAATTTCTTCCTTGTTTCTCTGATATTTCTCTGGGGTGGGGGTGGAGGGAGCAGATGATATGCTCTTTTAACTGTCTTGCCTCCTAGCTGGATTTAGGTGTTCAGCCTATTCCTGCATAAGGCTCAAAAGTTGGTGTATAGAGGACTGTGCACATCAGTCATCCCCTCCATGTCTCCAGCCCACATGAAATTCCTGAAGAATAGACTCATAACTATGGCAGGGAAACTGAGATTTTGCCTCAGGGTGCCACAACTTATTCTTTATGATTGGTTTATTTATTGATTTTATTGATATTCTGTCTTTTCCCCATAGAAAAAACTATAAAAAATATAAAACGAACTGTTCTGTGGATTCGCCCCATAGACAATTCTGTTAAGTGATTCCCCCGCTATCTCCATATGTTTTTTCCTCTAAGTGGATTTTCTGTTAAACAAACTGCTTGTTATACAAGGGTCCACTGTATATAAAATGGTGTTTTACATCATTAAAAGACAACAGTTAACACTAAGAGAGTGAGTATAAACAGGCAGCTGACATAATTAAAAGGCAATATTAAAGTGAGCCTTTAATAAAGCAGGGTCACCCAAGGTGAATCTAGGTAAAATGGAAACAATAAAGCAAGGAATTGAATGTATAAACATTGCAGTGCTTGGTGCCAGTGAACTGAAGTATCCTGGTATTTTTCTGTCAGAAAACTAGTGCCTTACTCTGGAAATGACAAACTCAGAAGAAGTGGAGTGGCTCTAATATTGAGGCAAGATATAGCACAGGCAGAGGAGCTATAAAGCAAGACCTGAACAAACAAGTCTCCACCAGACGGCTAGGAAAATCCATCAGCATAACTATCATTCATGTTTGTTTGTTTGATCAATATCATTTGTAGGCTGCCTTTCTCCCAAGAAGACTTAAGGTGGCTCACAACATTAAAACAAGCAGAATTAGAAACACAATAAACAATGCATTATTTATTTATTTATTTATTTATTTATTTATTTATTTATTTATTTATTTATTTATTTATTTACACGATTTTTTTAGCCGCCCCGCTACTAGGTGAACTCTGCGGGTGGAGAAGGTACAATAATATATTAAAACTATAAAACAATAAAACAATATGACTGTTAAAACTATAAAATGCAATATAGGTTAAAACAATTGATATACAGTGCAAATTATAAAACTCTGCTGCTCATGAGTCCAGCTAAATCACTGTGTAATTAAAATGTTGGCTGAACAAGAGGGTCTTTGCCTGGTAACAAAAAGCCAAAGGTGTTGGTGCCAGGCGGATCTCTGTAGGGAGGGCATTCCAATGTTGGGGGACAACCACCAAGAAGGCCCTGTTTCTACATGCCACCCCCCTAACTTCTTTGAGGGATGGCACCTTCAGCAGGGCCTCCTGGCCTGATCTTAGAGCATGGGCAGGCTCATAGAAGAAGGCGGTCCTTTAGGTACCCAGGTCCTAAGCTGTTTAGGGCTTTATATGTAAGCATGAGCATTTAAAAAGGGATTAAACCATTGTTGTTCAGTCGTTCAGTCGTGTCCGACTCTTCGTAACCCCATGGACCAGAGCTCGCCAGGCCTTCCTATCCTCCACTGCCTCCCGGAGTTTTGTCAAATTCATTTTGGTTGCGTTGATGACACCGTCCAACCATCTCATTCTTTGTCGTCCTCTTTTCCTTTTGCCTTCGATTTTTCCCAGCATCAGGGACTTTTCCAAGGAGTCCTCTCTTCTCATGAGGTGGCCAAAGTACTGGAGCCTCTGCTTCAAAATCTGTCCTTCCAGTGAACATTCGGGGTTGATTTCTTTCAGAATGGATAGGTTTGATCTCTTTGCAGTCCAGGGGACTCTCAAGACTCTCCTCCAGCACCACAGCTCAAAAGCATCAATTCTGCGGTGATCAGCCTTCTTTATAGTCCAGCTCTCACTTCCATACATCACTACTGGAAAAACCATAGCTTTGACTATCCTGACCTTAGTTGGCAAAGTGATGTCTCTGCTCCTTAGGATGCTACCTAGGTTTGTCATTGCTTTCCTCCCAAGAAGCAAGCGTCTTTTTATTTCGTTGCTGCAGTCGCCATCTGCAGTGATCAAGGAGCCCAAGAAAATAAACTCTGCCATTGCCTCTATTTCTTCCCCTTCTATTTGCCAGGAGGTGATGGGACCAGTGGCCATGATCTTAGTTTTTTTGATGTTGAGCTTCAGCCCATTTTTTTCACTCTCCTCTTTCACCCTCATTAAGAGGTTCTTTAATTCCTCCTCACTCTCTGCTATTAGAGTAGTATCATCTGCGTATCTGAGGTTGTTGATATTTCTTCCGGCAAACTTAATTCCGGCTTGTGATTCATCCAGACCTGCCTTTCTCATGATGTACTCTGCATATAAGTTAAATAGTCAAGGTGACAGTATACAGCCTTGTCGTACTCCTTTCCCAATTATAAACCAGTCAGTTGTTCTATATCCAGATCTGATGGTTGCTCCTTGTCCCACATATAGATTTCTTAGGAGACAGATAATTAAACCATAATAATTATTTAAAACATATTAAATGATGCAAAGCCTGTTGTATGCCTGAAAATAGACCTATTGAATCAGTGGTTATGAAACAAGCTGTGACTTCTGCAGTCCCCATTGATACAACAAGTCTGGTCTATGAAGAAATAACAAATGGATTTAGCCCTCGGTTTAGACTCTGATCTGGCATTTTGCAAAGCAGGTTGACTCTCCTTGGACTATTTTAGAAGTGGCTCAGTTTGACTCAGGGCCAAATTCAAGCCTCCTTTCAGAGATCCGTTTAACTATAATTAGAAATCAAGAAACAGCTATAATGGTACTCTATTCGTGAGAGTTGAATAAAATTGCCAGTATGAATACCCCCTATATGAAGGGTTGAAATAATAATTTTATATAATTTTATAATTGTATATGAGTGTCGTGTATGACAAACCCTTCTATGGTTTCTCAGTTCCACAGTACCCAGAAGTGCTTTTCCCCAAAGATACACAGCCTTCACTTACAAGCCACAATGCGGAATTGACCTCCCAAGGCACTTGTACTCATTGAGACACTTAGCATGTTTGACTAATTCCAGACACACAGATTCAAGGAAGCCTTTACGCAGAGCCACTTTTATTTTTTATTTTTTAAAGGAGAACCTCCTATACAGCTTTAATTTCTTAGCAAGATAAACTTGAGAAGTATAATTATAAATACATGAGAACATAATTCTTCTCAGGCTTAAGGCGCAGATAAGGTTTAAGGTGTCACATCAGACTGTACAGTCTTGGAGTTTGCCGAAAACAATATCCTAATCCCCCCACATTTTTGGTTGGAAGGTGACAGCACAGACATGGTCCTGGGGTTGTGGGGAAGGATGATGATTTTCTGAGCCACCATTTGCCATACCAAAACTACCTGTTAAGGCAGGCATACCAAAACTTTGGCCCTCCTGATGTTTTGGACCACAACTCCCAGAATTCCAGGCCTGTATTTCCAATGGCAAAGGACTGTGGGAGTTGTGGTCCAAAACATCTGAAGGGCCGGAGTTTGGACATGCCCGTGTTAAGGCATCACCTTGAATCAATCAATGTGCTCACCTTCCTGTGAAAGTACTCTTTTCTTGTTCTCCTCAACCCTTTTGGTCTTTATGTGAAGATTAATACCCTGTGTATGAATCCTGCAGAGAAAAGAATGTAACTATCCTGCACTATGTGCTACTATTCTAGTCCTTTCCAGGTGAATCATTGTGCATAAGGGAAAATGCTATTCTCCACAAGAATTTTATAATCCTTCACAGTTTGGCATGTCCAGAGGCATAGCCAGGATTTGGAGTGCCTGGGGACAAGGTTTGTTTTGGTGCCCTTTCTGCCATCTCCCCATCGCACCCCACAGCAGCATGGGGCTGAACCCTGCGGGCATGGGGTGGGTGCATGCCTGCGGACAGATGGATGGGCATGTGCGCACGCATGCGCGTGAAGTAGCACACGTGCACCTTACACCTCTCCCATCAAGGCAAGGAAGAGGAATGGGAGGAGGGCACCATGCTCCTGCCTGCCTGCCTGCCTGCCTGCCTGCCTGCCTGCTTTGCCGCATGCCTGGCGTGCAGCGGTGGAGGGGTTGCCATCGACAAGACTTAGGGGAAAGGAGCACTGCTGGGCAGCGGAAAGGTGCAAGGCTTCCTCCTCCTGCTCCCCCTCCAAGCGGCTGCCAGATTGTTGCACCTGGGGCAGATGTACCCTTCTGCTCCCCCAGATATACCCCTGGGCATGTCTCCGAGAAAAAAGAGACCACTAACTTCCAGGGAACTTTGGGCCTTTTTACACGACCCCTAAGATCCGCTGGCCACATAAATTCGGACCAGAGATCTTAGGGGTTCCTCGCTTCCTCTGTCCCCACCTCCCTCGGCACTTCCTGGTTGCTGGCTGCCTGAGGGACGGAGAAAAAAGAAAGAAAAGAATGCCTTCTTACCTCCGTTTTGTTCCGGGCAGCATTCAGATCTCTTAAAGGGGCAGGGTGCAAAAAAAGAACAAACGGAAGCCAGGAGAGCCCCGCACTCACTATCCTTACACCGGATCAAATATTTGTCACCTCCAAAAAGCAGGTACAAGAAAACTGCTGTTTGGTCTTGCTAAAGTGGGCGGGTCGCACTTAATTGTCTGCAAAGTCTGGAGCTGGTGGGTAAACATTTTTAAGGTCCGGACCTTGCAGCCATTTGCAGCGGAGCTTAGGGGTCATGTATAAACGGCCTAAATAGGAGTTAGGGACTTGCTCAGATAACTCTCTCAGCAAGGCGAAGAGACGGAGTACCACCACCCTCAGATTCTCTCTGACACTGAAAGGTTGAGGGATTCATATGCTTTATTCTGGAAAGGCTGACTTTAATTTTAATAAGTCATTAAGAGCCACATGACATATGCTACTGAAGAGGCCATTCTGTTCTGTTAAGAGTCTGTGGCATATTGTGTCACTTGTTTCAGCAAGAAACTTGACTGTGCTTTAAATCAAGGACAAGAAACCTTTTAGATGAAGGGCAAGGGCATTTTTCACAGAAATGATTAGGAGGGGGGGGGAATGCTTCCCAGGGGCAAGTAAGGCCAAATACTGTTTTCAAAGCCATCAGCATATTGTAGTTTAAACCTCTCAAGTAACTAAAGCTTTCGAAAAGAGAGATATCCACAGTATTGTCTCCACTGGTTTGGTATCAAAAGCCACAGGTGGGAAGGAGTGGTTGTTGGGTATTTCCTTTCAATTATTCCCTTTATAACCTTGAGGTTATAACATTAAAATGTTTTCATTTGCATTTGTCTTCCTCTGTGTTCCCATTGTCATCCGCCTTGAGTCTCATTTGTTGTCAGAAAGACAAACCAGTTCAGTGAGACCTTTGTTCTCTAAAAGGGTTCTGTAGGCTAGACAAACTTCAACAGATGCCATTTTTATATCTACATGAGTCACAAAAGTAGCTCAGATGTTTTTACATTATGCAGCCTTGGATTTGAGTGGAAACAATGTTTCTGGCACTGTTTAGAGACATGTTTTCTGCCTTCACTGGTTTCCTTAAAATGCTGGTTAATTGCAATGGAGAATATAAGGACATAAGAAGGGTCATACCAGGTCAGGCCAAACATCCATCTAGTCCAAATTCCTGTATCTCACAGTGGCCCCATCAAATGCATCTGGGAGTGCACAAGACTAGATATCTGTCTCCTGATACCACTCCCCTGCATCTGGCCCTCGAAGTACCCTGGTTTTAAACCTGGAGATAACACATCTCCATCATGGTTTGTAACCTGTGATGGACTTTTCCTCCAAGAATCTACCCAATCCCCTTTGGAAGGCATCCAGGCCAGATGCCATCACCACATCCTGTGGCAGGGAGTTCCACAGACTAACAACACGCTGGGTAAAAAAAATATTTTGTCTGTTCTCACTCTCCCAACCCTCAATTTGACTTTGTATGCTGCCTGATTCTACATTACCCTCTCCAGTCCTTGTCAGTTATCTGGTGGCACTCTTATTCCTTCTTTGAGAAACAACAAAAAGAACAAAGAAACATTCACCTCAGTTTACAGTAGAGTCTGTATAGAGCTAGAATACCTTAAGATGCAAAATGGGAGGACACAGAGCCTTGCAAAATGAATGGTTTGGATTACAGCCCAGAATGTAAGGAGTATAGTTGCTTTATGTCATTCATTCTTGACAGTATGACCTGTCTCAATTACATGGTGCAATCATCACAGGTCACAGGTTGAATTGGAGCCCACAGTGCAAGATGGCTTTAAAAAGGCAAATGCTATTTTAGGTGTATTAATGGAATTCTAGTTTCCAAATCCTAGGAAGTACAGTGGACCCTCTTATAACAAATGGTCTGTATAACATAAAATCTGTACAACATAACAAATTCTGGAGATAGGGGAAATTTGTTTAACAGAATTGCCCATTGGGCGAATCTGTACAACATAAAAACGGTCGCGATTAGGGATTACTCTGTTTTCAATGCATTCCTATTGGGAATTTGTACAAAGGAAAATTTGCTTAACAGAATTTCATTTGGAACAAATTAATTCCTTTAGACAAGGTGCCACTGTACTCGTTTCACTCTATTCGGCACTGCTTAGGCCTCACCTTGAGTACCATGTCCAGATCCGGACACTTAAAAAAAAGAATCTGACCAATTGGTACAAGTTCAGAGGAGAGAAACCAGGATGATCCTTGGTCTGGACACCAAGTCCTCTGAGGAAAGAATGAAAGAATTGGGCATGTTTAGCCTCAAGAAAAGGGGAGATAAGATGGCACTTTCCAAATACGTGGAAGATTGCCACACAGAGACAGGGCAAGAGCTGTTCCCAGTCATCCCAGAGTACAGGATGTGTAACAATGAACTCAAGAAGCCAGATTCTGGTTGAATATCAGGGAGAAAAAATCATGATTGTTAGAGCACTATGGCAATGAATCCAATTACCTCAAGGGGTGATGAGTCCTCCAATACCGGAGGCATTCAAGAAAAAATTGGACAACTGCCTTGCAGATATACTTTGATTTCTTTCCTGCACTGAGCAGGGGTTTGGACTCAATGGCTTGATGAGGTGAACCTCATTCTTCTATGATCACAGAATCATAGAGTTGGAAGAGACCTCAAGGGCCATCCAGTCCAACCCCCTGCCATGCAGGAAGCCCATCACAATATTTCCGACAGATGGCCATCCAGCCTCTGCTTAAAAACCTCCAGAGACACCTTGATGAAGAATTTTCAAATGCTGTTGAGATTCCTCACTTTTGGGAGAAAATGAGCCAATGGTGGGGTATTTTTCTTAACAGTATCACCATGATTTGCACAAACTGTCATAGCAACAGCAGCAGTAGCAGCAGCAGCAGAACAGCAGAGATGAATGGGACCCTATAGATTACTAAGTCCAGACTGGCAAAGAAGCAAACACAAAAGGAGTATCCAATATTCTTAAAAGTTTCCGACAAAATTTGTGCTGTTTCAAAACATTATGTGCAAAATTTTGCTTAATTTGTACAAACTTCTCTCCCCCCCACCACCCTATGACTTCTAGCACCACTTCTATGACTTTTAATTGCAACTGACAGAAGGGGTTGTAGAAATTTTAGTCTGAACCAGGAGCTCTACTTGAAGAAAACAATGGCAAAAGATTTTGCTTAAAAAAAAAAAGATGCAATGAAAATATTTTTAAAGGTTTAAAGCAGTTTTTTTAAAGGTTATCAAAAAGAAAGTAAGAACGTTTTCTCCTAGTAGTACCATGCTTTGCCTTTCATTTTTTAAGGGGTGGGGGAACCTGTGCTCTTCTGGAACCTGGTCTAGAAGTCCTACCAGCCTTGTCTGGTTGGAATGCTAGATGTAACTGCCGGGAGCAAGAACTAGCTTTTATAAGTTTTTATTTATTTCTTTCATAGATTTATATACTGCCTCATTAGTGCATTCCCTGTCCTGGGCAGTTTACAAATGTTAAAACTAGGCATTATCATTTCAATTCAGAAGTGGGCTGGTTCCAAAATGAAATGCGGGAGTCCCGCTGGCATTTGGAACCGGTCCAACACTCTGGAACAAATTCAGCCAGTCCCTTACTTTGCATTGGGCTGGCATGGGGTTACGCCTTTTAAATGTAGGGAGAGAGGGAGCCAGGCACAGCCCTATTGCGGGTTGATTCCACAGCATTGGCACCATAGCAAAGAAGGCTGCCCTTCCAGTGGACAAATTCCTGGTTTCCCATGGAGTGGCTACCCAGAGGCACATGGCTCGGGAGGGCTTTGGGAAGCGAATAGATAACCTTGGGGAATGATGTTTCAACAGTCTAAATACATGTGGAGAATCACACATCTCTCACTCCTTCCTTACTTTGAATTCTTCCTTGAACCATCTGATTGCCTGTTGGAAGCATGATGTTAGTCCAGCTAGGAACACCATGCAGGTATCTTTTGCTCCTATGTACTGTAAGTCTACAGCATTGTCCCCTTTTTTCTATCAGGGATCCTTTGTCCTTCGCAGCTGCAAGATGGCCAAGTGATTTCCTGCAGTTTATTTGCCTCTGAACTCTTAAATGTTCAAGATACCCAGAGCTTGGAAAATGACAAGACACAAAATATTCCAAACAGCATATCGCTTGAAAAATTTAACAGCCTGCTGGGCTAATTCTCTTGGGATAGTCACAGTACAAGTGTCTAGAGGGATAGCCATTATGTTGCATCAAAGCCAATAAAGAGTCTTGTGGAACCTTAAAGTCTAACATATTTTTTTCACTATCTGGCTACACCACAGGAGATTTAAATAGGAACTCCCCACGGTGCCAAGCAGGGAAGAGCCACCCTGGGCAGCCTTGGGCAAGCTGTACAGTCCCAGAGAGCCCCCAGAAGAAGGGAGTGGTAAAGTACTTCAGAATAATCTTTTCCTAGAAAACCATATAAAGGGTCACTGTGAATCAGAATCAACTTGACTGCATGAAAGCATTGAACATGTCCAGGTTTTCTAATTCTTTCCAACACCCCCGCACAGCTCTATGTCTCCATATTGTCATTTCACATTGGCTTTTCCCCTCCCTGTACCCAAATCTATTGCCACAGAAATGGAGCTCTCTAATGCTTTGGAAATATTGATTTCCTATTTACATCAATCCAATTAAAAATGTTTTCAGTATTTTTTTTACTATACACAGGTTATCATCAGCTAAACTAATGTTTTGAAATATGTCTCTCCACGTTCTCGCATTTTCCATTTTGTGGTAGGTTGCGTTATTGTGTCACATGACTAATATAGCATGGCAACTCCATGGTCAGTCTCACATTGTAAATCAGGAAATGATCCACCATGCTCCGGTTACATGCCTAAAAAAAAAAAAAAAGCAAAGCAAATTGTGCTGCTTATATACTGCCCCATAGCTTAAAGCACCCTCTAGACTAGACAGTTTACAAGCAAGGAGGGAGGCTACACATCCCCCCTCCCAAGGGATCTGGGTACTCATTTTACTGGCCTTGGGAGCATGGAAGGCTGTGTGAACCTTGGGCCCGCTATCTGGAATAGAACCCCAGGTCATGGCTGCAGTACAGCAGTTTAATCACTGCACCGCAAGGTTCTAGCACACAGCATACTGGTTTCACAAATGTAATTTCCCACTACTCCTATGCCACCATTAATTTATTTACACTATGGAGACTTTGATTTGTTGGTTAAATATTGATACTGTCCAAACATAGGTATGGTGCTGGTGCCAGTGCAGCTGCTGTCCAGTGAGGAGCTCGATAGTTACTGCACTGCCCAATATGATACAGAACTGATCTAGCCAGGGTTCTTTGTGTGTCAAGCTCCACCATTCTCTCTTCTCTGACTTATCTAGTAGTCCCTGGATATCAATGGGGTTGATAATTTGCTGGTGGTTTTGCAAGAATTCCCCATGAAAATCCTATGAAATCATGAGGATCCTTTCTTGATTCAATGACCAACTAGTTGGTTTCTTTCCCTTCTTCCCATTACACCCTCTCTGGAGAAGAAAACACAAGTCTCCATTGGCATAAGAAGGAATTGACAAACCACTTGGTAAATTAGTAGCCGCTGAAGTGGGGGATGATAGGTGTAATGGCAACATACAAAGAAATAGTCCAGGACCATAGGTTCACACAGGAGCTAAAACCAAAAGTAATGCAGGGTGGAACATGGAATTAAAAAAGTTGCACGTCTCCTGTGGGCAAGGTTTGCCACTGATTCAGAGTGTGAGTGTGTGTGTGTGTGTGTGTGTGTGTGTGTGTGTGTGTGTGTGTGTGTGTGTGTGTGTGTGTGTGTAAATGTGGGCTGTCTGAAACCAACCAACCAACAAACTAACAAACCAAACAACCTATTTATTTATTATTTATTTATTTATTTATTTATTTATTTATTTATTTATTTATTTATTTATTAGATTTATATACTGCACCATCTAGCAATGAGGCCACAAAACTACCCAAGGCCCATAAGGGAAACTGAAGAAACATTTTGGATGTATGAACACAACCTAAGCAAAATTTTGTGTCCCTGGCTCTTATCATTCCAGAGTCTTTTGAGTTTAAAAACACAGGAAAGACTTCAAAAATATTTATAAGACAATTTTTGTGGGCTATAGGCCACTTCTTCAGATGTATGAGGTGGAGCCTTAATAGACAGACACTGATATATAGAGGGCTCATACAGGGAAGAAGAGAACATGAAACAACATAAATATAGAAGGGTCAGCTTGCTTTTCAATGTGTTCAGAAATTGAAATTAAGAGCTAGTGAAATCTGCTTGAGTAACACCATACTAGTGCAAGCTGTCTCATGGAATGAGATTAGGGATGGGCATTAAACGAAAATAATATGTTTCCTTTCCTTTCCTTTCTTTTCCTCCCCCCACAATTTTTGTTTCATAGAACTTCTTTTTAAAAAAATCATATGAAATGAACCACTAACGAAGTTTGGGGGGGGGGGAGCTGGAAAGTGACGGAGGGACAAAAAGTCTTTTAAAAGCCCTGGGCTTTTTAAAAAAAACCTTTTCCCTCCCCCAAGCCCCAGCTGCCAGCTGATTGGCACTGGGGTGGGGGGTGGTTTCCCCTCCACCCCAGTGCCGATCAGCTGACAAGCAGGGCTTGGAGGAAAAACATTTTTTTAAAAAAGCCCCGGGCTTTAAAAAAAATTTCCCTCCCCCAAGCCCCACCTGCCAGCTGATCAGCACTGGAGTGGGGGAGTTTTTTCACACCCCAGTGTGCCGATCAGTTGACAGGCGGGGCTTGGGGGGGGAAAAAAGTTTTTTTAAAAAAGCCCAGAGCTTTTTTAAAAAACTATTTTCCTCCCCCAAGCTGCTTACATAGGGAACGAAATGGTTCGTTTCAACAACAACAAAAACCCATTTCGTTTCATCTGTAATGAAGTGCTGCTTCCTCGTTTTGTTTTGTTTTGTTTCATTTGTTACCTAACAACATGATGAAACAGCATTTTGTTTTTCATTTTGTGTCCATCCCTAGATGAGATAGGAGCTCTCCTAAATGGGTGATGCAGGATGATCTCAGTGCTGCTGCGTAAGATGAATCCCATCAGAAGCGACACCTATCTTGTAACTTGCACGACCGGTGGATAGATGGTCAAAGAAAGGTCCAAAACAGAGAATGCAAATGTTCTTAGTAAGATCAATTTAAAAATAGGTTATACTCCATGACGTCTACCCTATTTGCCTCTTGGTGTGGTTCCCACCTTCTTTTTCCTCCACAACATTTTTATGTTTCAAACTACTGCAGATCTCCTTGCTTTAGTTTAAGGCAATTCCTGGAGGCATGACTTTTATTCAGTTTCGTGGGCCTCCTTTGTGTTATTAGAGGATCAGTTCAGTTTTGAAGATGGTGGCTTTGAACCAAAGTCTGCCTCATCAAATGAATCTTTTTGATCTCTCCACTTTGTTTCTACTTTAGCAATAATATTGGGATTGTGGGGAGAGGGATCAGATAAAGTGAGGGCATAGCCCCAAATATCAGATCCTGGGATTTAGATGAGACATTTCATAGTGTCCAAGTCCAGATGTGGGGGGTTACTTCAGCCTATGCTGGTCTTTTTGCATAGCTTTGAAAGATTAATGTTTTTGAGAATACAGATTCCAGATTTTCCCAGCCAGCCATAATGGCTATTGACAGATGCTGTTCCATCAGTAGAACGATCCAACACACACAGAGCCTATAATTCCCAGGGGAGATGGACAGAACAAACAAGATACTAGGAACAGTGTGGAGTCGGTGGGCAAGATTTAGAATTAGTTATCTAGCCTTACTTACATTACTTCTTTTGCGGGAATTGCTTGGCTTTTTAAAAGGCGCATTAAAATTAGAAAATCCCCAAACGAAATGAACATTAATGTGCTAGCCTTAAAATAATGAGCAACATCAGAGGGCAGTCCCCAAGAGAGTTTTTGTTTGGTTTTAGCTGAAGGTTTAGTTGAGAGTTTTTGTTTGGTTTTAGCTGAAGGTTCCAAGCTGTGACCTCTTAGCTGATAAAGGGTGGTGATGGGGATGAGTAAAACTCTGGACAATGATTGGCTGAACTGCCCTTTTGTCAGAGAAGGACAGGGCAGGTAGAACATCCAGTGAAAGGAGGAATAGAAGCAATTTAAGGGAAGCAAGGGGTCCAGGAGCTGTCAGAATGGTAGACAAGCAGGTCATCTTTCTCACGCTGAAACTCAGGATGACAGAAACCACCCCCCCATTATCACTGCCTGCTGAACGTACTACATGGGGATGATGGTAATTGTAGTTGGCCAATATCTATGATTTGGCAAAACCTAGTCCAAAAGAATGCAGGGCTATAAAAAAACACCAATGGAAGGAGCACGTAAGAAAACCAAAGGGATGGGGAGCAACTACAAGAAATATGAAGCACATTTGGCCAGGGGGTCAAAAATAACATGACTGCAGAGCAACATAAGTGATGGTTTAAATGCCAGTGAGCTAAATATGTTTGTCCTGCTTCAGCATTAAGGGTCGAAATGACCTTCAGCATCATCACACTCCTACAACTTCATCTTTCTGTAACTGAAAACATGCTCAGTTCATGGCATCACATCTGGTTCATTACATCTGGTCACACCAGTCACTTTCTGTTAGACTTTAGAACAACCAGCTGTCTTTTTGACATTTCACAGGGAGAAAACTGTTACTCATGAAAAAGAGAAAAGGAAAGATGATGTCCTGAACATAACGGAAAGATGAACATATGGAGAGAAAATAACTGCCTATATGTTAAATGCTACTTGGAGTATAAACACTGGGTTTAAAGCTGTCGAAAAATAAGTTAAAGCATGCGTCTCTCTTCAGCAATGTTGGGGTTAAGGCGCTGGACCTCCCTGTCATTCAAAATTCACGTGTAACTCTTATGTCATTACCGTATCTTTCCATGTATAAGACTATTTTGTCTAAAATTGTTATACTTAAAATTGAGGGTCATTTTATACATGGAAGTAAGCCAAGAGAGAACTGCATGGTTGCTAAACAGTAATTTGGGGTTGGAAAAGTGGGGGTCTTCCTATACATGGAGACGGCTTATACAGTAGATGGAAAAATACAGTGACTACAAAGCTTAAACAATTGATTCACACATACATACACTTCCCTGACCTATGTCAGTCTCCCAGGATGGTACAGCACCCACCATGACGGGGGAAGAGGCTAGCCACCATCAAACCACTTCATAAATATGAAGAGCAGCACAGTATTTATTGAATATTAATTTTTAAAATTGAAATGATATATACTTGTTTATTGGAAAAAAACACCCACAACTGTGTATAAGCAAAAAGTGTGCTTGCTCAGAGCCATGCAATTCAAGGGAGAAGTGCATAACCAATAAGAGAATGTTTGCAAACAAATAAGAGAAAGTAATTCTTCACCTAGAGGGTCACTGGTCTGTGGAACTCCCTGCCAGAAGAAGTGGCAACAGCTGTCAGCCTTGACAGCTTTAAGAAAGGATTGGGCAAGTTCATGGAGAACAAGGGTATCAATGGTTATCATTATGGGTGCCTAAGGACAGCCTGCAGGTTGGAGACATAGGCAGGATATCTCTCAATGCCATTTGCAGGGAATCGTAAGCAGGTGAAGACATCTGCTTGGGAATACCCTGAAGCAAATGGCGAGCCACTGTGTGAGACAGAATGCTGGACTGGATGGGCAGTGGCTTGTTCTGGCAAGGCTGTTCTAATATGTTATGTTAAGACTTCAGAAAATTCATTTCATGAAATCTTACCCAAAGAAGTGCTACCTCCCTCACTTAGTTTCTTCAGCATCTGGTTACAGATGTACAGTGAGATTGGGAACAAAAAGTAACATCTTTAAAGAAAGATGAGCTCGGCATTTCCCCTTTTGCTTTTGCTTGAACGAATACATGAAACAGCAGCAGGTAGACCTAGCAATTAATCTTTTGAGACAACAACAATAACAACGTCTGCTGTGTGACCAGAGCACTCCACGCATAGTACTGTAGTAATAGAATGAAGAAATGTCTGGACCATTGACAACCATGGTTTGTTGCAGAATCTACAGGAAAAAATACTTCCAGTTTTGGCATTCTAAACCACTGCTGTGTGCACAGAGGCAAACAGTATCTCTAAATTTCAACCCCTTGAAAGAAACAGCACCCCCTGCTGCAATCTCTTGGCACTGGGTTACTTATTTGCTTGAGCCAACATGTTACAGCTAGAGATGGGCACGGATTGAAAAAATGACATTTCGGTTTTTTTTTTTTCATTGCGGGTCCGTTTCAGTTCATTTTCATTTTTTGTGAATTTTTTGAATTTTTTTTGTTTCATCCCCCCCCCCCCCATTTTTACCACTTTTTGCACAATTTTTAAAGCATTTCCGAGCACGGACGTCCCCCAACGCCCCAGACCAGAGGGAAAACACTAAACAAAATGATGCTGGCAGAGACACAGTATAGACTAGGTACGCAGGGAGGCTGCAAAGGCAGTGGCGGGTGTTGCCCAGAGCGTAAGGCAGCCGCAGAGTGACTGCACTGTGGGGCAGGGGAGGGTACTCACTGAGAGGTAGGCACGCACACAGGGAGGCTGCAAGAGAAATTTCTTCTTTCTCTCCGCTAAGAGCCAGGCTGCAGCCAGCAGGAACACAGAGACACATGCCTGCCTGCCTGGCCTAAAGTAACGAGTCAGAGAGACAGCAACACCTACCGCAGATTGCAAGGAGGACGGGGGCTGCCAAAGCTTTTTATGCCCTCTGTGGCTGCCAAACCTACCCAGTCTGCAACCTGGGCATGCTATTGGTTGAAATTATCCAAGAATTTACATGATCCCATCACATGGCTTGCATCCATCTTGTGGCTGGAATCCATTTTGTGTCATCCTTAAAGGGAAAAGAAAAAATACATCGCGATGGGAGAAAGACAAAAACAAATGTCTTAAGGACCGCAACCCCCCCCACCCCCGTAATATTTTCAAATAATTATCACTGCATTTTTACGGATGTCCAGGGCGTTTTAATACCCAAGAAATCAATATTAGGCATCTGGGAGCCATTTTGAGTCGATGTCCCCTAACTCCCATTAAAGGAAAAAAATACAGCGATCTGAGAAAAGACATAAATGCATGTTTTAAGGACCCCAACCCCCCTGGTAGGTATTATCAGGCAGAATAAACAATTATTGCTGGGTTTTTACGGATATTCAGGACGTTTTTTAACATTTAAAAAATAGCTCATTTCATTCTGCATCGCCATTAACGAAAACGAAATGTAACGAACCTAATTTTCGTGGTTCTTTTCGGTTCATTGCAATTTCATCACAATTTTTGTTATTCGTTTTGTTACGTAATGAAATGAATAATGAATAACGGAATGAATTTTTTTTTCATTTCATGCCCATCTCTAGTTACAGCTACTCATTGTCTGCCCCCCCCCTTCCCCTGTGAGCTGGGTACTCAATTTACTGGGCTTGGAAGGATGGATGTCTGAATCAACCTTGAGACAGCTACCTGAGCCCACCAGGACCAAACTCAAGTCACGAGCAAAGTCTTGAGTGCAGTACTACAGTTTAACCACTGCGGAACAAGTTCAAGCGATATGCACAATTAGACATGGGCACGACCAGAAAAAATGACGTTTCAAGTTTTCATTTGTCGGAACAGGTCCATTTTGGGTCGTTTCCATTTGTCATGAAATTTTTCAAAAATTTGTCATTTCGTTTGTCGTTTGTCTGTCGTTTCCACTACGATTTAGTGCAATTTGACTTCCCAGAGCATAGGAGCATCCCGCAATCAGGGCTGGTGCTAGGTGTTTTTGTGCCCTAGGCGTCGAGTGGGGTGTGGAGGCGGGTGGCAGGGGGGAGGTGCAGGCGGGTGGTGGTGGCAGGGGGCCATGGGTGGCTGGCGGCCGCAGGCGGGCGAGTGGACGGCCGGCGGTGCAGGCGGATGGGCCAGTGGGCAGTTAGGATATCATTTAGGATAGAGGTTCTGTTCTTGGCTTGCACCCCAAATGTGTGTGTGTGCAAGCAAATTGAAGTTGGGAAAATAGAAAATAAATGGTAGTATATTAATATATTTTTAAAATAAATCCACACCTCCCACTCCCAGTCAAACCTCCCCCTTTATCCAATATCAGAAAAAAATCCTCACAAACTGCCAGAGAAGAAATAAAGAATAAACTGCTATTCCCTTCAGCAGACAAAGCTGCAGGGAATCAAAGAAATTATTTTCTAAATTCAATGCCCTCCCTGCCTGCCTAACTTAAATCCTAAAGCCTCCAGCCTCCCTCCTCAATCTCGATCGGATCACACCAGCACCAGCAGCCAGCCCTCCTCCCTCAACCACATCCATACACCCGACTGCGATTTCTGGAAGGTGCCTCGGCTTTTTATGCTCTCCAAGACATCCAGAAGTATCAGTCAAAAACCTGGCGATGCCATTGGTGGAATGGTTCAAAAAAATTGCATGGTCCCATCCCATGCCCAGCCCAAATGGGCAGGTCTAATAAAATAAAAAAATAAAATAAAATAAAATAAAATCAATATGATGTTTTATTGCTATAAAAAAAACCCACTGCTGTTACTATTAAAATTCAGGCATTTAAAATAAATAAATTTCACATGTTTCTGTGGTGATTTGCGTGTGTTTTTTGACCATGATTTCAAAAGAAAAATTGCAGTTGCCATTTTGGATCCCCCCCCACCGCATGGCATGGCGAGACAACGAGGATGACCCCCCCCCCAGCCTGGTGCAAGCAGCCCAGGACAGGAGAAGGGGGGAAGTACGGGGACCCCCTAGAAACCACCCCTCTGGTAGGTGGCAAAGCCTCAGACAGGCATATTTTCGCCTGCTTTTTTGGCCTGGAGTCGGGTTTTTTTTTAAAAAAACTTTTTCTGTGCTTCGCATTGCGCGATCGCCGTGATGCCACAAACGGAAACGAAAAACCCGACCAAATTTTTCTTTTTTTAGTTCGAGTTCGAGTTCTGACGGCTTAATTATCGTTAACGTTTCCGTTACGTAACGGAAACGATAACCGAAAATGGAAACAACAATTTCACCTTGTCTATGCACAATATCAGAAGTGGGCATTTATTCTTATTTTAATTCTAAGAGCTTTGTGAGACAGAGTACTGCTCTGGCAAAATTGATGTTTGCTTAATTATGTACAGTGGTACCTTGTATAAAGTAATTAATTCATTCCAAATGAAATTATGTTAAGCAAATTTTCCTTTATACAAATTCCCATAGGAATGCATTGAAAACCGAGTAATCTCATTTTTATGTTGTATGGATTCTCCCCATAGGTGATTATGTTAAGCAAATTTCCCCTATCTCCGGAAATTTGTTGTACAAATTTTATGTTTGTTATACAAGGGTCCACTGTACATTTAACTTTTATATTCAGTTATTTATTATCATTGTGCTTGTTGAATTATGTGGTCTTAGGGTGTTCAATTTTGTATTATATCAGTTATTTTCTATTACATATGTATGCAATGTCTCTTATTAAGTTTGTACACAGCCCAGTCTATAGGCTAGAAATGATGATGTAGTAAATAAATAAATAGATAAATATTTTAGTGTAATGTTTTTATTATTGTTTTAATTATTTATTGACATTTTGGTGTTTTAACTGTTTTAATTCTTTTGATTGTAAGCCACCCAGAGATCTTTGGGTAGTGGGTGGCATATACGCTATAAATAAATAAATAAATAAATAAATAAATAAATAAATAAAAGTACCTGGTTGAACAGTTATTTTATTTTGGGATGAGCTTCCTTAATGGGACAAATTTATCATAATACCATATTTTTGTAAGTGGTGAGAGGTCAGGAAAAAGCTCCCCCCCCCACTTCTCCCATTAAAGCTGATTTCAATCCAGAATATGGATAAAATTTGGGAAACAGAAAATATGATGGAAGAGGAAAGTGGAATTTGGAATAAGATTAATTGGTTACAAAAAAACAAAACAAATCTCCTCCTTGTTGAAGGAGAAAGAAGTTAAAAATTGTGGTAAAAGAAATATTACCCCCTTCGAGGAATTAGTGAAAGGATTCAGGATAGATAGGACCAAAGTAGTTTCAAAATTGTAGAAGGTTTTATTAAATATGGGGAAATCGCTAAATGAAAGCTTAAAAGAATATTGGGAGTTAGATATTCAGGAACAAATTTTAGATGAAGATTGGGATAGAATCTTTCAGCAACCGCCCTTTGTTACGACTTCTAGAATAATCCAGGAGCAGGGGTTGAAGCTGATACAAAAATGGTATTACACACCAGTAAGGTTGTATTATATTACAAAGTTAGGAAACAAAAATTGCTGGAGGAAGTGTGGAGTAATGGGAACGTACAGTCATATGTGGTGGGACTGTCCTCTAGTTAATAATTTTTGGAGACAGATTGGTAGAGAAATATCAAAAATTGTGGGAAGGAAAGTGGAAATATCTAAATTAATGGTTCTCATTAGCCTGGGTAGCACAGAGTTAAAAACAAAAGACCTGATGGTAATTGCAGCCAGACAGGTCATAGCAAGTAATTGGAAAAATGCAGAAGAGCTAGAGGTGAACCAATGGAGGAAAAAAATTAAATAATATTATAATTTTAGAATTCCTAACTATGAAGATATGCAGAATGAAAGGGTTTAAAGTCAATGAGAAAGAGGAGGAATGGTTTGAGAAGCTACTGAATTATATGAGTATGATTGACCAATTTGGGGTAATTAAAATGTTAAAAGCTAAGTAAACCTTGTGGATTGTTAATTGTTAATTTATATAGAATTGTACATATTGTTAATTTGAATTTGTTTTATTATTAATGTATATCAATGTATTGGATGCCTGGGGGTCACTGTTTTCGTCTGGGGTGTTGGTGATTTGTTTTATAATAAAATTTACTTTAAAAGAAAAAAAAACTGTAAAAAGCACATGAAACAAAAAAAATATTTTATTTTTCACCCCATATCCAGACAATGCAAAGATCTATCAGATAAGACAGGTGCGTTTTCCTTTACTTTCCGTTTTTTCTTTTCTTTTACTGATGTTGTTCAGGGATTGTTCTGGGCAGTGGAGTTTAGTGCTTCAGCACTTCCTATGGATAGTTCATTCCTGTGTCAGAAGCTCCCAGTTGGATGACTTTAATTAGCATCAAAATTAAAATTTGCTTTAAAAATTGGGGAGAGGGAGCCCCAGAGGCTGGGCTGCTGTGAAGATGTCCATGTGTCAGGTTTTCTCTCCTTGGTGGGCAATTTCTAGAAACATGGTGTCTGCAGTGTAGCATTGATTTGAATATCAGTAAGCCCCAGTCCCCTTCAAGAAAAAAAAAAGGGATCCAATGGAACTTCTTTGGCATTGAATTATTCCACTTTGGGCAAGCCCTAACGTACTTTTCCTGACTCTGGATATAGAACAGAGCTGATTCTGCATACAGAAACACACCTTTGGATGTGGACATTTTTATACTTGACAACACAATGAAATTAAAACTGGGTTTAAAAAATACAAAGCACACAGTGCATGCTTTCCTCCTAGCACGGGAGGCTAAAAATGTACAGCGGTACCTTGTATAACGTAATAAATTGGTTCAAAATCAAATTACGTTATACAAATTGTAATTTCCCATAGGAATGCATTGAAAGTGGATGTAATCCGTTCCAATGCATAGTCAAGAGTACCTGTAATGAGGTTACCGGAGAGGAAGGAGCCGGTGCGGATCATCCTCTTTGTTGTCGCCAGGGCCGGCGCTATTTTTTGGTGGGGCGGGGGGGGCGGGTGGGCAGCGGACCCCGTGCAGGTGCCAGGTAAGGTGCCCCTCCCCAGCTCACCCCCTCCATGTCTGCCGCTTCTCCTCTCCCCTCCCTCCTTCCCTGTTTCCCCGGGTGGCCACAGGTGGTTGGGCGGAAGTGGCCGCAGGGGTGGGGGGAGGGAGTGGGGTGCGCTGCTTGGCCTGGGCGGGACCATGCCCAGAATCCCCCCGCTCACCTCCTGCCGGAGCCCTGGAGGCAGCCAGCCGGCAGGAGGGCGCAGTGGCAGCCGGCTTTCTTCTGAGGGGCTCGGGGCGGGTGGGCGGCAGAAGAAGGGGAAGCGGGCCAGAAGGGCCGGAAAGTGATGTGTCGCGCCGGCTGCTTGCCAGTCCTTGGCCGCCCCCACCGGAACCGGATCGCCTTGCAGGGCGGCGGCAGCGGCGGCGAGAGGAGGAGGAGGAGGAGGGGCTGCCCAGGCCGGGCTACTCCTCCGCTCTCCATGCGGGAAGCAGTTCCCGGAGGGGAGGGAGCCGGTGAGTTCTTGGGGTGAGGGGGAGGAGGAGGAGGAGGAGGAGGAGGAGGAGGAGGAAGAGGAGGGGGCGCCGGAGGAGGAGGAGGGGGGGCTGCCGGCTGTGAGCCCTGGCCGCCGCTGCCGCTACTGCGCTCAGGAGGTCCCCGGGCTGGTGAAGAGGTGCCAACCCCTCCAGGCTCAATTCCATCACCTGCCCTCCCGCCCACTCTTCCTCCTCTTCCTCCTCCTCCACCCGCCCTTCCTCCTCCTCCTCCTCCTCCTCCTCCTCCTCCAATCCCACCTGCCGCGCATCTCAAGCGGTGGCCATCCAGAGCGCCCGGCAGCCTCCCCGAGCAGTGCGCCTCTTCGAGGGATGGGGGTGGGGGGGCACTCCGGCTCGCTCTCTGGCTTGCGTGGCTCGCCCGCCCGCCCGCTGGCCCGCTCTTTCCTCCCTCCTCCTCTCCTCCTCCTCGTCCTCCTCCAACGATCTGACGCGAATCGCCGGTCGCTCGCCTCCTTCGTTCTCCTTGACGTCACGGGCTCCGGTCTTTCTCTTCTCTCTCTCCGCCCCCCCTCCCGTCAAACAGACACACACACACACACACACACACCTCCTCTCTCCTGCAACCCACCCCCTTCACACAGGCACCTGCCACCCGGGTTGTGGGGGCGGGGAATAGAAGGGGCGCCTGCCGTGGGTGGTCATGGCGGAGCTCATGGGGGGGAGGGGGGCGGATTTTTTTACGTTGCACGGGTTTTTCATTAAACAAACCCTCCGTTATACGAGGGTCTACTGTACATTTTTACAAAAGGTTATAGGTCATTCACTGTCCATGTGGCTTGAGTCATCTCAAACTAGTCCCTAACTGCAGCCCTGTGTTCCAATGAACTCTACCTTCTCTATTTACCAAATAGAGTCCCCCATTATGAACTTGCCAGGGTGTTAAGAGTATCAGCAGAGGCCTTTCATTTGGTCCCACCACCTTTACAGGTATGTTTGGTGGGGATACAGGAGAGGACCTTCTCTGTTGTTACTCCTAAACTCTGGAACTCCCTTCCATAGAATGCTAGTCTGGCCCCCTATTTGATGTCTTACAGACAGCCTAAGGTCATTATCTTATATGATCCTTTTAGCATTTGTAAACATTGTTTTTGGCTTTAATTAGTATTTTTGGATGATACAGTATATGACACCTTGCATCCTTCTTAAGGAGAATAGTGGGGTAGAAATGTCATAGATAGATAGATAGATAGATAGATAGATAGATAGATAGATAGATAGATAGATAGATAGATAGATAGATAGATAGATAGATAGATATCAACCTTACTTGAGTAATATTGTTCCATTAATCTGACCTTTTTCCCTTATTACCCCTAAATGCATATAAAGTATTGATTTAAATGTGTATTGTCTTCTCTTATCTTAAAATTTACTTTCAAAACCAGACATTCTGATAAATGCTTCTATGCTCTTAAAAACTGCACTGCAAAATTTGGAGGAGTGCAAATTTGGTGAATATCAGAACCAGCTATTACTAGAGATGGGCACGACTCAAAAAAATGGTGTTTCGTTTGTCGTTTGTCGTTTAGGGGGTCCGTTTCGGTTCGTTTTTGTTTTTTGTGAATTTTTTACAAAAAAAATCATTTTCGTTTCATTACGTAATGAAACAAGAAAACGAAAAATTGCTGTTTCGTTAGCATTCATTACAGTTCTATGTATTTGCCGCAACGAAAACGGAACGCACGACAAAATTTCTGTTGTTTCGTTTCGTTTCGTTTCATTTTGGAGACAAAATTCATTTTTTGTTTCATTACGTAATGAAACAAAAAACGAAAACAAAAACAAAAATTGCTTGTTTCGTGCCCATCTCTAGCTATTACTGTTTGTCTAGACATCAGGTCATTTTGCATGGAAATTCACAAAGACTGAACTCATGATGCATCCCTATGTAAGCTTCCAAGTACTGGATTCAAATTAAATTAAAAGCAATACATCATGGGTACAGCTAAGCTTCAAAACAGCTTCCCTTTTGTTGTTTACATGCAAGAGGCAATAAATTCCGACAGTTTCAGGAACTGCTCAAACTGGGAGCTAAAGCATTTTCCTGGCACCATCTAGCTAAGCTCCCTCTAAATATCTGATGATAGCAGTTTAGCTTCTCACTCTTTGATATGCAGTGCTTTGTGCTACAGGAGAGACTAGAATGGCACACCATTCAGACGATATCCTTACTTGCTTTCTGCTTGCTAGGCTCAGCTAAATCAGAGAGATTACCTCCTAGCAATCTGAACACCAATATGCTACCACCCTGTATTTCAAAAAAAGTACAGAGCCCTGTATATTTGATATCTTGTAGGCTCCTGCTGGGCTTCAAAGGGAGATTTTACTCACCAGGCAGGTTGCCGATAAAACATAAAATATGAATGAAATAGTAATATTATGACTGATACTGCAGATGTAGCTGTCAGGGGTCCTTCTGTAGCCTGACTTGCTGTTGAAAGGGGAAACCTCCCTGAATTTTGTTTTTGTTTTAAATAATAGATATAATTTTTTTAAAGCTCAGCCAAGAAAAAGTCCTGAGAATTATGAGGATGGTGAAAAACAAAGAATTGAGCATTGATGAAGCCTTGGATTTAGCAGAAAGAGAAAAATTTACAGAAGAACAAACACAGATGGGACAAGGGTTACAAGTGGTAAGTATTCCCCATCCCCAATTATTCTGTAACAATTGTATTAATCTAATAGAGTTTATTAAGTTTTATTTCCTTACATTTGTTTATAATACCTTTTCTGGCTCAAATGAATTTTGGTTCATCTATGAGAGATATGTTTTGAATATTATAAAATCTGTTTTTTAAATTCAGTTCTCTGAGGCCTTAAACAAACTATGGGCAACCTTTCAATTAGGAAGTGAGAATACATTATCTCAACACAGATGCAACACAGATTCAAAGGCGCTGTGCTTAAAAAGCAACATATAAAAACAAGCCTTTGGTTCCCTCCCCAATAAACAAAACCGGGATAACTTTCAGTTTGCGGAGTTGAACTTGTGAATATTGCTTGAAGTTAATCACATGTCCTGTTCTTCTTAAGGTAGCTCTGCTTCTAACTTTAAAGCTACACTTTTGTTTTGGCTCTAAGCATGTAGTCCAATCTAGTCAAAGTGGCGCAATCTATGCCTAGTTATTCATATTTATATGGAACTCAAACCATTAAAGACAGAGTGCACAAAATACTACTATATTTGAAAGTATCCCAAAACCCAAACAAAAACCCAGCAAGAAAATGTTTTAAAATAGCATTTTACCAATAATCTTGGCAACCCCCCCAAGTCACCTGAGAGGGGAGGGACTTTATTGTTTTATGGGATAATAAGGGAATCCCTGCCTCCCCCACACACATTTGCCAAACCTGGATAGCTTGTATCTTATAGATCTGGCATTGCCACGGATAGGTGCCAGCATGCTGGGAACCACAGCTGATCGCTTGTCTTGGTTGTTCATTCATTTAAAGGAATCTAGTGTTTCCGTAAGTATCAGGTGAGTGTCTTGCACCCCTTGCACCCCTGCAACCCACTGCAAAAGTTCACAGTTTTTAAAATGTCAAAAGTAGGCTAGGTGATACCTTTATTCATCACTACTAAAACAATATATATATATATTAAGCTAAGCTTTCGATAGCAACTGGCTATCTTTATCAAAACATTATACCAAAAATGCAATCTTGATGGAGGATGTAGTCTATCGGGCACTGAGAATCTTTTTGGTGAGATGGAATACACCAAATGATGATATCAGGAGGCAGGGATGATGTTAAGACTGCTTCAAAGTCCTGGATAAGGTTTCACATCCATCATATGAGACAAAGAAGCATAGTCCTTGCCCCCCCCCACTTCCCACCCTCAACTTGGCTTTCTCAAGACTACAGGTCCCTGCTTTTTTTACTTTAAATTGCGAGAGATTCAAATATTTATTTATTTATTTATTTATTTATTTATTTATTTATTTATTTAGACTACAACTCCTAGAATCTCCAGGCCATTATGTTGTCATGTTCTGGGCCCATGCTGTGCTCTTGGGAAAGAAGGTAGAGGCCAAAGCCAGAATACACCATTGTAATTTAGGACACAGAAACCATATGTTATTAATTTACCTGATCCACTCTTTATGGTGCTATTTTCTTCTTGCCTTTTCTTTTGTTGCTTCTACCTGCCCCCCTCCCCCACCCATATCATTCTGTGCAGTTATGTTGTAACATAGGGCCTTTTTACATGACCCCTAAGATCCGCTGGTCACTTAAATTCGGACCAGAGATCTTAAGGGTTCGTCGCTCTTCCTCTGTCCCCACCCACCTCCGCACTTCCTGGTTGCTGGCTGCGTGAGGGAGGGAGAAAAAAGAAAAGAATGCCGGCTTACCTCCGTTCTGTTCCCAGCAGCATTCAGATCTCTTAAAGGGGCGGGGGGGGCAGAAAAACAACAAATGGAAGCCAGGAGAGCCCCGCACTCACTATCCTTACACCGGATCAAATATTTTTCACATCCAAAAAGCAGGTACCTGAAAGCTGCGCTGGGACGTGCTAAAGTGGGCGGGGTCGCACTTAATTTCCTCTTAACTCCGGAGCTGGTGGGTAAACATTTTTAATCTCCGGAGCTGGGAGCCATTTGCCCCGGAGTTTAGGGGTCGTGTATAAGCGCCCATAGTCAACAATGACACTTATTTTTAGCATTCACAATCCTGGGTCAGCTTCAGTTGCAAGCACAGTACAGTACATTAAATTGTGCCGTTGTATTGATACCACAGTCCTGCAGTACCTCACTCTGAACAATAATTTGCTGCTACAGCAGTCTGTGGAACTGGGAGAACTCTCAGTAGCTCTTGGGGGAACTGTTGATGTTGTCAAGATTCTCAGATTGTAAATATAAATAGAACTAAATAGGTAACTTTGATTTCTGAATACAGACTACATTTCTTATTTCCACATTATTCCAAACTGGCCTTCATCTGTCTCTTACAGTCAGAGGTGCAGGAACTCTGGAAATATTGATAGAAGCAGGGGTACGTCTTGCTGAAGTTTGCAGCAAACAGGTGAACAGCAGTTGTGTGGTGCAGCTAGAGGCCTTGGGAGAGCTGAAGAATAAATACAAGCTTTCTGTGCTGCTGCCATTTACCTCAGCATCACAAGTGTCCCGGTGATTCTTGAGCTCTGGTCTTAACACTCTTCTGTTCCTGAAAGCCCAAACCCTGCCTTGCTTCCAAGATCCCTTTGTGTTCTAATAAGTTTCTACCTTGCTTCTAAAGTCTCCTGTGTGTCTCACAAGTTCTGGCTTTGCTCCTTTTTTCATTCCTGCCTTGCCTTGCAGATTCTGCCCCAATCCTCTTGTTTGGCCACCTTCCCTCTTTAATCGTGCTGCCCGTGCCCCGGCCCTTACACTATATTCGCTGCTTTGCTTACATGTCCCCTCCTCTCTCTTTTAAACTTAACCTTCCCACTATGCACAAACCAGCAGGATTTGCGAGTGCTCAGGACTAGAAATGGGCACGACCCAAAAAAATGGTGTTTCGTTTGTCGTTTGTCGTTTAGGGGGTCCGTTTCGGTTCGTTTTTGTTTTTTGTGAATTTTTTGCAAAAAATTTCATTTTCGTTTTGTTATGTAATGAAACAAAAAAACAAAAACGAAAATGAAAAATTGTTGTTTCGTTAGCATTCATTACAGTTCAATGTATTTGCCGCAACAAAAATGAAACGTACGACAAAATTTCTGTTGTTTCGGTTCGTTTCGTTTCATTTTGGAGACAAAATTTGTTTTTCATTTCATTATGTAACGAAATGAAAAAACAAAAACGAAAATGAAAAATTGCTCGTTTCGTGCCCATCTCTACTCAGGACGTCCAAAAAATCAACCCTTTCAGGTGTTAGAATTCCTCCTGTGGCAGATGTTCTGGAAATCACAGAAACTTAAGCAGAGCATTACAGTCTGGTGAGCAGAAGGTGCAGAATGACTTATTCACTAATCTTTTGCAGGACTTACTCAACTGCTCGCAACTCAACTTTGTTGTATACAAATATAATCGCTACCGGTGGCAGAAACGGATTTTGCAGGTACATGTATGGATGGAACCTCCCACTTGTTATTTCCAACAGTTGTGAGCAAAGACTCCACAGTTCATGCACATCAACTTATAATATCCAGATCCTTACAATCACATTTCCAAAGGGCCTGCTGAGTTTTTCTGAGCAGAAACATCCACAATGCACAAATCATTCTGCTTGGGAATTTGCTGCTATTGCATAAGTGGAGTTTTGAGTTTCTTAGCAATGCTCGAACAGGCAATGTGATCCCATATTATCCATCTGATGTAACTTTCTATTCTGTAGATTTCAATAGGATACTGGCTAGAAATCTTTAATGGATGCATCTGTAGAGCTGCCCATAGAGATGAGCGTAAAGCAAACCATGAAGCATAAAAACACAATAAAGTGGTCCATTTTGAGGTTTGGAGGGAGTGCACTTTAGGAAAACATACCTGCTCAGTGAACTATTATTGGTGTTTGTGAAGATTCTCAGTCATCCAGGTGCGTTTAACTGGGAGTTGAGTCATGGCTACTGGACTTCTTTTTTGAGAGATAGAAACGTTTCGCTGTTCATCCAAACAGCTTCATCAGTCTGAATACAGCTAGTGCAAGAGACCTTCTTATAGTCAGCTTGACCTCTTGTCCCCTGGTCTTGATTGGCTCATAAGATGAACAAAGCCTGAATAGGCTCGTTAGGGAGACATTAGTGTCCATGGCCTTAAGGTGCTGAAACCCATCAAGAATGGGTCGTTAGCTATGACCTGGTGGTGAAGGCTCCTTGATTTGCCTGGGTACTTTGGAAAGTACCGCCTGATAAGTAGCAGATAGACTATGCCGGAGCCCACCACCTCTGTTGAGGGAGGGATTTTCAATGCTAACATGAATGGCTTCCCTTACTCCTCTCTCAAACCACCTCTCTTCTTTGTCTAATATGTGTACATCCTCATTTTTGAAAGAGTGGCCTTTTTCCTTCAAATGGAGGTGTACTGCTGATTCTGGTCCTGAGCTGTTACCTCTCCTATGTTGGGCCATTCTTCTGTTTAATGGCTGTTTAGTTTCTCCAATGTAGAGGTCTGAACACTCTTCACTGCATTGGACTGCATATACTATATTGCTCCTTTTATGGTTTGGTATCGGATCCTTTGGGTGGACAAGTCTCTGCCTTAGTGTGTTCATGGGTTTGAAATAAACAGGGATGTGGTGTTTGCCAAAAATCCTTTTAAGCTTCTCCGACACTCCCGCCATGTAGGGAATGACCAGGTTCTTCCGTCGAGTCTGGGTCTCAGACTGATCCCTTGTTCTTCTGGGATGGCCCACTGCTTTGTTGAAGGCCCACCTTGGATATCCACAGGCCTTAAGTGCTGTCTTCAGGTGCCTGTCTTCCTTCTTCTTGGCTTCTGAGGAGGTGGGGATGCTCTCTGCTCTGTGGCTTAGGGTCCTGATGACTCCTAGTTTGTGTTGTAATGGATGGTGGGAGTCAAACAGTAAGTATTGATCTGTGTGGGTGGGTTTCCTGTAAACTTCTACTCCTAGGCCACGGTCAGGTCTGATGATGACTGCACAATCCAGGAAAGCCAGCCTGTTGTCTTGGGTGTCTTCCCTAGTGAACTTAATATTAGGATCCACTGCGTTGATGTGGTCTGTAAAGGCCTGTACTTCCTGCGTCTTTATTTTAACCCAGGTTATTATTGGTGTTGGCTATTTGTACAGTTTTTTTTTTTTTTTTTTTTTTTTTTTGCGGGGGGCGGACCTCATCCTTGGCCAGACAGTCTGACATCACTCAATGAAGTCCCTAGGCAACACTGGGATGGCCCTAGATTAAAAATTGTGTAAGATTGATTGTCAGGTAAGGCAGCCAACTATGAAAATTCAAATCTGCTATCTAGGACTAGCTGGTTATAGGAACCACAGCCTGGGCAGCTCGGCTGGCGGTTTCAATTGTGCAGCAAATGGTGTGAGAAGAGGATGCTGAACTAGTCTGTTCTTCTTGCCCCCTATTTCCATCCCATGAACCACTCATGTAATTTTCTCCAAGCCAACTGCTAAAGTACACTTTCTTGGGGAAACCTATTTTGGGGTGGACGTCCCAAATCCAAACTTTTCCAGACTTGGAGGGGGTGGGGAGGAGAGTTGGCTGAAGACTTACTGGAAGTTTGGCATCCCTAACTTGCATGGGGGCCATTCTACAACTCCCAAATGGCACCCCCCCAATGGTACACCCCCCAACCAACAATGGTTAATATCAGAAAATTAATGAAATGTCATGGTTTGTGGTTCGTAAAGAGCGATGAACTATGTATCATCAGGAACCTCCATCTTCCCAGCTCATGCTCATTTCTATGATTCTATGATTCTATGATTCTTTTGGTGTTCATTTTCTTTTTATATATATCTACATGCACTGACATCAATTTCTATGTAATGGCTTACTGGCTTTAAGCTTCCTTTGCCATCAGTTTCATTAACTGTTTTGTCCCCTTGCTGCGAAAACCAGGAAGCATTTAGTCATGAGTTCACAGGAAGCCACTGTATCTAGGTTTAGTGATACTGCTCCGCTGTCCAGCCTGGAGTGTATTTACTCCTTTAACCACTTAGTGCATTTCCACACAGGATTAGAAATCAGCGCTGTGTACTGAAGCGAGGCAGTCCGTACTCCTGACTGTGGTATTCATCTGTGATTGTACCGTGCTGTAGAAACAACTTTCAGCAAAGGGAAACTCTTTGTTAGAAAGAGACACCCCTGCTGTCTTTCTCCCTTGGGTCTTTTCTAGCAGAATCACATTTGTAGGAAAGAAAAACACATTATGGCTAAATATGAGGTTAGTGGTATTTTAGCGGGATGCCGCACAGCTGGCTCTACCATGAGGCAGAAGAAAACGGATGCCTCAGGTGGAAGATGTTGGCGAGTGGCTGTGACGTGCTAGAGAAGAGATCTCTGTGACAGATGGTATGCCCTGCACTCCCTGAGATAGCCCCCTCACCAGGTCCAGTCCTGTGAGGTAGCTGCCTCAGGCAGCAGGCTGCTGGGGGTGAGCAAATGTACTGCTTTCCTATCAGCCAATCACCCCCCCCCACCCACACACACACTCTCTGGAAAGCTGCTGGTGGAGATTTTTGTAGCTTTCCCTTCGTTCTTAATGCCTAGCCTGATAAAGAGTCTTGTGGGACTCAAAAACTTACTTAAAATATTTCAGTGCTATAATATAGAGTGTTACAAGCCTTGTTGTTAGATTTTGCACTAGGAATTCAGATGGCATGAAGCTGTCCAGCACTAGCTTTTGATTACTGAAGAAGAATGATCAGACTGGAGGCTTTTGTGTGTCAAACCTATATAAGGTTGATAAAAGTAAAATAAACCATCTCAACTTCATGGTTGAATCCAGTACAGCTGGCTTCCATTCTTTGAAAGGTCTGTTGTTCTGCAAGGAAATGTTTGTTTGCTACTCTTTCTTGCAAGGAGGGAGATGAAATAAACATCAGAATCTACATTTTGATTGGGAAACACTCAAGAAAACATACTCATGCTTTAGGTAAAATTGTGTGTCTGTGTGTACAGGAAGCAGCAGACAAAATCAGACAGTAGCTTATAGATTTTACAGTATTTGAGTGATTAATACAATGTCTTGAGCAAAGCTATTAGAGATGGGCACAAAATGCTAAAATAGCATTTTGTTTTGTTTTTTGTTTCATTCTGTTCTGTTCCGTTTTGTTTAGTTTGAAATGATTTTTCATTTTGTTTCATTTTTGTTTGTGTACTCTGTGTGTGTGTGTGTGTGTGTGTGTGTGTGTGTGTGTGTGTGTGTGTGTGTGTGTGTGTGTGTGTGTGTGTTGCTTGTGTAACTTCCCACACTGATTGGGCATGGGAAAAGGCAGGATTTGTAAACTTTTTTTTGCCACCCCAAGCGCCAATCGGGTGCGGGGACAACGGGGGATTTTAATTTTTTTATAACTATCAGTTGGAAGGTACATTGTCTTTATGAGTTCATTTTGTAGTAAATGACTACACATGCTATTTAAAAAAAACACTTTGGTTCTTCATGTGAGGGATGGATAAAAAACACCTTATCAAGAAGATCCCTCTATTTCCAGATTGATTTCAGCACAAGGACCATTTTTAACATTGAGAAAGGAAGCATCAAAAAGCAGTTCCCTTTTCCCCAGATCAAATCCTGTGCCTATAGTGAAGGCAGGCGCTTCAGGATCAGCTTTCACGGCCGTGCAGATTATGAACTGGAAGCAGCCTCAGTGGACGACAAAAATAAAGTAAGTTCAAATGTGGGGAGCCTTATTGCATGGTACCACCAAGAACACAGTTAAAGAAAGAATATCTATTTGATGCTCCATAAAGCCGGGGGACAAATTTCTGGCATTTTATTGACAATCCATCAATAAAGGAGGGAATTCCTTAAGAGTGAATTGTAAGTGACTGAATACCCCTTCACTACTTCCTGTAATTTGAAAATTGTTTCTCCCTCTGATAGAGGCATTTTTCAGAATTAAGACAAAGTTTCCTTGTGTCCAATTGTCCAAAAACCAAACCCAAAACAAACCATAACCCTAGAACTGGCCAGCCAGATGATTTAAAGAAGCTCACCATGCGGCATATATGCAGTATATGCTTTATAGCCAGCCTTAAATTCTTAGTTATTTGTTCAACAAGCACATCAACGTTCTTCTATCAAAGGATGCTTACTTTGCTCATGTTGACCTGCTTTCAGGTCTATGAGCCACCTTCTCCCTGGTGTTCTGTGATACTATCAGTTGTAGACCTCCCTTTCAGATATATTGGGGCTTTGATATGTACAGCAACCTTTCTTGTTCCGTCTTTTATAGATAACACATCTTATTAGTAAAGTTATACAAAGTAATGCCTGCAGACAGCTTGGTGAACCTTGCACTGGTCAGCTTGAACCATGCGATGTGATACATGAAGGACTTCTGGATCTCAAACTAGAAACACCGTCGTGCATCAAATGGGTGAAGTATGAAATCTAGAGTTGATTGAGATATTTTTGGAGAGTTATTTAAATTGCTTTCTTGTTTATATTTACACAGCAGTAATGCTGACTGAATATTTAATTGATGGCTATGGGCTACATTGCAGCACAGAGTGAGATGCCAGGAATGTTGGGAAAAGTTACTTTTTGAAGGAGTATCCAGAATCGTCCAGATGCATGAACCTCTTTTTAACTTACGAAAATCCATGAGGTATCTTAACAATTAAAAAAAATGTAGAACATCATTAGTACATTAATTTTAAATACTGGGAATGAAAGTGGTCAAAAAAACCCAGCAAAACAACAACAGAATGACATTCAAAATGCATTCATGAATGGCTTTTAAATTCTCATTCTTAAAAGGAAAATAATTGCAGCTATTTGTGTGTTATCAGAAACTCAAGTTAGGTATGGGAGGAAAAATCCAGGATGGTGACATTGCAAGCTGATAGACCGACCGACCACACACATTCATTTTCTTTTTATTGAAGGAAAATATATAGAAATGGAATTCCTGAGCTGAATTTTACACAATGTGTTTATTTTTAATTTGGGGCCATGGAGAGAAAAAATGGCCCAGAATTCTATCCCTTGCATTATGCATCACCCCACTAAATGTTTGTTGGGGTTCCTGATGAAAGCAGTCACATCCAGGACATGAGGGAAGCTTATGTAATGAAGCACAAAGAGTTGTAGGCGGAGGGATGTGAAGGGCACAACTCTCTCAGAACAGTCCCTGTCTCTCTCCTGAGGCAGCTAAAAAATTGCATAGTCCCGTGGGGGGTCTAAATTCTCGAAGTGGTGGGAATCCCCAAGGGTACAAGTAACTACCAAAGGTGCATCTTAACTGTTGGTGTCCTTCTGGATGGTGACCATGGACAGAGTCAAATTAAGATAAGCAGAGATTCTTATCTACATCAAGCTCAATAGCCCCATGGGTTTAACTAAAAGTCTTTTTCTTGGATTCTTGTTTTGTTTTGTACTTAGAGCAGAATAGCCATGTGGGAAGGACTAGGGCTCATACATTTTTAAGAGCTGCACAGAAGGGAAGATTTCTAGCAGACGTAGCTTGTCCTGATGCAAACTCCTCCAGTAGTCTTCTGTCCAATCCATTTGGACCACAAAGAATCTTTTTGCCCAGACTCCAGTATTACAACGAAAAATCACCAAGCTTTACATTCACAGATAACCCAGCAGTATGCACTTTACTCTGGGTTATCTGCAAGCAGAAGCAAAAGTGCTCCAAGTACGCGTCCTATTTTGGTGCAGCAAAATGGAGCCAATGGCTACCCACCCATCCCTGGGCAATGCTGGCAAGGCAGTGCAAGGTATCCAGGAAACTCCCAGCACTGGTGACTGCTCTGCTTTAGCTTCATGCCACCCTTGTCAACAGGACTTGCTTGTCCAGTAGATGGCTGGATAGCAGCAGCAGCAGCAGCAGCAGTGGCTATGACACTGAGGAGCTCATTGGTAGCAACAGCATTAGTGGTGTCTCTCCATCCTTCAGAGACGCTACTCCCACTGCTGCTGCCGCTGCTGCTGCTACCACCACTGAGCTCCCTGGTGGCTGCCATCCAACCACTTACCAAACAGGCAATCCCTGCAAAGACGGAAGAGCTGTCTCATCCCAGATGACCCAAGTGGAAACCCTACTGTAGTTTAAAATACTGCAGACTGTGTGCTGTTTTATACTGCGGGGCTTGCATCATGCGGAACAATGAAAGTCAGTTCAGATTACACCCATTTTCCCCCCCTGAATATATTGTTGCAGCTCACTTGAGAAGATGTCCCAGAAGGTCATTTAATCCAACATACAATCCCAGCCAAATTTTATATGGGATTAGACAATTGTTTTTCCTAGTTTGGAAAAGGCTGTCCGGTGAGGCTGTACTTCTTCCTTGTCACAGGCAAAAAACCTTACTTACTTACTTACTTACAGTACTTTTTATTTATTTATTTATTTATTTATTTATTTATTTATTTATTTATTTATTTAGCTAGACTACCTGATTCAGTGAGAACACTACTTTGGATAGATTACATAATTAGGCTGAAATATTTTTTAAAAAAAAAACAAAATTGGAGCTGATAATTTGCTGACTAATTGGAACAAGTTCAGAGAAAGACCACGAGAATGATCAGGGGGCTGGAAACCAAGCACTATGAGGAAAGGCTGAAATAACTGGGCATGTTTGGCCTAAGAAGACTGAGGGTGCGAAATGATAGCACTTTTCAAATATTTGAAGGGCTGTCACATCTGACCTTGCCTGATTTCGGAAGCTAAGCAGGGTCAGCCCGGGTTAGTACTTGGACGGGCGACCCTCAGGAAATGGCAGGTGCTGTAGGCGCCTGGAGTAGGAACTGGCAAGCCACTCCAGTATTCATGCCAAGAAAACTCCATGGACATGGGGCCCCAAAGAGTCAGTCACGAATGTAAAAACACAACACACACACATGCAGAGGAGTGGCAGGAACTGTTCTCAATCCTCCCAGAGTGCAGGACACGCAACAATGGGCTCAAGTGAAGAGAACCCAACTTTCAGATGACTATCAGGAAAAACAGCCTGTTAGAGCAATACGGCAATGGAACCAATGACCTCAAGAGATGGTGAGTGCTCCAACACTAGAGGCATTCAAAAGAAATCTGGACAACCACGTGGGGGATATCCCTTATATTCCTGTGTAGAGTAATGGTTGGACTTGATGGCCTCAGAGGCCCCTTCCAACTTCACGGTTCTATGAATTCTCTGATTCTAGGAAGATGCATGACACTGCAAACCAAAATAGAAAAGGTAACCTATGATTGACACCTTTTAACTTAAATCAGATCAAGCAACATAAACCATAATATAATAAAAATAAACAATCATATAATAAAAGAGGTCAATAGCAACAATAGAGTACAGGTCTTGGAAATTAGCTTAAGATGTTGCCAAAGGCCTCATTAAACTATTCTGTCACCACTAGTCTTCTTAAGTATTGTACCTGCTTCCAGAGATCCTGTAACAAGAGGTATTGAGGAATGAACTTGGTCACGGCTGTATATATGCAGCATGAGCTCTACTATGGAGCTGTGGCTCATCCCTGCACTGAATATAATTTATAATTAGCAGGCTTTATTTTTTTTTTAAAAAAAGTAGTGCTGATTATACTGTATATCAATTATCTGGAGGGAACAAGGGGGGGGGATCCTGAGTAAAAACTGATTGTGGAAAAGGGAGCTTTGAAGCTGAGAAAGCAAATAGAACTGAAAGGAGTATCTAACCATTTCCCTGCCCTGCAGGTGCATTAACTCCTACGTTGGTTATGTAATGTTTTAAAGATGCCAGTGGAAAACTAGAAAGTGATGGGGTGAGAAGTTTAAGAGGAACTAGCTGGCCTGGAAGACTTAAACACTTTGTCTTCCCTCCACCTTGTTTGCTTCTAAGAACTCTCTCCTCTTTATGCTTTGCAGAAAAGGAGGGGTTTTGTGTCATGGACAGCAAAGAAAGGCAGGCATTAGGGCAGTGTGAAGTGTCATTTCTCCTTTAGTTTGATGCAATCAGATGCTGTTGGAAAGACAGACATGTGGAGGAAAGGGATAGTTATTGAACGTTGCTATTGAACATTGATTGCAAAGAAATAAATTTGGACAGTATTTATATCTGCCAAAGAGAAACATTGCTTAGGAGGAAACTGGCTCCCAACTTTCATATCTGCTGTCTCTCCAATAACTAGCTGAAATCCTGTTGTGAAGCTTTATGCTGCGGAAGGCTAATGGTATCAGTTGCCCTACTGGATTTGAGCCCGTGTCAAAAGAACTGAAAAAGGAAGGAACCATGGAGAAAATAATGTTCTCTTGCCTGAGAATAACATCTCTTTGTTTCCAAGCATTCTGTTATTTTGTCCATCATTTGGCATTAAGTTGGAAGGACATAATAATTTTACAGGGATGTGTGTAGTTTTGCAGAATAAACAAAACAAACAAATTGTTAGTAGCTACATGATGCAATAGTATGGCTGAGTATTTTTAAATGGTGTGGTGACACTAAAACACAAAGATGATAAAGTACAGCACAGTTCTTGGGAATTATTTTATTGCTGTGGGGAAAAAAGCCCACATTTTTTTTTAAAAAAACTCTTGATTTCATGTTACAAATCCTTGAATCCACATAAACTGCAACCCCAGTGGTTATCTCTGTACCCTCAGTTGATCTGTACATCTGTACCCACTGATCTAGCTATAACTCTGTCTAACATTTGTCACAAGGGTGTATTAGATATGAAAAGGTAGATGTGGTTTTTTGAAGCGTGTGTTTTAAAAGCATATGGTCACCGATATGAATTGTGTGTGTTTCATTGAACAGAGAGGCCTGCCAATGCTAGACTGGATACTTGGCAGAGTCTGCTTCCATTTCCTTCTTTGTGTCCTCCAGATACTTTGTGCAGCTGAGAGAAGGGGAGCTAAGCTTATGCCACATCGACCAGTGCCAAATGGAGAAGGCCTCTCCTGTAGCAAAAACAATTAGTCTGTCAAGTGGAGATGCAGTTGTCAGCAAGGAGGATGGTTCGGGGGCATTCTCACTTCAAGTGAAGGAAGCAAAGTATTTGTAAGTGTATCTGGAATGGTCGAAAATGCAGCCTGCCAATCTGTTCTGGGCACAACTCAAGGTGCTGATTTAACTCCCCCCCCCAAACCCTAAACAGTCCAACTATATCAAAATCATATCTCAATTTATGAGCCTTCCTGGATGTTCAGATCATCAAGGGAGGCCTGTTTTTTCATAATATTTTTACCTAACAATTTAAGTATGTCATGATTTCTCTTTAATATTTGGATAATGTGATGTTTTTAGCTTGTTTAATATTGTGTTTGTAATGAGGTAAGGTATTTTGGGTCCTTTGTAAGGAGAAAGGTGGGGTAAAAATAATTTAAATAAATGAAGACAGATACAGGATTGTTTAGAGAATTGGTTCTTGCAGTAAGGTGCAGCAGAGATAAGAGCCAAATAGTTAGGAATGGGCATGAAATAGAAAAATCATGTTTTGTTTCTTTTCTTTTCACCCCCCCCCCATATTTTTTTTCATTTCATTTGATAGAAAGTTTTTCAAAAAAAAATCGTACCAAACGAACCACTAATGAAATGATTTTTTTTGGGGGGGGGGGTGGAAAGTGGGCAGCACAGATCAGCTCGAAGACAGGGCTTGGGGGAGGGGAAAATGTTTTTTTTTAAAAGCCAAGAGCTTTTTTTTAAAAAAAAAACTTTTTCCCTCCCTCAAGACCACAGACTGAACTAAATGATTTGTTTCGACAAAAAAAGGATAGACACATTTTGTTTCATCTGTAACAAAATGCTGCTTCCTTGTGTCATTTGATTTTGTTTTATTTCGTTACATAACAACATGATGAAACAGCATTTCGCTTTTTGTTTTGTGCCCATCCCTAGTTAGGGTCTGTATGCCTAGGTGTTTTCAGATCACTGACTCTCAGTCTGGACTAGAGATGGGGATGAAAAACAAATCATGTTTTCTGACAGATAAGGCTAATTCATGAAAATTTGTAAATTCATATTTGTCATGGAGTTTCCTGATGATTATGAATGGATGATTTTAAAGCAAATTTTAGCAATTTTTATTTGTCAATTTGTTGGGTTATAAAATGGTCCCCAAGACACCTAGAGACACTATACAATATATCTGAATTTGTTGGAGATTGGATTTTTGATGTCTGAGTTATGTACCCCCAAAGGCGTGGTGGCTCAGCGGGCTAGAATGCTGAAACTGTCCTTTGCAAAGGCAGAATATTGGCAGTTCAAATCCTGGGTGCCACGCAGCGGAGTGAGCTCCCGCTGATAACCCTAGCTCCTGCCAACCTAGCAGTTCGAAAGCATGTAAATGCAAGTAGATAAATAGGTACCACCATAAAACATGGGAAGGTATACAGTGTTCTGTGTGCAGAAATGCATTCAACCATGCTGGCCACATGCCCACAGACTTGCACAACACTGGCTCTTTGGCTTAAAAATGAAAATGAGCACCGCCCCTAGAGTCAGACATGACTAGCTCGCATGTGCAGGGGGAACCTTTTAAAAAGACCCCCCCCCCGAAAGTTTTTCCCCACACCTAGAGAATCCAAATTTGCAGTGATGCGTCCTCTGATTCTCCCCTACAATCCCTCCAAGTTTGATGACAATGGAATTTCTCCAACCCAGTTGCTAAAGAACAATTCCCTAGGGAACCCCACTTTATGGGTGTATAACTCAGATGTCTGAAACTCAGTCTTCACCATACTTAGAGGGGTTGTAGGGGATAGTTGGGGGAAGCCTATTTGGTCTCTCTAGGTGCTTGGTGCACTTTCTAGGTGCCACTATTTATGGGTAGATAGCTTGGATGTCGAAACCCTAATCTTCATGAAACTGTTGGGCTTTCAGAGGAGAAGCAGAGGAAACATCCCTGTAAATTTGGGGCCTCAATATGCCGGGAGGGGGAGTTAAATTTGAAATGAATTAATTTATTGATTCATCGATTCATCCCAGGAAATTGATTGATTCATCGATTTGTCAGCCCCGACAAATCACGAATTGCGATGAAATGCCATTTTTCAAATACATCCCCATGTATAGTTTTCACTTTACTTCCTCACATGCCTCTTCCCCTTTTGATTCTTCTTAGCTTCCTCACTCAAATTAAAGTTTATTTATTTCAACCAAATATGTTTTATCCAGAGACACATGATTATCTTTTGTCCTGAGTGATAACTTTAAACTCCAGTGTCTGGCTTTGCTACCATGGCAAACTACCTCTTCCAAATGGCAACCATGGGGGTTCCTGCATGGCAGGGGGTTGGACTAGATGGCCCTTGAAATTTCTTCCAACTCTATGATTCTATTCTATGATTCTATAAACCAAGCAAGCTGTTAGGGTAGCTCATCGTGCATTTTGACTTCCCCTAGGTGATCTTTAAAAGACTCAGCAAGTGGTAGACAACATGTGTTAATTTCCTGGAGGTTTCTATTTATTATGTGCAATTTGTGTAGGACTTGTGGGGTTACTCTGGGACTGAGATAGTGTCCACATATGACAGTCACAGGCTCCAGCTTGGAAGCTTTCTATCACTGCATTTAGATGGGAGGTCTGTGAGATTTCCATGTGCACATTTTCAGAAGTTTGTGGATGTTGTCTGATACACTTGTTATACTTTCTCTCTGTTGATGCATATGCATGCAGAGTCTAGGTCTAATGTGGGGTTGTATGCATACTCATCAACAGACAACGTGTATAATATTAAACAACATGCATTTAACATGTTTAACGTAAACATGTACACATGCTATTACTATTTCAGAGGGAATATAGAACAGGCCTAAGATAATGAAGTGTTCTAACTGTTTCTGTGTGTTTGAAAGGATGGCAGTGGGGTATATTGAATTTGAATGCAGTAACACAATTTCTACACAGAATATGTCATTAGGTGTATATGTTAAATTCCTAAAACCAGAGCTTGGAATTAACATGTTAACACAATTCATGAAGGTTAAAATAATTACTTTCACATCAAATGGAAGGAACGCACCTAGTCTTAAAAATGCTTTTAAAGTAATGCATTAGTGGCACAATTGTTGCTTTTAAAACAGTACTATCTAGATGCATCAGTTGCCTTTTCCTCCTTTATAACAAGAAGCAAGGGCATTAGTATTGTTGCAACTTGTCATTTTCAAGCTCTGTCAAAAATAAGGGTGATAAGCTTCAAGAATAAGATTAATGTACACCGGATTTATGTCTGCCACCATAGATAAAAAGTCACTAATTGGTGAGGAGGAAAGTGCTAGAACACATTCAATAGCACGTCCCCTTAATTAATTAATTGAAACTTATATGTATAACATCAACTGCAACTTATGGTGACCCTTTCCTGTGGAGAATCGAGCGTGCAATCTCTGGTACTACATCCATGTACCCAGTCATATTCTCTTATGGAACATTTTTCAAGTCTGTTTTCTGGCAAAGTTCTTGTTTCTCAGCCCAGCAGAAGAGAAAAAAAATGGCTTATATGTTTTAAATCAGGGGTCCTCAAACTTTTTAAACTGGGGGCTGGTTCACTATCCCTCAGACACTGTTGTGGGCCGGACCCTGCAGCTCCCTGAGCGCAGCTCCAAGGGGGGAGAGGGAAGGCCTATCCTGCTCACCCCCCTCCCCCAGATGCTACGGGCAACAGTGGACTTTGCCCTTGCATTGGTAGTTGAGGCAGCGGCAGCGGCAGCTGCTGCACGGTGAGTTTTCAGCTCAAGTGGGTGGGTGGGGGTCTGCAGTGGCTGGCAGGCCAGATTCAGGACCCTGGCAGGCCGCATATGGCCCACGGGCAGTAGTTTGAGGACCCCTGTTTTAAATCATAACTGACAAATATTGTCTTTTAATGGGGGGGAGACTAATTATCTTAGAACTCAAGTGGAGAGGCTACTTTCTGGAAACAATGGCTGAAATCTAGCAGTTTAATTTATGCCATGTAAGGCTGATGACAACGTCAGCTACAATGTTTTTAAAACCATCTACTCAAACCACCAACCCCCTCAAAAATGATCTAGAGGCTCCTGTGGTTCCTCTTTGAGCACTGATAATCCTTTGAGGATATCAAGAAAGGTTATTCCAAAAAAATAAATAAAAAAAATCACCACCTCTGATAAAAATCATAGCTGCGGTTATTTGCATGCATTAACGACTCCCCCTGCACCATTGCCTTCATCAGCTTGGCCACATGGAAATGAATCCCAGGGGATCCTCAGAATGGGGAAGGGGAATAAGAAAGTTGTAATTTCCAAAAAACTGCTGTGGCTGATGATGTCATGTCTTCCACAATGTAAATTGCACCACTAGATTCCAGCCAGTTTACAGTATATGAAATGATTCCACCTAACATTCTGTCCAATATTCAGCCCCATTGGGCAGAGTTTCACCCCTTGTGTGCATGACTCCACTCCCTTGTGCCTGCAACTCTGCCCCCTTCTCCATGCAGGGTTTTAACACAAATAGGACCAAAGGAGCTGGAACAATCACTGTGGGTGTGCGGAGGAGGAGGGGGAACACAGCATGGAGGGGAGGTAGAGTTGTGTAGCCACACACCTTAGAGGAAACCTTGGTTCCACCTAACCAAGGGCACAAAATGAGGAAACTATTACTCTCTTTCTCTGTGTGGTTGGGTGTGCATAAATGTGTGTGTGTGTGTGTGTGTGGAGAAGGAGGGAGGCAGACATAGAGAGATCAGCAGTCTTTTCTCAATAGTCCAAGCAATTAATTCAACGTGAAAAGGTCAAAGAGAGCACTGCTGTCTTTTTAACAAGTGAATCTGCCTTACATCAGAAGAGCCCCCAAAAGCAACAGTTGTGGGTTTTCTTGTTAGAATTTCATGTACAGTGTTTTGATTTCACGCACCTCCTTTTAAAATTGTAGATTCCGAATACCGTTGACTGTCCAGAACGATAAACTAGAGGACGTGAGCAAGCTCCAGAATGAGTGGATAACACTGATAGAGAGATATTGCTCACTGCCGGAAGACGTTTCTGTGAGGAAGGAGGATGGGCTGCAAGCAGCAAACGAAGTTGTTCACGATCTAAATGAAGAGAAAAGGAAAGAATATCCTCATTTCCATGTGGGGTCCTTTGGCATCTCGACTGCTCCTCCACAAAGCTGCTCTTTTGTTTCAGGATTCATTCCTCCTCCTGTCATGAAGGCTCAACCCCCTTTCTGCAAATCCCTCAACCCACCTCCAAGATCATCCAGAACAAAAGTTTTTCATTGGAATGTTGTTCCTCAAGAAAAGGTCAGGGAAGGGGATGAAATAATCCCAAAGTGACGAAAAGGCTTGGGAGTCTCACAATCCTGATTGTACTTATGCCAAAATACACTTTATGGCCCAAATCCTGTCACTTAGCACAGGAAATTGCACTAGAGCACACCCAAGAAGGGAGTCAACTCCTTTGCAAATTCCATCGATTCAGGTGGGCTGATTTTAACTGTGACTTGCTATGTTTTAGTAAGTAGCAGTTAGAGTAGGCCCATTTAAATCTATGGGGGAGATGATTCACCAGGTTCACTACAGATTGAACAGCCTTCCACTAGTGTAATTCTTTACACTAAGCAACAAGATTTTGACCAATGTAAATGTACATACATGCAAAACTTATTAGAGGATCAACAGAACAAAAACCAGTTGTTGTGAGTTTTCCAGGCAGTTTGGCTGTGTTCTGGAAGTTTTTCTTCCTGACGTTTTGCCAGACTCTGTGGCTGGCATCTTCAGAGGGCAAGGAGCTCAGGGAACTAGGAGTTCTCTCTGTGCTCTGGGGTATAAAGTGAGTGAGACTGTGGGGTTTTTTTTTCTTTCTGACTTGAATTCAGGTTGGTGTGAAAGCATTGAGTTGATTGTAATACTCTTAATCCCCAGCAGGGCTTAAATGGACAATGGACTTCTCATTAGCCTGTCTGCCTGCTTTGGAATTTTGCAAACTGATTAATAACATGTGTATTTAATATGCTTTTCCAGATGTTGCAACTGCTTATCCTGATAAGTATTCTGTACCAATTGAAGTCTCCACATCAGTCTCAAGGGCAGCCCTATGTAGAGAACATTGCACTCTGTATCCCAGAGCACAGAGCACAGACAACTCCTAGTTCCCTGAGCTCCTTGCCCTCTGAAGATGCCGGCCACAGAGTCTGTTGAAACGTCAGGAGGAAAAACTTCCAGAACACGGCCAAACAGCCTGGAAAACTCACAACAACTATCGGATCCTGGCTGTGAAAGCCTTCAAGAATACATAGAACAAAAATGTGTACAGCACCGTTGTAGGTTGATTCATTTTCCAGCTTCTTCAGCTGCTGGGAATCAAGATAAAACATTCTGTTATAGTGTTTTAATTCTTCCATTTTGCTAGTTAATCTGATAACTATATGCTGTAAGTATTAAGCAGCATTTTTCTAGAATTCACAAGAGATTTGTTGGAAGTCCTGTTTGATGCCTTAAAAATTCTCCACATATATACACATGCACAAACTTGTTATTTTTGTATTCCTAGATACAGAAATCACTCTGGACATCAAACAATTCGGGGAAGAAACGGCTTGATGTGGCTAGACTTGACGACCAATTTTGTATTCAGGATGGAAGTGGATTTCCTGGTAATGAACCTCTCATGACACAACACATTATGTTGAACCAAAAAGTTGCACATAACTTCAGTAAGTATGAAAATCCCTGTCCACCCAATGAAAAATAGAATGCTACTGATAATGTTTCAGTTTTCATGAGTTCTTTCACTCAGCAATGTCAAAAACACCATCAAACATCTTTACTCCAGGTATAGTCATTTATCAGCAAATGGCATTTACCAGGCCAAGGATGTTAAGCTGTAGAAAACGCTTTCAGGAAGCTAATATTTCTGTTATCCACTGTGCCTCCAAAATCTGAGAATTACTTTTAATTCTCAAAATTTGCCATGTCTTCTGACATTTGGACTCATTGGCCTAGCTGACTACCTTGGCTGTATGCAAGAGGGGCAAACCATATGTTACAGGCAATAACGATAATCATTGGCCATCAAGTCAGTTTTGACTTATGGTGATCCTTTTCAGGATTTCAGGGTAGAGAATACTCAAAAGTGGTTTTACCTTTCCTGTCTGCTATGGGTGCCCTGGGATTGTCCAGCTTGCTCAAAGCCTCACAGGCTGGCTGTTACCCCTAGAACAGTGATGGCGAACCTATGGCACGGGTGCCAAAGGTGGCACTCAGAGCCCTTTCTGTGGGCACCCAACATCACCCCTTCATAGCCACCTGTATATAGGTTAAATTACTGTATTGGCACTTTGCAAAAACAAAAAAAATTAGTGGGTTTTGAATTGCATTTTGGGCACTCGGTCTCTAAAAGGTTTGCCATCACTGCCCTAGAAGCTAGATACCCAAACAATGGAACTATCAAGCCAGCTATGTTACATTATTGCTGTAGCCACATTCCAGACATGCAAATTCCATATATGTGAAATCTGAAATAAAGAATACGCTTATGTTCTGGAGACCCATCGTAAAACAGTGGAACCTAATCCTCATACTACAGAAGAGGAGAAAAACTCTTCCTATGACAAACATGCACACTCATTATTTAAAGAATTCCCTATTCTATGGACTAAATTACATGTACTGTAACAAGCTGCCTAATCAGTTATTTGCCAGAGAACAATTGAGTTGGAAGAAGCTTATAAGGCCATTGAATCCAGTCCCCTATTCAATGCAGAAATCCAAACCAAATCAGATCTGACTGATGGTTGTCCAATTTTCTCTTGAATGCCTCTGGTGTTGGAGTGCTCACCACCTCCAGAGGTAATTAGTTCCATTGTCATGATAGCAGCATGGCTGTGTTTTGTTCATTCCTTCTCACAGGCATCTGCTGGCACTATTTAGTGCAATGCTTCTCAACCTGTGGGTCCCCAGATGTTCTTGGACTACAACTCCCAGAAGCCTTCATCACTAGCTGAGCTGGTCAGGATTTCTGGGAGTTGCAGTCCAGGAACATCTGTGGACCCACACGTTGAGAACTACTGATTTAGTGTGTCTAGACCAAACTACTCTTTAATGCAGTGGTTCTCAACCTGTGAGTCCCCAGATGTTCCTGGACTGCAACTCCCAGAAGCCTCCACCACTCTCTGTGCTAGAATGGGTTTCTGGAAGTTGTAGTCCAAGAACATCTGGGGACTCATGAGTTGAGAACCACTGTGTTAATGGATCCCATGTAAGTTCAAAAGAAGACTGAAAATTTACAGAGTTCTGTCAAGCATTGGAGAGACTCTTTATTTATGACAGTTTTAGATATCTAGAAATCTGTAGATTTGAAGGCCATGAATCAAATGCACCAAAGTGGCACTGTCTAGCCATCTTTTTTGCTTAAAGAAATCGAGAGAATGTTTTAGCAGCCTGAATATTTAAGGAGGTTGCAGCTGTCAGGTTTCTGTTTGTGAACATAGCTGTTTTCTCTAATGCAGGAGATGAACATTCTCTTGGAGACAGGTAGCATTGTCTTTTACCCTATGCAAAAAAGTGCATTTGACTTGCAATTACAATGAAGATGAGAATACAGTCGTTTCTAGGAGGATGCTGAGAACTTTCTCTAGCTGCATCGGCATGGAGTGGTTGTTATGAAAGGAGTGCCACTCAATGTTTGTAAAAACTTGTGGTTTCTTCGTGAAGCCCGTAAAACGTAAGATGGGCAGATGCAGGAAGGATAATGCTATACAAGAGTGAATTCCAGGTAATATTCTAAGAAACTATCAGAGATTGCTTGGCAGCTAGTTGAAAAGGTAACAAATGGCAGATAGACTTCGCTAGAAGTCAAAACCTGACAAGGGACTTGTTAAAGCATATATCCCTATTATGACTGATAAGGATTAGTGATGGGCATTTCATTTTGGAACCAGTAGGGTATGAAATGAACCACGCGAACCCAGGTGGTCCTCAGAACCAGCTGATACACACAGATCCAATTGCTGTACCTTTCTCTGTTTTGTGCAGGGTTAAAATCCAACTAGGAAGCATGCTGTGATGTCATCTGTGCTAGATTTGTGATGCTGGCCAGTCAGGAGCTGTGCAGGGACAGGCATCATCCCGCCTACCTCTCTGATTGGCCAGCAGCACGAAGCAGGAAAGATGACGTTGCAGCATGCTTCCTTGTCTGTACTAGAGATGGGGATGAAAGACAAATCATGTTTTCTGACAGATAAGGCTAATTCTTCAAAATTTGTAAAATACATATTTGTCATGGAGTTCCCTGATTATGAATTGATTATTTTAAAGCAATTTTTAGCAAATTTTGTTCATCAATTTGTTGGGCTATAAAATGGTTCCTAAGGCACTGAGAGTCACCATACAATACAGCTGAATTTGTTGGAGATTGGATTTTTGATGTCTGAGTTATGTATCCCCAAAGGTGTGGTTGCTCAGCGGGCTAGAATGCTGAAACTGTCCTCTGCAAAGGCGGAATATCAGCGGTTCAAATCCTGGGTGAACTCCCACTGTTGACCCCAGTTTCTGCCAACCTAGCAGTTTGAAAGAATGTAAATGCAAGTAGATAAATAGGTACCACCATAAAAATGTGGAAGGGAAACACAGTTCTGTGTGCAGAAATGTGTTCAACCATGCCAGCCACATGCCCACAAACTTGCACAACACTGGCTCTTTGGCTTAAAATGAAGATGAGCACCACCCCTAGAGTCAGACATGACTAGCACGCATGTGCAGGGAGAACCTTTTAAAGAGCCCCCCAGGAAAGTTTTTCCCCACACCAAGAGAATCTAAATTTGCAACGATGCTTCCTTTGACTCTCCCCTACTATCCCTCCAAGTTTGGTAACAATGGAATTTAACAAGTTGAAAACCAAAATTTAACAATTTGAAAGCCAAAAACTAGAAAGTTATATCCATAACTAATTTTTTTTAAAAAAAGATTATCCACAGTTAATTTTATCTGGCTGGGTGGTTCACTGAGCAGTTACTTGGGAGTTTAATTCCCAACTGTATTCCTGAGAAAGGGAGCTAGTCCCAGATCACCCTAGAAGAAAAGACTGGTACACCATTTCTGAGGAAATCTTGAATATGGTCGCCATAAATTGGATTTGACTTGACAGCAACATGCATATTTCAGGAGATGTAATTATTGCATGTGTACAAACCCACTAGGAAGAAGACACATTTTCATTATAGGTGGACGCATGTTGACTATGATGCTGGGTCTGAAAGAAAATGCGAGACATAGTGAAAATTGTCACATCAATTAACAGGCAGTAAAATTGTTGGCGAGCCTTTGGGGAAGTATCTTTTGAAAATTGTGAGGATGTGCCTCATAAATTTGCTGGAATGAAGTTGAGATTTACAAAATTCAAATATGGAACAAGTCTTTGTGTTCTTAATTTAAACAGTTTTAGAAGTAAGCTTTCTTGAGTTCTGTCAAAGGACAATACCTCAATGATTATTCTGTTCAGTGAGTTGACTGTGCTTCAATCAAATATATGCATATGGATATCTTGGTGCTATTTGCGCTTAAGGATACCTAAAGAATGACTTCAGTTAAGCGTTTAGTGAGCATAATGTGCACACTAATTCTGGGGGAAAGCAACTGTATAATATATCTTAATGTCCCCCTTCCTTCTTGTCTCCCTTGTGCATATTATCTACAAGTAATCAAAGAATCATTTTCTCCCCCCCCCAAGACATTTTTCTTAAAAGTTTCTGCATAAAACCAAACCAGCTGAAAGAAAAAATATACATTATACATGAAGACAGTGGTGGACTTAGTGATGAGCAGATTACAGCACTAAGAAGGTAACCTTTTGGAGAGAATTCTTTATTTATGATAGAAATTGCTTTTGAAGGCAGCATTGATCAAATGAAAGGAGAAGCAAGAGGGTGTGTTTACTGAAGCAGCTGATCTGTCTTGCTCGCTGCATTAGAAATGAGAAGTATCTCCAGAAAACTTTCATTCATTATTACTCATTGCTCTCCCAAGAAACCATAAACTGCATTGCTGCAGTGCTTATAATGCCAAGCCTTAAGCAGTATGAGGAACAAAACAATTTACCACCCAATCCATTTGAGCCAAATGACTTGGATTAAAGCTGAATTAATTCCACCCATGATGGAGAAGACTAAGGGCCACTCTGCATGTGATATTTTCTCATCCAGAGGCGGATTGAAATAAATGTCTCTCCACTTGGGTTGTCTGCTTGGATTGTAAAGTTCCTGTGGAGCTGTTTTGGAAACAATCCATTTTGCCAGGTGAAAGAATCTTGGTAGGTTGTCATAGCATTGTACGTTCCAGCTGTAGAAATGGGGGGGGAGCCCTTTGCAGATTCCACAACGAAAGCATTCTCTGTATGTAAGAAACTGTTTATTAGGTTTTTCTTGCCGGTACACCCAGTTGGAATGAATGAGACATGGTTCTATTGGGCAATCTGGATATAAATCAGGTTAAGTTAGAAGACTTGGTGTTCTTATCCTTACGAAATTTCTCCCAGTACACTTTACAGCATATATTTTTTAAAAATGTACAATTTATTACACAAACAAATAGAGATCACATAGCCAAGTAGCCCAGAAGCAATTTCTGAGGGAGCACCCCAATGAAAACGTCCATGGAAACCCACTGGAAAGTTTGGCTGGTGCTCCAAAGATGTGTACAGTCTAGGTCAGTCTTAGGAAAAATGTCGCCCTGGGGCCCACTCACTCCCAGTTATTAGAGATGTGCACAGCGCACCAGTCATTTACCAGCTGAACAGATGTTTGGTGTGTTAGAATACGCAGATCAATAGTGTCCCAGTATGCAGTGGGGGTTATCTGTCAATCACCCTGTTCTGGATTGCTATTGGTCTTTCTGTACTTTGCTCTTTTCTGCCCGTCCTTTTTAGCTAGTGAGTTGGTTTTACAGTTAAGAAGTGATTGTCTCTCTCCTCCTCCTCCTCCTCCTCCTCCTCCTCCTCCTCCTCCTCCTCCTCCTCCTCCTCCTCTTCTTCTTCTTCTTCTTCTTCTTCTTCTTCTTCTTCTTCTTCTTCTTCTTCTTCTTCTTCTTCTTCTTCTTCTTCTTCTTCTTCTTCTTCTTCTTCGATGCAGATTCAGACTTGCATTCATGCCATCCAGCTCTAGGGGATGGTTTACTTAGTTTAGGAACATTCTTCGGGATCAATTAGTCTAACATGGAATATGTAAGATAAATGATTACTTTTCTTTTTCACTGTAATATTATGGGTTTTGACTCTTTACTGCTGAAGTAGCAAAGTCTGCAATGGATAAAACCTTTTCTGACTTTATATTTAACTTGCTCTGTGAGGGGTAATTGGGCCAAGTAGACTAAGATCTCCAACATGGTGCCCACAAGCTCCAGCTCCTCTGGCAGACGCCCACTCAGAGTTAGTGCCTTGGCATCCCTGCATCTCCTCCTCCAGGCGCTGCCTCCAAGTAAATGCCCGCCAGAGGAGGCGGGGCCAGGAAACACCAAACACCTGGTAAACCTGTGAGCAGCAACTGGACAGATGAGTCATATTGGCCACTTGGCCACTGTCTTTCCTACTTAGGTACAATGCATTCCATTTTTCTTAAGAACATAAGTACAGCCCTGCTGGAACAGGCCACAGCCCATCTAGTCCAGCATTCTATCTCACACAGCAGCTCACCATTTGTCTTCACCTGCTTATGATTCCCTGCAAATGGCATCGAGAGATATCCTGCCTACCTCTCCAACCTGGAGGTTGTTGCGTTTATTATTATAAAAATAATTGCCGAGCCAGGTTGAAAGAAAGAGGCGACACACATTCCGCTTGGGTTGAATAAGGGCCACAACTTTATTAACTACAGTAACGAATTTTCGATTACTTATCAATGAACAATAACCTTAGGAGGGCCTGAGCCGTAGCGCATCATCAAGATGGTAACAACAAATTGATTAGGTCCCGCTACTCCACCAATTTCCTGCGGCCCGTTGAACTGCCGCAGTGAGGATGCCAACGAGATCTTTTGGCATCAACGCTTGATTAAAGGTTGGCAGCCCTCCTAGGGTTTTGGGTTATTATTATTATTTGCTCTCTAACTAAATCCTATTGGGTTATTAATGGAAGGCTGCCGAAGACGTGAAGATGTAATTAGATTCGGAACCTAAATGGTTAACCTGTTATGCGCTACCCGCCAGTTGTGACCGGGGTTATTACCTACAACACCCACCGCCAATATGTGAATGGTGGGATGGGCAAAAAAACACCACCGCTCAAGGCCAATCAGAGAAGTGGTCAAAAATTCCCATCCGGCCCCGAAGCGACCAGCAAAGCATCACCAGCACATCATAATCAGTGGCGGGAGGGCGGGGAAACCGGCGATTGCGGAGGCAGACTGAGGGGAGCGCGCCAAGGACTTATATAGGGCGCGCTCCCCTACCGTAGGCTACGCTACCAGCGGAGCCAATAGCCGCCTCCCTCAACCGGCCGGCAAAGGTGCCCCTGCTCGGCACGAGGCCGGTCGGAGCAGCCATTGCCGAGCCAGGTTGAAAGAAAGAGGCGACACACATTCCGCTTGGGTTGAATAAGGGCCACAACTTTATTAACTACAGTAACGAATTTTCGATTACTTATCAATGAACAATAACCTTAGGAGGGCCTGAGCCGTAGCGCATCATCAAGATGGTAACAACAAATTGATTAGGTCCCGCTACTCCACCAATTTCCTGCGGCCCGTTGAACTGCCGCAGTGAGGATGCCAACGAGATCTTTTGGCATCAACGCTTGATTAAAGGTTGGCAGCCCTCCTAGGGTTTTGGGTTATTATTATTATTTGCTCTCTAACTAAATCCTATTGGGTTATTAATGGAAGGCTGCCGAAGACGTGAAGATGTAATTAGATTCGGAACCTAAATGGTTAACCTGTTATGCGCTACCCGCCACCAAAGAGGCGCACTGCGGCTCTTTACCCCACAGCCGAACAATTCGGCCCTCAGGCCCTCCTTAAGGTTACAAATAAGGATACAGGCCCTTGTCTGATAAATTAGCACCAGCCGGACAAATTACGGTGATTTCCCGAGCAGGGATGTTGGAGTGCCAAAGAAAAGCTCTCGCTTCGGCCTGCACAATGCGGGCAACTAACGCAAATGGTAAGGTTAATCAGGTCCACTCTCTGAAGTAATTTATTGCAGCCAGTTATGCAGGCAGTGAGGATGCCGGAGTGTTCCGGGCATCCCCTATTCCCAGGTTCTAGGCGGTCCATAAGGTTCATCAGGTCCACTCTTAAAGTAATACATTGTAGCCAGTTATGCGTACAATGAGGAAGCCGGAGTGTTTTGGGCGTCCCCCTATTCCCAATTTCTAGGAAGTACGTAAGGTTCATCAGGTCCACTCGCTAAAGTAATTTATTGCAGCCAGTTGTGTGTGCAATGGGGATACCGGAGAGCTATTGGGCATCCCCCATTCCCAATATTCTGGCAGTCCCCTTGATCACATTGGGGTTATTATTACTGAGGACTGCCGAGGACCTTGAACCTGTTAGAGAGATCTGCATGGTGTGTAATAGTAAATCACGCTACCCATGGTAGCACGAACCCCCGTTCAACTGGGGAATGATCACAGACGAAACAACACGAACCACTGTGCGAGTACACTGAAATGCTCTCAGATCCACGAGGATCTTGAGAATAATGGACTTGCCCACCATGCGAGCCACCAACGGACGTTGGTGAGCCCCTCATTCACCACTAGGATCTGGAGAATGAGGGGCTCGCCCGACTTACGAGTCATGTCAATTCCTCCCACAATGGGTAACCACGATGCTTGGCAAGGTGGCAGGAGTCACTGAGAGCCACAGTGAGAAAGGCGTGTCAAGGCATCACCATCTTGCCCTTCCTCAGGAAACTGGCCCATTGGCCAAGGCCGAAAGCGCGGCCACATCACAGGCAGAAAGCACGGCCACGTCTCAGGCCCAAAGCGCGGCCACGTCCCAGGCCGAGAACGCAGCCACCTCCAAGGTCGAAAGCATGTCCACCTCCAAGGCCGAAAGCGCGGCCACCTCCAAGGCCGAAAGCGCGGCCACCTCCAAGGCCGAAATCGCGGCCACCTCCAAGGCCGGAAGCGCGGCCACGTCCGGGCAGGGCAGCAACTCCAAGGCCCAGTAAACGAAACTGAGGCCGTAAAGCAACACTCGAACCCAGCTCCCGGGGGGTAAAAGCTGTAACGAAAAAGAAAAGAACAACTGGCCCGGCTTTACCGGTCCGTTAGTAAACGTACAGAAGGTTTAAGTCTCCAGATCTCCAGTGCCCAAGTCGGTGCTTGCCAACCCAATCGGTGCCAAAGGCAGCTGCTGTGTAAGCAGCGCCTATCAAGAGCGAATAACGCCCAAAATGCCGGCCCGACATGCCAGCAACCTGCCGTGCCCTCAGTGACATTATCCAATATTGGCAACCTGTCAATGGCGACCCCTCTTTGCACAGAAATAGGTACCCCCGATAAATAGAAGCGAGCAGGGCAGACCAATATGACGCTAGGCCCGGGCAAATTTCGGCGCACAGAACACCTACAAAGGTGTGTCGTGCCAGCCTAACCTCGCTGGTCGATCTTCAATCTACAAATATGCAGAAAGATGAGATCCTGCTCGCGGACCATACCTGACCAACGTAATGCATAAGCAAGGCGTCGGTGTTCTGGATTGGACTGGCAGCTCGCCAACGTATAATGCGGCGCCTCTGATGAGGACTACGAAGTCCCACAATACTATAGCACAGTCTGCGCAAAAATGGACGCCCGGGCGCCGCAACTCCATGACGAGTGAGTGCTGAACTGCTGGAGCCAACTTACCACACGATGACACAGCCTAGGCTGAAACAAGTGCCGGAAGCAATGAGTATTCAGCGCCAGGCGGGAACGTGACTACGTTGGAAGACACAGCAACCGGGGGGGCTGAGCGGAGCATGCGATGACGCAGCTACTTCACTAGTCAGATGGCGTACCTGCAGAAACAATACTGGCAGATCCTGCTAAAACGGACACAAGAGGAGAAATGCATGTCATCATTAGCCATCATTAGTTTACACTCCGCCCTCCACTGAGCCTCGGCCTCACTCGTAGGAAGCCCGCCCCCATAAGACATGGCCGTCCCATGCCTTTCAGCGCGCTCGCGCTCAAACGGGATAGCTTCTTCCAAGCTGCCAAAAGACTATGCGACTAATCACCCGATGAAGAGGACGGATGAGGAAGGGGCTGCTGACTAGGCCTTTTCTTGACAGGGGCCTTACCCTTACCCTTCCCCTTAGAACCTCCCTCCTTAGACGGCATAGCCGAATATAAGTGGCAAACAAGTGAAAATTAACTCAGTGGCATGGGCGTGGCACAAACCACAAACGGATTCAAGGAGGATGAGAAGGGTGGTCCTGGTATGTAACAGCCAACCCAAATCGTGGCGTGTAACGGACAACGCGATTCGTGGCGCCTGACTTCGTGACTGGGAACCTGGAGCAGATTCCGCTGCCTCTAGACTACAGAATTAGATCAAATACAGGTTGAAAGGGGGGAGGTTATAGGGCTAATCGGTAAATTGCAGATTGCCAAGTCACCGGGCCCAGAGGCATCCGCGCAAGGTTATTAGGGAATTTTGAAAAGGTCCACAGGCACGTGGATTTGGATGAACCGATGGATATAGTCCATCTGGTTTGTCAAAAGGCTTCCGACACAGTCCTTCACCAAAGACTGCAGATCACTTAACGGTTCTGTGCGGGAAAAACCAGAGAAGATTGTGAAGAGCTCCAGAAGGATCTCCCCAAACTGTGGAAATGCTGAGAAATGGCAAACGTGTGTTAATGAAACAAATGTAAAGCAATGCATATTGGGGCCAAAACATTCAAACTTCATCTATCCACTCATGGGCTCTGACCTATCCGTGACAGACCAGGAAAGAGATCCTGGTGTTTTGGTGGACAGCGCCATGAAGGTGTCTCCCCAATGTGTGGCAGCAGTAAAGAAAGCCAGTTCGTTGCTATGGATTATCAAAAAGGGGATTGAAAATAAGACAGCAACACTATAATGCCATATACAAAACAATAACAAGGCCCCCCACCTGGATTATTGCGTACGATTCTGGTCACCGCATCTCAATAGAAACCCAGTGTAACTGAAAAGGTGCAGAAGAGAGCAATCCAAATGATCACTGGGCTGGGGCACCTCCCCCATGAAGAAAGGCCAAGACATTTGGGCCCCTTTAGTCCGGAAAAGGGGACTTGAGAGGGGCTATGAATGAGACGTACAAAATAATGCAGGGCATGAATAAAGTGGCTAAAGTGGAGCTCTTCTCTCCCTGCCAAAATATCAGAACTAGAGGGGGGGCTATACTCGAATGGAGTGCTGGGAGAGTAAGAACTGACAAAGGAAAATATTTATTATTTATTTTACCCAGCGCATTGAAGTCTATGGAACTCCCTGGCACGGGAAGTGGTGGTTGCCTCTGGCCTGAATGCCTCCAAAAGGGGATTGGACAGATTCCTGTAGGAACAGTCCATCACAGGTTACAAACCATGCTGGATAAACCAGGGTACTTCAAGAGCCAGATGCAGGGGAGTGGCAGCAGGGAACAGACATCTAGTCTCCTACCCTCCCAAACACATCTAGTGGGTCTAGATGGCATGGGAAAACATAAGGGCAAAACAGGGGACAAGTAACGCATCCGAGTGGGTGTGGCACGGATCCAAAATGGATTCCAAGAGTATCTAAAGGATGGCCCTAGTATGTGACTGCCGAAACAAATCATGGCACGGGTCTAACAACAATGAAGCAAGAGGATGGATGCAGATTACGCCCACCCCCCAAGCACACTGAAAGATGATGTGCACAAAATGGCCGAACGGGCGGGAAGGCAGGCCACCCCCAAAGTAGAAAAAATTACCACCAATTAACTTCAGATGAACAATACAAACACACCACACTCCACTAAGAAGTCCACAAACGGACAGAGGGGCTCGGGGCCACCCAGAATGTCCAGCAGGTAAGATGGAGGTAGATGAACGCCCAAGGGGTGAGCCCATGAGGCATGGCCAAAATGGCCACCGAGTAGAAAACAAAATGGCCTCCCTGAGCCAACCCCCCCCCGATGTGAGGGAGCAACATCCCCTTCACAACGCCAAAAGCCGAAAGTCCAGGATAACTGGACAACGAACCCTAACACAAGGCAAAGACAGCCACCAAAAGGAATCCAGGACAAAAGAGGGCACCCCAAAAGCCAGCACACAAGGCAAGCAGATCAAAAGGGAGACTGCCCCAATCCACCCCCACCCGACCAAGGTGATTCTAACATAAATTGAGTGGCCAGAAGGAACCCCAAAAGACAGTGCCCAGGGCGGGTTCAACAAGCTAACCCCACAGGGGTAAGCTCCTCACTCGTGTCAGAGGCAGCCCTACCGGGCTAGCAACAATAGCCAACCAGGGGCAGGGCTCACCAGCTCAGCAGGTGCTCGGAATTACGCAGGCTTCACACAGCCTACAAAGCCGGCCCCACAACTTCCCTACCCAGCCCTGGCAAACCAGACCTGACAGGGGCTCCGAAAGGTTAAAAAAGGGGGGGGGCACGCAGCAATCCAACACCTCCCCCCTTAAAAACAGCCCTGTAAACAGAGCTGGCAGGAGCTCCAATAACTCCAGCTCCCCGGTCAGCAAGGATGGAGGCTTCAAAACAGCCCACCCCCGCCTCCTCAATTCTTCCCCTATAATAAGGTGAAGAAAGCGCTTATCCCCAAGCTCAGCTGCTTGTCGGAACCCGACAAACAGCTGAGCTAAAAGGAGCTCGAATAGCTCCCACGCGCCGCTCCTGCAGCGCTCAGCCAGGCGGGGAGCGCTTATCTTCAAGCCCAGCTGCTTGTCGGGAGCCGACAAGCAGCTGGGCTATAAAGAGCCGGTAGAGCTCTGGCTTGCCGCTTCTGCGGCGCTCGCACTAGTGCAGGCTTCCCAGCCTGCACGTCAACGGAACCAACCTCCCGAGCCCTTCCCCGGACGACCAAACCTGAGGGGATCGGGAGGTCCAGTAAACCGCTTCTCCCGACAATCAGCTGATTGTCGGGAGTAACAGGCAAGCGGCTGCTCGCCGATGAAAAGGGGAGCACCGGACGCGTCAGGAAGCGCTCCCAACCGGCGTGCGGTTCGCTCCCAGAAGAAACCGGCGATTGCGGAGGCAGACTGAGGGGAGCGCGCCAAGGACTTATATAGGGCGCGCTCCCCTACCGTAGGCTACGCTACCAGCGGAGCCAATAGCCGCCTCCCTCAACCGGCCGGCAAAGGTGCCCCTGCTCGGCACGAGGCCGGTCGGAGCAGCCATTCCTGACATTACCTCAGTACATATAAATTAGCAGATGCCATTTAATGCAACTCATTCTTTAAAAAAAATGCCCCGAGCTGTGACTAGTCTTGACTTAGGGAGAAGTACCCCATTTGCCCAAAGGGGGCTTGGATTCACATACTGAGAGCAAGTTCTCACCAGTATCAGCCAACTTGTGTGTCAGGCATCTTGCTGGTACCCCATTCTAGATACACAGCCCATATCACAGGAAAGATTTGTTCTAAAAAGAGAAAAGGCCGGGCGAAATGCACTTCCTGGTAAGAATGGTCTGGTGACAAATGTTTTTTGATAGTTGACCTTTTGGATTTCAATTTCCGAATTTCAGTTCTGTGTTCATTAGGCACCTTTAACGCTTATGTAATAATCCCATGGATTAGAATCCCATGCAGAAATGGCTGATCTGAGATAAATAGAGGCATGTATTAAATCAAGTTGGAGGGCACATTTGGATGTTGAGGAGAATTGTGTGTCCCCAGCCTTCTCCATGGAACACAAGGAGCCCAGGTGGAGGCTTGCGTTTTTGGCTTTCTTAAATTTTGGGGTGAGGTAGGCCTTTTCGGAGATTCCCCAAAACCTTCATATAAAAATGGCAGACCCCTCTTTGTTAAAATGATAAAAGAAAAAATATCAAAAGATTTTTGGGGGCCCTTTGGGGCCATGGAAATGGCTTTGGGGGCCCCATGGGGACCATGGATATTATTTTGCCCCACTCTGTTTTAAACATGCACACACATATATCTGCACACACACAGAATATACATATCACAGGCCTGTACTTCGTAGCTCAGCTGCCTGTTGAAAATCACCTTTTCCCTTCCCATTTGGGCAGATCGACAATTCCCATGTGATGTGTTTCATTATTTAATAGTAGCAGTAATAACTGAATTTGAAAGAATGGCTATGAAAAGATCTTGGGGCAAAAAAGATCAAAACTTTGTGTTTCAACTCATGGGCTCTGAGCTATCCATGATGGATCAGGAAACAGATCTTGGTGTGCTGGTGGACAGCTCAATGAATGTGTCTATCCTCTATGTGTGGCAGAGGTGAAGAAGGCCAATTCCATGCTAGGGATCATCCAAAAGGGGATTGAAAGTAAAACAGCCAACATTATAATGGCATTGTACAAAATAATAGTAAGGCCACACCTGGAGTATTGTGTGCAGTTCTGGTCACTGCACCTCAAAAAAGACATAGTGGAACTGGAAAAGGTGTAGAAGAGAGCACCTAAAATGATTACTGGGCTGGGGGACCTCTGATATGAAGAAAGGCTACAGCATTTGGGGCTCTTTAGTCTAGAAAAAAGGCACCTGAGAGGGGATATGATTGAGACATACAAAATAATGCAGGGCATGAGTCAAGTGGATAGAGGGACATCTTCTCCCTCTCACAAAATACAAGAACTAGGTGACATCCACTCAAATTGAGGGTTGGAAGAGTCAGAACAGATAAAAGAAAATATGTTTTTTTACCCAGCGTGTTGTTAGTTTGTGGACGTCCTTGCCACAGGATGTGGTGATGGCATCTGGCCTGGGTGCCTTCAAAAGGGGATTGGACAAGATTCCTGGAGGAAAAGTCCATCACAGGTTACAAACCACGATGGAGATGTGTAATCTCCGGGCTTAAAACCAGGGTACTTCAAGGGCCAGATGAAGGGGAGTGGTATCAGGAGACAGATATCTAGTCTCATGTGCTCCCAGATGCATTTGTTGGGACCACTGCGAAATACAGGAAACTGGACTAGATGAGCCTTTGGCCTGATCCAGCATGGCTCTTCTTATGTTCTTATGTTATCTTGTCTCTTTCCAGTTTCTTAAATCTCTGCAGTTTTTCATTTGTTTGTTTGGTCGCTATAAAATCATACACTCAGCCCGTTTTTTTAAAAAATCCATCTGATATTGTATATGTATTACATCTAATAAAATGTCCATCTTTGCCAGTGACGTTTTTGAACCAAGAATGCCATTGTTGGTTTCCAACAGATATCAGCCCACTGCGAAGGATAAAGAAATGTACCTATCATTTAAAGGATCTCCTTTGGAATTACACCTGGTGGATCAGTTTATGCTAGAAGTACGAGGCATATTTGCAGTTTAAATGATGGCTTTGTATATATTGTATGATTTGCTCCTTTCTTTTTGTTGGTTTTGTGCTGAGTTTAGATTACTGGGAAAGTGTCAGATATTATTAGAGCAACATAAATTGTCACCAGTTATTTGGTTAGTTTATATACTTTAAAATCCTGGTTTTATTCAAAATATAATGTGAAGGGTAACATAAACTGTTTTCCTAAACACTGATTTCTACCTAAACGTTAGCCACTTTCTCAGGATAGATCAAATTTTGTTAGTTTTGTATTATAACAAATATGAGACAGGGAAAACTGGGAATGATAAAAATATTGAAAAATATCTGGATGTTGAGTCATGGCAACTCAACTTCTTTTCTTGAGAGATCAAAACATTTCACTATTCATCCAAGCAGTTTCATTAGTCTGCCTGCTGACAAAGCTGACTGATGAAGCTGCTTGGATGAGCAGCAAAACATTTCGATCTCTCAAGAAAAGAAGTCCAGTTGACATGACTCAACTTCCAGATAACCTCACCTGGATGACTGAGAATCTTCTTATGCATACAGAAAATATATCTTTGTGTTAATCTTTAAAAAAATTGAACTTCTGAGGCTTCTGTTTTCATCATTCATTTTTTCTTTTCCCACTTATCTGTAACTACATCTGGAAATTTTAAATTTAAGTCTTGGTAGGTCTTTTGATCCAGAAATAACTTCAGCACTATGACTTTGATTATTAACTACTCATTATCTGCACGAAAGACTATTTCTGAAACTTGTGTGTTTTCTTGAAATCAGTGAAAGATGGTAACACTGTGGTTTTCCAATGTTCCTGATATTTAAATTTATCTTTGTCTGCAATTGTTTTTAATTGCTTCTGCGATGGATTTTAAAAGCCTTCTGGTATTATTATGAAGAGTGTACTTCTAGATCAGTGGTTATTAACCTGTGGGTCCACACATGTTCTTGGACTACAACTCCCAGAAGCTTCCACCACTCACTGTGCTGGAAGGGATTTCTGGGAGTTGCAGTCCAGGAACATCTGGGGACCCACAATTTGAGAACCACTGTTCTAGATGCATACAACATTTTTAGCCTTGAGACAAGGAGACTGAAGTGAGATATGATAGGACTTTTCAAATGCTTGACAAGCTGTCATACAGAGAAGGGGCAGGATCTGTTCTCGATCATCCCTGAATGCAGGACATACAACAATGGGTTCAAGTTACAGGAAGCCAGATTTCAGTTGAAAACTGAAAGGAAAAACTTCATAACTGGTGGGCACATAACAGTATAGCAATGTATGGGCTTCATAACAGTATAGCAATGGAACCAAATACCTCAAGTGGTGGTGAGCGCTCCATCACTGGAGGCATTCAAGAGTAATGCTACCTGGGAGATATCCTTTGATTTGTATTCCTGCATTGATCAGGGGTGGGTGGGCTAGATGGCCCTGTAATCCCCTTCCAACTTCATGATTCTATGATTTCAGGGAATGTTCAAAGAATATAGATAGGTCACCTGTAGCTAATCTAAATGATATGTTTGCCAAAGGCACTGATGTCCCTGTGGCAAACATACCCTACTATCCTGTCAAAAATTCCCTTCTGAAGATTGAATAATGCATTTTCTGTATTAAACATCTTGTTAAAATTTTCTGAAGTATAGTAGAGCGATTCTGCAGCTTTTGGTTGCTCTGGAGTTAAAAGTTTACTGGTCTCCTGGCCAGGGCAGGTCCTCCTCTTAGGTAGACAGAATGAGGCAGTGACCTTGGATGCTCAATGCTGGGAGGTGACATCAAGGTATCAAAAGAGAGCTGGTACCTTGCCTTGTAATTCCTAAGTTCAGAGAATATTGCCTCAATGTTGTAGCTTCAACTGGCAGTCAACTGATGTTTGTACCCATCATGGGGGGGTACCATCCTGGATTTTATCACAAAATGGCTTGGGCTGTTTTAACCACATAGACAGTGAATTTAATTTGGCATAGTTCAATGGGCAGGCAATGGATGCACAAAAAGTCCCAGGAGTTTCAGTGTCCAACTTCTTCACCCTAAATGGAGTCTCAGTTACAAAGGCAGAGCTAAGATTTTGGCAATGGAGTTGCAAGTTCAAACAGAACGGGCTGCAGTATCAGTGGGTTGATTTAGGTCAGGTATGTCCAAACTTCGGCCCTCCAGATGTTTTGGACTGCAACTCCCACAGTCCTTTGCCATTGGAAATACATGCTTGGAATTCTGGGAGTTGTGGTCCAAAACATCAGGAGGGCTGAAGTTTGGACATGCCTGATTTAGGTAGAGCCAGCCTTGGGTCTTCAAGGTGTTTTTGGACTACATCTCGCAGAAATCCTGGCCAGTACAGCTTGTGGTGAAGGATTCTGGGAGTTTTAGTTCAACATCTGAGGACCCATGGTTGGGTACTAGAGCATGGGAAAGTTACTTCTGCAGACAATAATTCTGTCAAATCCTCCATCTTGCATGGATTGAGTACCATAAATCTATATGTATCAAATAGAACCTTTCTCTGAATTATCCTTTCCCTTTTGCAGATGTGTAAAATACCTAATTTATGTCAAGTACTTGACATCTTGCATTCAGCTCGTGAACTTCCCGTATCTATGGCTGATCTTGAGCCAGTAAGTGTCATGACTTCACTTCTATGAGTTAAGAATATGTGTCTTTATTCTCTGTCTGTCTTGACCTTAAATCTGTCACACTGAAAGCTAAATGTCATGCTGTGTTAGGATGGGCCACTTGATGATGTTTTTTCCCCCTAAGGCAGTGACCTAAGGCAGTGATGGCGAACATTTTAGAGACCGAGTGCCTAAACTGCAATTCAAAACAGACTAACTTTTTTGCAAAGTGCCAATAAAGTAATTTAACCTGTATACAGGTGGCTATGAAGGGGTGATGTTGGGTGCCCACAGAAAGGGCTCTGAGTGCCAACTTTGGCACCTGTGCCATAGGTTTGCCATCAATGACCTAAGGTATGGTGTAAGGTATGGTTGAAATAAGGTATGGTATAGTGTACTGAGTGACAGATTAGGAATCTTCAATCAAGGTTCAAGTTCCTGCTTAGCCCTGGAACCTCACTGGGAGTGTGGAAGTGATAAAACCACCACTTGAATATCACACTTACCTTAAAAGCCTTGTTAAGGTTGCTCTTAAGTCAAATTTCACTTATTGGCACATAACAACAGTTTGGGTATATGGGCTCACATCCTGTTGTGCAGTGTAGTTAGTAATACGGTTACATCACGTCCTTCCTTGTTCCGCGACTAGTTTTGTACCGTGACAGCATTAGTCTATGGAACTCCCTGCCACAGGATGTGGTGATGGCATCTGGCCTGGATGCCTTCAAAAGGGGATTGGACAGATTCCTAGAGGAAAAGTCCATCACGGGTTACAAACCATGATGGAGATGTGTAATCTCTAGGCTTTAAACCAGGGTACTTCAAGGGCCAGATGCAGGGGAGTGGTATCAGGAGACAGATATTTAGTCTCATGCGCTCCCAAACGCATCTGGTGGGGCCGCTGTGAGATACAGGAAGCTGGACTAGATGGGCCTTTGGCCTGATCCAGCATGGCTCTTCTTATGTTCTTATGTTCTTATGTCACGATCATGTGGTTTTGTCCCTGTTTAGTCCCTGTTTCCATTTTCTCACAGTCATGATAACTTGTCTCGTGACAACTGTTACTTCACGGTCTTGTTCCGTGACAAATTCTGAATTTGTCTTACTTTCTTAACCCTTTTTAAAAATATCGCAAATAAAACTTTTTCAATATTTTGATTTACTGGTCTTCCAGGATTTACACGTCAATGCTACAGAATTTTCAGTACTTTCTTTAATAAACATTTGTGCTGCCTGGTGTTTCCCATAGGGAAACTAATGTTGAATGCCGCTTCAGCCGCTGACCACTAGGTGGACACTGGTTGTTGCGTGACAGTTGTTACCTCATGGTCCCTTGTCTCAGAACAGGAACCAGGAACAAACCGTGACAAGAGAATACCCCAATCCAGCGCCAAGTACAGTATTGTTATGCTCTGATCCCACTCCAGGGGTGTGGTCGAGACAAATTTCAACTGTTGTGTGACGGATGTGAAGTAAGATTTTTTTTGTACCATCCGAAGTGCAACACTTACAGAGACAAAATGGACATGAAGTAACCGCATAAGTTGTACAAGAATAGGACCACTGAATCAGCGGGAATATGGTGAGTAAGCTCTTCTTGGGCTTACTCTGGTTGCCAATGGCATGAAGACGCTAACTCATTGAATTCCCTACTGATTCAATGTGCCTGGTCTAGTATGATTTACTATGCTAAGCAATAGGACTTCATCCATAGATAAGGAAGTTTTATCACTCCATTGTTTTACCTTTAAATTCAATAGGCTGGTGCCTATGAATTTTGGTTTCTTTTATATTTTGTTTTTAAAAATGCTGCACTAGCATGTGTGTTTGCATGCATAGTATTTGGAGAGAGAAATCTTTCCTTGCCTGGGTCTGCAACCCAATTAGAACTCCTCTTCCCATGACACACTACTTTAGGGGGGAAAGAGAGGCTTAACTGTCTGGTAGGTCATAATTTTGCAGATCTCTAGCCCTAAGCACATCCTATCTTGCCTGATTTCGGAAGCTAAGCAGGGTCGGCCCTGGTTAGTACTTGGATGGGAGACCACCAGGGAATAACAGGTACTGTAGGTGCCTGGAGTAGGAACTGGCAAGCCACTCCAGTATTCCTGCCAAGAAAACTCCATGGACATGGAGTCACAAAGAGGCAGTCACGACTGTAACGATGTAACACACACACACACACACACACACAGCTGAGCACAAGTCTCTATTAGTGAGTCTCACTCTCCATTGATGTCTGCATCACTGTTGCACAATGAGAAACTGCAGTATTCAATCAAACAGGGCTTGTGCGAACTGGTTGTGCAATGGAGGGCTGCATCATCTCTTCTAGCAACAGGATTCTGGCTTGCTTTAACATAGATTATAACTGAGCCGACATTGTACTGTACTGTAGACTGAGTTCCAGGGAAGTACAATTGAAGGCAGTAGGCCTTACTTCTGATCAAACACACATGGAAATACACTGTAAAACACCAGATGCTCTTGACAGGCATCTTGGAAGCCTCTGTGAGGTGAACTTTTCTTTAGAAAAATCAACTCACCAGTCATGTTGTTGACATTCACATTGTAATAACACAGACAGCCTGATATATAAGTTGTCATTTCACTGCATTATTCAAAAGATATGTGGGGGGGGGGAGGTTTTGATGATCTATGTTGCTCCTGCATTTTATAGCCAAGAGAGTCATACCTAGTATGCAAGTAAATTTGAGATCGTCCAGATTTGAAATACAATATGCACTACTTGCTGGGGTGTCTAAAATTGCCTTGGGCAAGTAGAAACCTGAGAGAGTTCATTAGCAGAAATAGCACCTCCAGCAGATAATACCTCGTGAAAGATGAGACAGTCCGCACCAATCAGCACTGCTGATACCTTATAGACTTTGTTTGAAATTTAATTTTTGAGATGTTATTTTTCATTCTGGTTTACTTATTGAAACATGGCCTGCTAGCCCAAGCGACACATCTAAAACTTACTGTTCTATTTTACATAATAATGAAAGTCTAGTTCTTGGCTGAAGGAGCCGGATCTGAACAGACACCAGATGATTGTGTCTAATCTAAAGGCTATTCAGACATGGATTTGAACTGCAATATAAACCACCACCACCACCACCACCACCACCCAAATGGTTGAGAGAACATCTCCCTTGCTATTTCACAGGATCAGTAAAATGAATGGAAATCTGAATGTAAACATGTCTCAGGGACCTTGATCCACAACTGGAATGAAATGCTTCCTGATGGAAGATGCATGTCATGAAAAATCAGGGCCCTTTAGTGTAGAAATTTCTTTGTCTTCATCAGAGGCATATCTGGGGTGGGGGGCAGAAGGGTATATCTCCCCATGGGTGCAGAAATCTGGGGGCGCCTGCAGGGGGAGGAGGAGGAGGAAGCCCTGCACCCTCCTGCCGGAGCATGCCAGGTGAGCAGCAAAGCAAACAAAGCAAACAAGCAGGCAGGCACGTAGGCACAGTGGCAGCGGCATCCTCCTCCTCCTCCTCCTCCTCCTCCTCCTCCTCCTCCTCCTCCTCCTCCTCCTCCAACTCTTTGTCACCACCGCCACTGCAGGAGAGGTAAAGCACATGGGCATGCCCCACACATGTGTGCCCGTGTTCCCCACACTCACCCCATGCCTGCAGGATTGCCCCCCTTGTTGGGTGGATGTGATGGGGTTGGGGAGGGTCAGAGGGGCACAAAAACAACTTTGCCCCCAGGTGCCCCAAAACCTTGCTATGCCGCTGGTCATCATCTTCCTCCTCCTTCCTTCTTCCTCCTCCTCCTCACATGTTTAGGTAAAAGTAAAGATGGCAGGACAGGAAGTAGAAGGCTATTTAGCACTCTTGCCTGTGTCATAACTCTAGTGAAGATCAACTTTACCCTTTGGAAAGGTTAGGCTGCTACTAGTCACAGAAGATTAAAAGCAGAAATTTTAAGCCTTCGGATTTCCCAGCTCAGTACCAAATAACAGCTTATTTGATCAGGGAATCTTTTAAAAACAAGGTGTAAGTCATTGGTAAAACTGGGGGCTAAAGTTTTAATCCTAGCATGTGCCATACATTTTAGCAGGCTGGAAATAGTGAACAAATATGAAGAAAGGACACATAAGGAAGAAATGACATCCGGAAGTATCGTTCTTCATATATGTGCTACTTTCTATGATTCCCTCTGCAGTAGGCCTTGATGACTGAACTGTTGATGTAAACTTGTATGTCACTTGTCCTCCAAGTTGTTATTATGTATTTGAACATTACATTTATGTCCTACTTTACTCCATTGAGCTCATGGTACATCTCTTCTCCACCTTACTCTTAAAACAATCCTGTGGAACACACCAGATCAGCTGGAGATCACTCACCAAGTTTTAATACCTCAGTGGGACCTTGAACCTTATCTTCAAAGTCCTCTTTCTGCACTTTCGCCGTCACACAACACTAGCTGTCTGCTTACGAAGCTAAATAGCAGGGGAGGGGACTCAAGTTGCAAGGCTTGCTGTCAAGTGGGACTCTGATTTGATTAAGTCCCCCCCCCCAATGATTCAGCTCATGACTTGGAACCCATTTGCTTCTCTCTTTTTTTCTGAGGAAAATGCCTGTTTTTAATAGTGACTCAGACTTGGCGCTTGGTACCAAAGACCGTTACTTCACGAGCCGCTCGCTTCGCGGCTAGCCTTCTTTTCTGTGCGAATTGATCGTTTCAGTCCGCACGCTCCTCCTTTTTGGCTGCGATGCCACCCCGACCACGCCCCCTTTACCGTGCTCCAAGCGGGGCGAGTGGTTCCCCTGGCTGCTGCCAGGAATCTTTTCGCTTCGCATCTTGCTTCGCTCCCAACGTCACGTGTGGTCTCGGTTTTTGGCTTTTATTTCAAGTTTTTTTAAAAAAATATTCAAACAGGGATATTGATGCATCGCTATATCGTTTCATCGCTTTGCGCTGTTACTTCCTCGCTCGAGTAGGGGCGGCGGCGGCGGCGGCGGCGGCGGCGGCGGCGGCGGCGGCGGCGGCGGCGGCGGCGGGAGCAGGGCACCCGGGGCAGGCAGCGTGCAAGCGGCAGAGGGCGGGCGGCTGTGCCATGCGGGGCTCCCCCCGAGTAGCGGCGGTGGCGGCGGCGGGGGGCTGCCAATGATGCCAGGAAACAGTTGAAATCAGTAGAGCCATTGCAACTGACAGTCCAGCATCAGTGCATCGATACGCCGTCGGTAGGAATTTTTTTAAAGGACGGATGGGAAATAACGAACGTTGAAAAGTGGCATGCGAATGCGAAGGGAGCACGTGAGGTTGTGCTCGAATCGGTCCTAAAACTGCAGCTCGTGAGTACTGAGAAACAGGGGCGGGAGCGAAGCGAGAACACGTGACCGCCACGTGACCGCCTCCGAATTCAAATCGAAGGCAATATCGCTGCGAAGCGCCGCGCCTCGTGAAGTAAGGGCCAAAGACTTATCAATATCCCAGACTTAACATTGGCAGTTGCATGCCAATGTTTAGAATTGTATACCTTTTGGCATTGCTAAAAGAAATGACCTTCTGCTGATATTTAAGATGGTGTTAATGAATTTCACTCCCTCCACACTTCGTAGTTGCCCTCTCATGCACAGTAAGGATGCAATCTTGATTCTGCTGAAGTCTCCACTGAGTCCACCTCCGTTGGTATCCAAGAGTTCTAGATGCATTCCTACCGGGCAAGAAATAAAATTGAGCAGCTGATTTAGTCAGCTTTGACAATTTAATCAAACAGAACATCTTTGTGTTCCAGCTCATAAACCAAAAGATCCAGGCATGCCAACAGCTGCAAGACTGCCCAAGATTTGTTGCTGTTTTGGAGTATATCTTAGCTATTGGGAACTACTTAAATGAAAAGTCTGGGAAAGAGAAAGCCAGAGGGTTTCAGCTGTCTTCTCTTGCAAAAGTAAGTGGCTTTATTTGGAACCCATTGGTTTTTAGGAAAGCACCATTTTCTTGACAACATGTTTCAATCTCATTTCACTCAACTATCAATCAGTTTTGGAATCTGCCTGAGAGAAAATGCTTCATATCGAGGAAAGGTTAATAAGAAAGGAAACAGAAAATATAGGTGCAAAACCTCACTATTAATTTTTAATTTGGGTGAGGAATTCACTTCAACCCATTCAAATACACTCCCTCAAAGAAAATGATTTTTTTTAAATTAAAAACCCTGCATATATATGTAGAGCACATACAAGGAAGAAATATTTGAGTGAACTAAACCAAACTTCCATTGGACCACCAGCAGTGAGCACTTGGACAGGATTACCTAGCCTGTTGTGTAGATGCTTGTGTTTTTAGGGGTGGGTGGGTGGGGGAGTGTTCAGGGATTTTTTATGTGTGTGTAGGTTTTTTTTTAATGTGTGTGAGAGTGTTGGAGATTTGTGTGTGTGTGTGTGTGTGTGTGTGTGTGTGTGTGTGTGTGTGTGTGTGTGTGTGTTGAATCTGGTCTCTGGGTGTCTGAATTTCATTGTATGTGTATACTGTGTATATACACACAATGACAATAAATAAATGAATTATTATTATTATTATTATTATTATTATTAATTTAAAAAAGTTTGTGGTAGCCTGAGAGCCACAGATTTGTAAGAGAATGAATTGTTGTGAACTGCAGATCCCTGTCCTCCATCTTATGAGAACTGTTTCCAGTTACTTCAGATAGATTTAATTTCATTTAATTTTAACGTTAATAATAATAAGAATTGTGTGCTGCCAAGTCAGTTCTTACTTGTGGCAACCCTACTTTGGGTTTTCTCAGTGAAGAAGTAACTTACCATTCCCTTCTTGGGGGTGGGGGTGGGTGGGTTGCAGCTTGCCGAAGGCTACACAGGCTGCCTCTATTTCCAGGAGACAGCGTGGGGAGTCAAGCTCCAAACCTCTGGCTCTAACAACATGGGTTGTTAGCAGTAGCCTTTCTGGTGGAGGAATAAAGTAATCCTGATTTTTCTGGGACTATATGAAAGGGCAGCGTGATAAATAAGAGACAGATCACGCCTACGTCCTCCACTCCTGTTGAGGAAGAGATTTTCTATACACACATAGTATATGGCCTCCTTGGCCTCTCTCTCAAGCCATTTATAGGTTGTGCATCAGGACAACCAAATGTTATGGCATAGCCATTTCTTTTAGAATGATCCATAGTTTTCTATGATCTGCTCAACGGCTTTGTTGTGATCTGCAAATCATGGTGTCTTCTTTGCAGTAGTAACAAGAGTTAGCTTGAGCAGCACTGCTATTGTTGGGGAAAGGTCCCACACCAGTGTCTCTTTCCGCTACTCTTACTGCCAAGTAGATGTTCTTCAGGGTTTTCTCTAACTCCATCACTCTTGGAACTCGTGTTGGGCACGAATAAAAAAAACAACGTTTCGTTTGTCGTTTGGAGGGTCCGTTTCGGTTCGTTTCTGTTTTTTGTGAATTGTTGCAAAATTTGTTTTCATTTTTGTTTGTTTCGTTACTGTTTCGTTATCATTTGTTTCAATTTTTGTGATTTTTTTTTTAGGATTTTAAGCAATTCACTCATATTGCAGTAACGGAAATGAAACACACGACAAAAAATCCGGTGTTTCTGTTCGTTTCGTTTCATTTTAGAGACAAAATTCATTTGTCATTTCGTTACATAACGAAACAAAAAAACGGAAACGGAAACGAAAAATTGTTCATTTCATGCCCATCTCTACTTGGAACTATCCATTCTCTTCTGCTGATGTAAGCAGTGACCCTCAAAGGGCTGGATATGTCTCAGATGTATCAGCTTCTGATCTTGCTAGGAGCCTAGAGTTATGATGGTGTCTAGTCTTCTCACAAAATAGTTCTCAGCTTCCCTGATACATTCAAACTCCCACATCATATTTAGGTGTATATTCAAGAATGGGAGGAAGATTTTACCACATCCTTTTTCATAATGATCCGACTGGGTCTTAAGGAAGTGGCCAATTGCCTTATTATGGCCTGTTTGTGGCACTTAAAATTGACCTGTGAAAACACTGTCAGTAAGTGCAGGGTTTTTTTTTTTTGCACCTCCAACTTAGTGATTAGGCTGCTCCTATGACTGAGTCTATATTCAGTCAGCCTTGAACTTTTAAGAATATTATCATATTCTCCCACAACTCTACATAGAAGAGGAAGTTATCTTTTCCCTTCTTTTCTCAGGGATTTCAGTATGTAGAATGAATGATTTATGATGCAAGCAACAATTCAAGGCCTCATTTGGATGCTTTGGTTTTTCATAACTGCCGGAATACCAGATCTATCATTATGAAAAATGTCAGTGAAACCTTCAAGTGCTGGACAACATCTTTCTCAATTCCAGGAGGGAGAATAAGGACATTAATTTACATGAAGTATTCTTACTGCTTTACAATAGAGTAGAAGGTCTGTGCTTCTCTGCCTGGGGAAATCACATTTTCAGTGTTATATTGACCAATGGATTGTGTGTTTATTCCTACTCAGGTGAACTGCTTTCATAAGCTATTCCTATAAGCTCTGAGAAAATATGTTAAAGGCACGAGGGAATGTATTAAACTGGACATTCAGGTTGTCTTGGTTTGTTATTAACACTGAAAAGATTTTTTGCCTCCAGCAACAGAACAAGACAGTGAGTGATCTTTTTCCTTGCTGTGGTTTCTGAAATTTGTGCAAAATTTCTTTGCGCAAAATTATTTATTAATTTTGTTTGATTTCTAACTCACTTTACCTAGAAATGATACTTTCCTTTTGTAAAATCAACTCCCTATGTGCATAAGCATGTAATACTACCAAGGAAAGATTATGCAAAACCATACGAAAAGCTCACTTCAGATTCCAGTTTTCCCAAAGCCCCTTGAAGGAAGCAGCAGCTGCAGTAGTAGTTAGATACACAGTTCATACAACTCCAACATTCTGATTGAGACCAACAAAAATATCATGAATATCATGATATTCGTGTCTACAGTTCTGGTCACCATACCTCCAGAAGGATATTATGGAAATGGAAAAAGTGCAGGGGGGGCAATCAGAACGATTAGGGGACTGAAACACCTTCCTTACGATCTGAGGCTGCAACGGCTGGGCCTCTTTACTCTTGAACAATGGTGCCTAAGACATCTGATTGAAGTTTATAAAATCATTCACAGTGTGGACAAAGTAGATAAGGAAAAAACTGTTTTCCCTCTCACACAACAATAGAACTAGTGGGCACTCCATGAAACTTTTGGGTGCTAGATCTCAAACAAATAAGAGAAAGTCCTTTTTCACTCAGAGGATCACTGGTCTGTGGAACTCCCTGCCAGAAGAAGTGGTGACAGCTGTCAGCCTTGACAGGTTTAAGAAAGGATTAGACAAGTTCATGGAGATCAAGGGCATCAATGTCTATCATTATGGATGCCTAAGGACAACCTCTGGGTTGGAGAGATAGGCAGGATATCTCTCAGTGCCATCTGCTTGGGAATACCCTGAAGCAAATGGTGAGCTGCTGTGTGAGACAGAATGCTGGACTGGATGGGCTGTGGCCTGTTCCAGGAAGGCTGTTCTTGGGTTCTTATGATATGCCACCTCAGAGTTAAAGGGAAACATTTTGTGGCTTCTCATTCAGGCATGTGAAAAAGCGGTAGCTTTTTAGGATGAAGCCATGGTCACGGATGTCATTCTGAGGGAACCTTCCCCTCACAAATTCTATCCTGCAGTTTTCTAGGTTGCATGGAAAGCTTGAGGGAGGAACTTACTCCTTTCAGTGTCAGTTCTGTCAGATTTATCCATAGGATTATCTGTATTGTTCATCAATACATATAAGAAATGCCCTCATACTTCCTAGTGAGTAGACATGGGCATGACCAGAAAAAATGACGTTTTGAGTTTTCATTTGTCGGAATGGGTCCGTTTCGGGTCGTTTCCGTTTGTCGCGAATTTTTTCAAAAAATTGTTGTTTTGTTTGTCGTTTGTCGTTTCCACCGCGATTTAGCGCAATTTGACTTCCCAGAACATAGGGGCGTCCTGCAATCAGGGCCGGCGTTAGGTGTTTTTGCACCCTAGGCGGCGGGTGGGGCGGGGGGGGGCGGGCGGCGGTGGCGGGGGGCCATGGGTGGGCGGCGGCCGTGGGTGGGCGAGTGGGTGGGCGGCGGCGCGGGTGGACGGGCGAGTGGGCAGTTAGGATATCACTTAGGATAGAGGTTCTGTTCTTGGCTTGCACCCCAAATATGTGTGTGTGCAAGCAAATTGAAGTGGAAAATAGAAAATAAATGGTAGTATATAATATATATTTAAAATAAATCCACACCTCCCACTCCCAGTCAAACCTCCCCCTTTATCCAATATCAGAAAAAAAAATCCTCACAAACTGCCAGAGAAGAAATAAAGCATAAATTGCTATTCCCTTCAGCAGACAAAGCTGCAGGGAATCAAAGAAATTATTTTCTAAATTCAATTCCCTCCCTGCCTGCCTAACTAAAGCCTCCAGCCTCCCTCCTCAATCTCGATCGGATCACACCAGCACCAGCAGCCAGCCCTCCTCCCTCAGCCACATCCATACATCCGACTGCGATTTCTGGAAGGTGCCTCGGCTTTTTATGCCCTCCAAGACATCCAGAAGTGTCAGTCAAAAAACTGGCGATGCCATTGGTGGAATGGTTCAATTTGCATGGTCCCATCCCATGCCCAGCCCAAATGGGCAGGTCTAAAAAAATAAAAAATAAAATAAAATAAAACCAATACGACGTTTTATTGCTATAAAAAAACCACTGCTGCCTCTATTAAAATTCAGGCATTTAAAATAAATAAATTTCACATGTTTCTGTGGTGATTTGGTGTGTTTTTTGACCACAATTCCAAAAGAAAAATTGCGGTCGCCATTTTGGATCCCCCCCACCGCATGGCATGGCGAGACGATGAGGATGACCCCCCCAGCCTGGTTCAAGCAGACCGGGACAGGAGAATAGAGGGGGGGGAAGGCTGGGGACCCCCCAGAAACCACCCCTCTGGTAGGTGGCAAAGCCTCAGGCAGGCATATTTTCGCCTGCTTTTTTGGCTGGGAGTCGGGGTTTTTAAAAAAAACTTTTAAAAACTTTTTCTGTGCTTCGCATTGCACGATTGTGCGATGCCACAAATAAAAACGAAAAACCCGACCAAATTTTTCTTTTTTCGGTTCAAGTTCAAGTTCTGACGGCTTAATTATCGTTACCGTTTCCATTACGTAACGGAAACGATAACCGAAAACGGAAACGACAATTTCGCCGAGTCTTGCCCGTGTCTACTAGTGAGCACAGAGAGACCTTATGACCATTGAATTCAGTAACATTTAGTCACAGAGTCATGGTTATGAGGATGACACCTGAAAGGTATTGCAAAATATTGGGCATAAACACCTCAGTGAATATGTTGTGCTGGGAAAATATTTCCATTCTGTACCTTCTACTCTTACAAAATTACCTTAACTTGAACAACCATGGTTTACTAAATGCAGTAGACTTTTTGCCAATGCAGATCACAAATGCTTAATGCTGTCATTGTTGTTTGTTGTTGTATAGATAGTTGCTGTGGCTGATGTACCATCCAGTAGCTTCACAGTCCTAGGATGCCCCCAGAAGAAGGGAATGGTGAAGCACTTCTGAGTACCCTTCTACAGTACTTAGATAATCCTGAAAAGAGTCAACATAAGTCAGAACTGAACTGATACCACACCATTACTGTTAGTCAGCTTTCTTGGTAGGAATCTTTCTTACACTTAGCAAGACAAGTCCTTGGATGACACACATAAAGCATGACATTGTTATATGTTGTCAAGTCACTTCAGGCTTATGATGACTGCATGAATTAGTGATCTCCAAATGGTCCTATCATTAACAGCTGTGAGCAGCTCTTGCAAATACAAGTCCATGGCTTCCTTCATTGGATCAATCCCTCTCTTGTTTTAGTTTTCCTCTTTCCCAGTTATTCTCAACTTTCCCCAGCATTATTGTGCTAGTGTGTTGTAAGGTGCATATTCAACCCTTACCAGCTCGGGAGCATCAGCCAGAGGCTGTGCTGTGATGAATATGACTTTTGGGGAGGTAAATTTACTTTAGAGGGACAACGTTCCCGCTGGCTTCTTTTATACACCAAACAAATCTGGTCACATCCATCCCTCACATCTCTGTATTCTCTTTGTAGTTACCATTGCTCCGAGGTAAAGAGAGGAATTTCACCTTGCTACATGCCCTTGTGGAACAGATCTTCTTACATGAACCTGATCTAGCTACATTTCCTCAGGAGTTGACAGAATTTAAAGCCGTTTCTGGTGGTAAGAGGAGAATGTGAGAGAGTTAGCAAGTGAGAGTGAGAGAGAGAGAGCAATTTCCTGTTCAAAAATAGCACTTTTCTTAAAACAGTCAATTCCATATTATATATGTGTATCGTATCTAACTCGGTCTCTTTTTACCCCTCCACTTTTCTCTCTCCCCTTTTGTGCTGCCCTTTTCATATTTTGCTGCAGCTTCCATCAAAGGTCTCAGTGCTGAGGTTGAAGGTATGTATCCCCTTTCAGGATGCTCCAAAAGCATTTCTACACGTTGTGGGAAGCCACTTGGAAATGGGAGCCATCGCATTGAGTTCTGTAGGGTTCAAAGAGAAGTTTAAAACAGAGGCTCAAACTTCTGAGGAAAGTGGTTGCCATGGAGATATTTTAACCTGCCTTGTCGCTGTGAGGGAATCTGAGGAGAAAAATTTAAGTAATGTCCATAAGGCTTCTGAATGACCCCCCTTTATATATTGGATAAATAAAAATTTCAATTTCATTTGGCCTTAAACCAGTGCTCCTTTGACCTCAGAAGAGGCACGGAAGGCATGGGGAAGCTCTGTTTGGTTACAAAACAAAGTGCCAGGCAATAATTCAGATTAGCACTTAAAAGTGGGACAATCAGGTAATGGAAGAATGCAATTGGTGGCCTTACAGCTCTTGTATCTACTGTGCAGGTAGGTTCTGTCTAAGTATGCTGGGCCTATAGTGAGTGGTCAATAGCCAGAAGGTCCTGTTCGTTGGGAGGGAAGATGGAACAATAATGCAGTGCAAGACTGCTAAGGAATATGTGCTAAGGTTGGTTGGGAATATGGCAATTTCTGGATGTTTGAATACCTCTGTTGGCTTTTTTGATTCACTTTCATCTCTAGAAAGTACCTCTGCTCCTTTTCCCCTAGCTTCAAATTCTCCCTGAAATGGGAAACTAGGAAAGATCTGGTGACAACATCTACAAGAGAAATAACGAGTACATCTGAACGTAACTGGTCCTAGTACAAAAGACTACTTATTTGCTGGCCATATAGGAGATCAAACATGGAGACCTTTGTTGTACCAAATAGAAAATATGATGTAAAGACAAAGGGGTCGGGGGGGTCTCATCCCAAAATTTTGAGGTGCAGCATCACTGTAGCTTCGCTCATCTATAGCCTGCAGTAGGGAGTCTCCCGCCTATTGACTCCTAATAACTCTTCAGGCAAGCTTTCCCTGAATGATGGACTAAACCGTCTCTTTTATATGAATCTATAGGTTCACATAACTTTGTGTTTATAACTACTTATAACCTTGTTGCTTTAATGTAATGTTGTTTATTAATGCTGTGAGATGTCCCTCAATACTTGAACATGTCTTAATTGTACTGGACTGTATATTATCCATCATTACTGTAAGCCTCCTTGGGTCCTTTTCCAAGGAGAAAGGTGCGGTAAAAATACTCTAAAACAAACAAACAAACAAACAAGATATTGTTTGGGTCCTTCAAAACCAGTCATCCAAAGGCTCAAGACTGTCAAGAAATGTCCATTTAGAAGAGAGTAGATATGTGAATTGTTGATGTTAGACTTACTACCTGATGTCTTTTCAAATCTCTTTTCATTCAGTTGTGCTCCTCTAGCATAATCTGTTGAACTGTGTTTTTATATTATGACTTATTAATGTGCTTTTAATGCCAGTCTTATTGTGACTGGCCTTGAGTCCCGCTTTTGAGAGAAAAGCATTGTATAATTTAAATAAGCACATGAATAACGTACAGGGAAAAGTGCAATAATTAAAAGGCGAGCAAGCGTCTCTGCTGTGACATACTCATTTCATATTATGATACATCACTGTCGGAAAATGTTTATCTTCTGATGCCTTGTCTATTCATGTCTTGAGGAAGATGGCACCAAAGCATGATTCAGACTTCCATCCTATATAAACCGAATGGGTGGTAAGCCTCAGAATTTATAAAAAAAATGTAAATGATCTTTATTCTGATTTTAAAATGTTCAGAGCTTTTTGGCACACAGTTTCTTCTGGAGCTATAAAAATAAATTAGTTTGGAAACAACTAGCTCTGCACAACTAACTGATTACAACTGATACTCATTTTCATATACAGTACTAGTTATAAACAGTGACTTTTGTCCTCAACCTGTTATTTGCAAATATTTTTATTTTTATATATAGCTCCAAAGAAGGCTGTGTGCTGAGTCATGTTGAGCATTTTAAAACCAGAATAGAGATTGTTTGCACCTTTTATACTGAATGCTGAGACTTGTCTCTCTTTTCTATTTCTGTTATCATTGGATATACCATTTCCTTGTGTTCTGCTTCAGTCTTCCACTAACTAGCTTTTATTTGAATTTGCAATTGCAAGATCCATTCTGCAAACTGTCTTTACTGCATCAACAATCAAATTCCATGGCCACCAGGAAGTGTGCATATTTGTTGACTGGTGTGTGAGAGAACAATCAAAGCTTTGAATAATCAAAAACAACTCATGTTAAAGCTCTGATGGGTAAAATGCCTAATCTCCTTCTTTTCCATGTTATGATTAGTTTTACGGAAAGAACTGGAAAGTGTCGCTGAGTCCAGAAAGCAAATAAAGCCTAAAGTTATCAAGGCAGGAAATGTGGAGTCCAAATTCTACAATGATCTAAAGGTAATGTAGACCAGGAATGTATTCAAATTAGTGTATTGCACATGAAATTTCATAGATGGAATTGTAGAGAAGCATTTTGGAGCCAGGGGTAGAAAAGTTGCTCATAATTGTTTACGTAGCAGAATAAGACGTATAATCACACCCATCCAACAAACACATACACAATACAGAAGAACCTACAGGAAATGAGCAGATTTTTCTTGGTGTGTTTTGTTGAGTACTTCTATCTCTACATTCTCCCCATGCTGGTGATTCACAGTTTCATTTACTATTGGATATACTGGACTCCAATCTCTGTTCACACGACAGCGTGGATTGTAAAAGAGTAGTTGGAAGGCATGTGTTAGGGCGTTTATACACGACCCCTAAGCTCCACTGCAAATGGCTGCAAGCTCTGGAGCTTAAAAATGTTTCCCCACCAGCTCCGGAGTTTGCAGACAATTAAGTGCGACCCCGCCCACCTAAGCGCGACCCAGCGCACTTTTCTTGTACTTGCTCTTGGGAGGTGAAAAATATTTGATGCAGATGTGCTGGGCTCTCCTCGCTTCTTTTTGTTTTTGTTTTTTGCCTCCTGCCCCTTTAAGAGGAACCAGGAAGTGACCGGGGCTCCCCCGGCAGCGTCCACCAACACCGGGAGGTAAGGCTTTATTCTTCTGTCCCTTTTTTTCCTCCCTTCCCTCATGCAGCCAGCAGCCAGGAAGTACGGAGGGGTGGAGATGCACGAAGAGTGACAAACCCCTAAGATCTCTGGTCTGAATTTAAGGGGCCAGCGGATCTTAGGGGTCATGTAAAAAGACCCTTAAATGGTTAGAAGAATTAATGCCGGTTTTGAAAACAGAGGTTACAAAAATTAATGTGGAAGGTGGGAAAAGTGCACCACATAAGAAGAATTTGAATAATGAAGTCCTGTGTGTTGTGTGGCTACAGTTGTGACTGACTCTTCGTGACCCCGTGTCCATGGAGCTTTCTTGGCAGGAATACTGGAGTGGTTTGCCAGTTCCTACTCCAGGCGCCTACAGCACCTGGTATTCCCTGCTGGTCTCCCATCCAAGTACTAACTAGGACTGACCCTGCTTAGCTTCTGATATCAGGAGAAATCAGATGTGCTTAGGGCACATTGATCATGCTCTCCTATTGCTTGGAGGTTCTCTGATATCCCTGGTCCCCCATTCATTTAATTAAATCCAGGGTATTGGGGTCTGCGTGATCATAGGACAGAAGAATAGAGAAGTTTATCTCTGGACTAGAAAAGTCTTGGTTGAGCAGCCATGGAAATGGTCTACCTGCGGAAGGCCCCAAGTGTGGTTTCCTGACAACCCCAAGTAGGGCCTGAAACCCTGAAACTTGTGCGAGTCAGCAGGGATGGGACCACAGAGCCCACCATTCTCCATTCTCCTCCCAGTAACTGTGTGTGTGTGTGTGTTGTGTCTCTACAGTCGTGACTGACTCTTTGTGACTCCATGTCCATGGAGTTTTCTTGGCAGGAACACTGGAGTGGTTTGCCATTTCCTACTCCAGGCACCTACCGCACCTGGTATTCCCTGCTGGTCTCCCATCCAAGTACTAACCAGGGCCGACCCTGCTTAGCTTCCGAAATCAGGCGAGATCGGATGTGCTCCTACTCACTTATGAACAAATGTTGAAATTGAGGCTGTCCCACTTAGGGCACATCATATGAAATCAGAATTCTCTGGGAAAGGTGGAAGGTGGCTAGCAAAGAACAAAACCAAATACGAGATGGACTGACTTCCCAGAAGAATCCACAGGTTGAATTTACAAGAGCTGTATGGGGCAGTTGATGGCAAGATAGTCTGGGCATTCATGGGGGAACATAAATTGGGGGCAACTTCATGATGCATAGCAATAACAGAGTCACTTATTTAAAAAACCGAGCTAAAAGCTAGTTCAATTGCAGTGGAACGGAACAAGCTGTCTACTAACATTGAATCTGGCCAGTTTTTTTAAAAAAAAACAGATGAACACTAGTTCTCGAGGGTTTTTGTTGTTTTGTTAAGCTGCATCCATGTTATGGCACCCCTAATAGGGCTTTTGAGGCATGTAAGATACTTAAGGAGTGGCTTCACCATTGCCACCTCAGGTCAGTTTCCATGCCTAAACAGGGATTTGAACCCAGGTCTTCTGGGTCCTAGTCTGACACTATGCCCACTGCATCATACTGGCTCTTCTCCTGGGCTTTACACACAACAGTTTACAGACTCACCTGGACAGGCTGAGGATGAACCTGAGAACATCTGCATGTAAAAGATGTGCTCTACCGATGAGTGTATAGCCCCAGGACAGCTTATGAAGGAACAGTATTAATTAATACGGGTAGAGAAGGCAACTTTACAACAAGCTAGAGGTCTACATATTGTTGACCTCCAAACATCCTTCAACTTCAGCTAGTAAAGCCAATAATCATGCGCAGCTACTGCTGCCGATCATAGTTCTTAGATTTTCCCCAGAATTTGATTTTGCCATTTCAGAAGCTGGAATCTGAGAAAATAAATTTTGCCAAGCTCTGGGCAGGAAGCTGGAATACTGTGGCATCTGAACGGGCAGAACTTTCAAGCTTCTTCTTTAACATAAGAACTAGACATGGGCACGGAGCGGCGAAATTCTCATTTCCGTTTTCGGTTCTCGTTATCGTTACGTAACGGGTAACGGTAACGAGAATTACTCTGTTCCAGCTCGAACCCAAACCGAAAAAGAAAAATTGGGTCTGATATTTCGTTGTCGTTCATGGCATCGCGGCAATCGCGCGATGCCAAGCAGCACACAGAAAAAAAGTTTTAAAAAAAAAAAAAAACCGATTCCTGGCCAAAAAAGCAGGCGAAAATATGCCTGCCCTCAGTGAGGGCACCTACCAGAGAGGGTGGTTTCTGGGGGGGGGGTCCCCGGCCTCCCCCCCTCTCCTGTCCTGGGCTGCTGGTACCAGGCTGGAGGGGCATCGTCGTCTCCATTTGCCATGCGGTGGGGGGATCCAAAATGGCAACCGCAATATTTATTTTTAAATCGTAGTCCAAAAACCCACCAAAGCACCACAGAAACGTTTGAAAATTAGGTATTTTAAATGCCTGATTTTTTTTATAGTAGCAGCAGTGGGTTTTTCTTGCAATAAAACGTCTCCATTGATTTTATTTTTTTTTATTTTTATTTTTATTTTTTTACACCTGAGCAATGATGGGCTGGCCATGGGATGGGACCATGCAAATTTTTTGACCCATTCCACCAATCGCACGGCCAGGTTTTGACTGAGACTTCTGGATGTGCCAGAGGGCATAAAAAGCCCACTAACCCTAACCCTAACCCTAACCCTAACCCATACGCCAGTACACTGTCCTTCTTAGTGGGTCAGAGGCACCCAGAGGTGCAGCCCACTAACCCACCCTAACCTTAACCGTAACCCTAAGTCTAGCCCTTACCCTAACCCCAACCGTAACCCAGATCTGTACGCAAGTACGCTTTCCTTCTTAGTGAGTCAGAGGCACCCAGAGAGGTGCCTCTGCCACTTACCCCCCAACCCTAACATAATGTATGGTACGCGGCGGCTACGCGAAATGCTTCCCTTCCCTTCCCTTCTTAGTGGGTCAGACGTCAGAGGCACCCAGAGAGGTGCCTCCCAGAGCCCACTTACCCCAACCCCAACCCCAACCCCAACACAAACGACAAACGACAAATGACAAACGACAAACGGAAATGACAAATTTTTGAAAATTTCCGCGACAAACGGAAACGATCCGAAACGGACCCATCCCGACAAATGACAACTTGAAACATCATTTCTCCTGGTCGTGCCCATCTCTAATAAGAACATAAGAACATAAGAAGAGCCATGCTGGATCAGGCCAAAGGCCCATCTAGTCCAGCTTCCTGTATTTCACAGTGGCCCCACCAAATGCATCTGGGAGCGCACCAGACTAGATATCTGTCTCTTGATACCACACCCCTGCATCTGGTCCTTGAATTACCTCAGTTTTAAGCCTGTAGATTATCCATCACCATCATGGTTTGTAACCTGTGATGGACTTTTCCTCCAGGAATCTGTCCAATCCCCTTTTGAAGACATCCAGGCCAGATGCCATCACCACATCCTGTGGCAGGAATGTCCACAGACTAACAACGCGCTGGGTGAAAAAATATTTTCTTTGGTCTGTTCTCACTCTCCCAGCCCTCAATTTGAGTGTATGTTCCCTAGTTCTGGTATTTTGTGAGAGGGAGAAGAGCGTCTTTCAGGTCTCATGTTAGAGAGATGGATTCTATTTCCAAGGTCTTGCCATTTATTTTAGTAAAATCACATCTCCTACTAAAATGCCATTCATTTTTAGTAAGATCACAGGCAGAAATTCAATGTATCCACCTTTTCCTTGCATAGACTACCATTTCTCCTGACAGGCACAAAAATTCCTGATAGAAAAAGAAATGTTTTCTTATCAACTGATGGTCCATTGCTACTATGATCTTTCTGCCCTCGCTGCCAGATGGGTGGTACAAAAATCCAGTAAAGAAATAATAAATTTGCCCAGAAAGTAATGTTATTCTGTTTTCAGTGTCTTGATCAGAATATCTTTCAGCTGAGTCGTAGTACTGCATGTAGCTCAGGCATGTCCAAACTTCAGCCCTCCTGATGATTTGGACCACAACTCCCAGAATTCTAAGCTTAGTTTGCCAATGGCAAAGGACTGTGGAAGTTGCTGTCCAAAACATCTGGAGGGCTGAAGTCTGAACATGCCTGATGTAGCTGCTCAAGTGGGAATGATCACACTATGTATCTTTTAGGTTTAAAGGTAATGTTTGGTTCTGTGTGGTATGTAATTCTAGATTTGTTCCTTTTTCTGTACCCCCCAGGACCTGATTCAAAAATACGAAAAAGACTTTTCTCAGCTCTCTAGAACATGCGAAGACATGAAAAAGGCCTACCATGCCATACTGGTACATTTTACTTTTCAATATGTGTTATAAGGAAATGATTTTTTAAAAATAATTTCTGGCATGATTCTAGAAGCATAAGGACATGTGACAAGGAAGGTAAATTTAGACCACTTCTAATCAGAACTCAGCTTTAGGCTAGAATATTGATCATGCATACTGCAGAATAAATTTTCATTGAACATATTAAGATTCAGAAGTGACCAAACATGCAGGGTGTGGTACCTAGTATCTGTCTGATTTGGGGGGTACAATTCACGTAAACCCTGACTACTGGTGATACTGGCTGTGGCTTCTGACATTTTGTAGCCCACAACATTTAGAGAGTACGGGATTATCAACTTTTGACTCACGATTCCATGATAGAGATAAGTGCAAAGTTCTACAACTGGAGGCAGAGGAATGCACAATTACAAAGTGTGTGTGTGTGTGTGTGTGTGTGTGTGTGTGTGTGTGTGTGTGTGTGTGTGTGTGTGTGTGTGTGTGTGTGTGTGTGTGTGTGTGTGTGGTGGAGGGTATTTGACTTGGTCATCATATTAGGAGGAAGAAGAGTTTTGGAACTCTAGTAGACCACAAACTGAATATGATGTGGCTGCAAAAAAGGCCAATGCTATTTTATGTCGCATTAATGGAAGTCTCCAGATCCCATGAAGTATTAAATCCTCCTCTACTTGGCACTGGCTAGGCCTCATCTTGAGAACTGTGTCCAGAATTGCACTTTAATAAGTATGTCAACAAATTGGAATAAACTCAGAGGGCAACAAGAGTGATCAGGGGTATGGAAACCAAGCTCTGTAAGGAAAGACTGAAAGAGCTGGGAATGTTAAGCCCTGGGAAAAAGAAGACTGAGGGGAGTACAATGGTAATTTTCAAGTACTTGAATGTTAGTCATACAGGAAGCCAGATTTCGGTTAAATTAATTTATGTATTATTTGTTTCATGATTGGATACCCTAATTTGTTCACTCCATCTGCTGTTCTATGTTTTTGTATGTGTATTAATGATTTTATTGCTCTTCCAGTTGTTTGTTTTACTTTGTATGCTATTTTTATATTGTATGGTTTGTTTGGCTATGATGTAACGATGTAAACTGCCCAGAGTGGCCTTGCTGCTAGATGGGCAGTATATAAATCCAATTAATACTAATACTAGTAATAATACTAATTAGAGATGGGCACGAAACGTTATTCGTTTTATGTAACAAAATGAATAAAGAACCTAGCAGGGAAATTGGAATGAACCAAACCGAACCAAGAAAATTAGGTTCATTATGTTTCGTTTTCGTTAATGGTGATGCACGATGAAAAGAGCTGTTTTAAATGTTAAAAAATGTCCTGAATATCCATAAAAACCCAGCGATAATTATTTATTCTGCCTGAAAATACCTACCGTGGGGGTTGGGGTCCTTAAAATGTGCATTTATGTCTTTTCTCGGATCGCTGTATTTTTTTTCTTTAAGGGGAGTTACGGGACGTTGACCCAAAATGGCTGCCAGATGCCTAATATTGGTTTCTTGAGTATTAAAATGCCCTGAACACCCGTAAAAATGCAGCGATAATTATTTATTCTGACTGATAATACCTACCGGGGGTGAGGTCCTTAAAATGTTTGTTTTTGTCTTTCTCCCATCGCGATGTATTTTTCTTTTCCCTTTAAGGATGACAAAATGGATGTTGCCACTCCAGCCACAAAATGGATGCAAGCCATGTGAGGAGATCATGTAAATTTTTGGACAACTTCAACCAATAGCATGCCCAGGTTGCAGACTGAGCAGGTCTGGCAGCCATAGAGGGCATAAAAGCTCCGGCAGCCCCCATCCTTCTTGCAGTCCCTGGTGGGAGTTAGGGTGGGATTGCTGTCTCTGCGACTCTAGCTTCAGTCCTGCAGCCTCCCTGTGTGTGTGTGTGTGTGCATACCTCTCAGTGAGTACCCTCCCCTGCCCCACAGTGCAGTCACTCTGCAGCTGCCTTGCACCCTGGGCAACACCCACCGCTGCCTTTGGAGCCTCCCTGCGTACCTAGCCTATACTGTGTCTCTGCCAGCATCCATTTTTTTAGTGTTTCCCCTCTGGTCTGGGGCATTGTGGGACGCCCCCGCACGGAAATGCTTTAAATATCGTGCAAAAAGCGGGTAGAAACAAAAAACGAAAAAACAAAAATGAAAATGAAATTTTTCCAAAAATTTGCGAAAACGGAAACGAAATGAAACGGATCTCTCAACAACAAATGAAAAACCAAAACACCATTTTTTTTATTCATGCCCATCTCTAATAGACAGTGATGCCTTCCAACACTTTATTTTCCTTTCTCTTTTTATTTCCTTCCTTCCTCTTTTTATTTCCCTTTATTTCCTTCTCTCTCTCTCTCTCTCTCTCTCTCTCTCTCTCTCTCTCTCTCTCTCTCTCTCTCTCTCTCTCTCTTGAAAAGCAGGAACTTATCTTTCCTCTGGAGACACCATTTTCTGCACCTCCATTTTTGGAGACGTGGGTGGGCACTCACAACTGGGGTTCAAGGCAGAGGGAGAGGGGGATGGTGGCATTTGCCCAGTCCCCAAAAGCTTCCATCACAGCTCTGTCTACGTCATATAACTAATTTAGTGATTAAAGTAGGGTAGAAGGAATGTTTGCTCCATGCAGATCTGTTGGAGCCATGCTGGTTGGAAGACTCTGGAAGTGATGGAACAAAAAGTCGTAAGTTCAAGACATAGGTTGCACTTGTCTGGATCCTTCATTGGACCAGCAAAATATAGTTCGGAATAGTATTTTAAACTTGTTATTATGATGCAGTTTTGGTTGTTGTGAGCCACCTTCTCTCACTGTGGAGATAATATAATATAATATAATATAATATAATATAATATAATATAATATAATATAATATAATATAATATAGATGAGCTTTCATAATTTTCATCAGTCTGGGTGTTAAACATTACTTGGTATGGCAAAGAAAGAGAAGCAGCCAAATTCATACTCTATCCATTTGCATACAACTGTTCCACTCCTGTTGATTTGCTTACATTTCTGTAATTTCTGTACTTCTGCATTTTCTTTTGTTTTATTATTGATCATGATTCCTTAAATTTTAGAGTTCATGTTAATGTTAACTTAGTTCAGATTTTTTTGGTTTATTTTTATCATTCCACTTGTGATACTGCATTTTATATCACTGTATTTTTATGATGTTGTACACAGCCCAGAGTCGCCTATGGCCAGATGGTTTGCAGGTTAGAAACAGAATAAATAAATAAGTTAAGAAATCATCCTGGTCTTATTTTATGTCCCAAAAATGGAGATTGCAAGTTTCAAGAGTTCTGATAGCTGTAATAACCAGCCAGAGGATGTGTTTTCAAGAACTCAGATGATCTCCTTCTAATTGACACTTGGGTGATGCAATAAATATAAAACCAAACTCTGATTTCTGATGTTAGTCATGCGTCACATGGCTAAATTTCTCTTTTTGTCTGGCTCTTGTGCCTCAACTGCCCCATGGCAGCCTAAGTTCAGCGTCTGGAGCTGTGCAGCCTTCTTGGTTCACAAACGACAACTCTCAAAGCTAATTTACCATTCTGAAGCTGGCCTGCACGTTTATTTTTAAAAGCCTCTGAGAGACATTGGGAGAGACCTTGGTACATTATTATGAAAAGGTTATTTTCAGTAAAACCTCACTAATTACATTTCTCCTGGCCTGGCCTTACTTTAATCTTGTGCTTCCCTTCAGATAGTGTTCCCAAGGTTGCTGGGGCCTCAACATCGCTTTGAATAATATTTTGTCTCAAGCCAAGAGTAAAAGTGAGAAGGCCATGATTTTAGTTGCTAGCCTAATTTCATACATCATGCACAAACTTCTTAATATAATCACAGGCCCCTCTCTATATACAAAGTTTGAGAACTTACTTTTTAGACAGCAACTCCCAGAATCCTCCAACCTGGCATGGACATCAAAGATATTGAATAGCTATGTCTGTTCTCCTGTAAACTAGGGGCAATCTTTGCTCACAGCTTGGCAATTTTAAAAAGAAATTAATTTGATGCCTTTATAGTTTCAAGATCCCAAAGTAGTTACTGTAATTACTGCTGTAATTACAATTTTATAAGCACCTCTGTACTTTTCCTTTTTTTTCAAAAGTAATTTGACAGTTTTGTACGTTTAAAAACAATGATATTTGATTGGTGCTGGTCTCAGCTGTTCTTCACATGCTTGGCGTGTGCAGTAGCTCACACAACAGACAACAACATTGCAAAATACCCTACTCCATTCAGTGGAACTCAACAGAATTTTGCTGTTGGTTTCTGTTATCAAAAGTAACTACGTTGGTAACATTTTAGTTACTTTAAAAGCCTTTTGAATGCTTCTGGGTATTGGATTGTGATTAAAAACAACATTCTTCTTACTAGAGATGGGCACAAATTGAAAAAATGACATTTTGTTTCATTTCGTTTCACTGAGGGGCTTGGTTCGGTTCATTTTTGTTTTTTGTGAATTTTCACAAAAAATTCATTTCATTGGTTCGTTAATTTGTTATTCATTTTTACCTGCTTTGCATTATTTTTAAAGCATTTCCATGTGTGGGGGTCCCCCAATGCCCCAGACCAGAGGGAAAACACTAACAAAATTCATGCTGGCAGAGACACAGTATAGACTAGGTACGCAGAGAGGCTGCAAGGCAGCGGCGGGCATTGCCCAGGGCGCAAGGCAGACACAGAGTGACTTCGGAGCAGGGGAGGATACTCACCGAGAGGTACGCAGTACGCACACAGGGAGGCTGCAAGACTGGAGCTAGAGAGATATTTCTTCTTTCTCTCCCCTAAGAGCCAGACTGCAGCCAGCAGGAACACAGAGACACATGCCTGCCTGGTTGGCCTAAAGTGAAAATAACGAGTCACAGAGACAGCAATCCCACCCCAACCGAACTCCCACCGCAGACTGCAAGGAGGACCGGGACTGCCAGAGCTTTTTATGCCCTCTGTGGCTGCAAGACCTGCGCAGTCTGCAACCTGAGCATGCTATTGGTTGAAGTTGTCCAAGAATTTACATGATCCCATCACATGGCTTGCATCCATTTTGTGGCTGGCATCCATTTTGTGTCATCCATAAAGGGAAAAGAAAAATCCATCTCGATGGGAGAAACCCCCCTGGTAGGTAATATCAGGCAGAGTAAATAATTATTGCTGCATTTTTACAGATGTCCAGGGTATTTTAATAACCAATAAATCAATATTAGGCATGTGGCAGGCATTTTGGGTCAATGTCCCCTAACTCCCCTTAAAGGAAAAAAAAATACAGCGATCTGAGAAAAGATATAAATGCACGTTTTAAGGACCCCAACACCCCCTGGTAGGTATTATCAGGCAGAATAAATAATCATCACTGGGTTTTTACGGATATTCAGGATGTTTTTTTAACATTTAAAACAGCTCTTTTTATCGCGTGTCACCATTAATGAAAACGAAATGTAACAAACCTAATTTTCTTAGTTCAGTTCGGTTCATTCCAATTTCACTGCCAGGTTCATTATTGGTTTCATTACGTAATGAAACGAATAATGGAATGAAAAGAATTCGTTTTGTGCCGATCTCTGCTTCTTACTTCAAGACCTGTAATAATGCTTGAACCAGCACTTAAACCATGTGATACTCCTCCACCACCATTTATTGAGGTGACTTTAAAAAAAAATAGAATTACATCACAAAAGGACTATAAAAGCATTGTTAAGTTAAAATCAGGATGAAATATCATTGTAATCAGAAAAAAAGAATTGACTGCAAGTTCTGCCTTTTTAAATTGTGTTCACTCTCTATGATGAATTTCTGTTTCTACTCGATCTAAAAATAGTTGGAGAGTATTTACACTGCAGTTATTCAGAAGTGATTAAATTTCATGCTCTGTAATTACTGTGGTGTGTGAACAACATGAGGCTAATTTAAGGGGCAGGTTGTTAATAACTGAGAGTTTATATCAGAGGCCCAGGAAATACACATTTTAAAATCAGTTACTCTGTGTTTAGTATACATAGCAGGTAATAGAATGTCTAAGCATGTCAATAGTTCAAAGAGTATCCCACAGCTTTTAATAATCATAATTATGTACCATCAATCAAACAGTGACCATTTATGAGCTTTTCTAGGTAGAGAGTAGGGATATGCACGAAATGGAAAAATAGTGTTTTGTTTCATTTTGTTTAGTTTCCCCTGTGTTTTGTTTTGTTTTTAAATAATTTTGTAAAAAAAGTAACAAAACAAAACAGTAATGAAATGATTTGTTACTTTATAAAATGGCTCCCTTGGGTCCCAGAGGCACCAGGACCCAGGGAGCCATTTTATAGAGTAACAAAGCAGTTCATTTTAAAATTGAAAAAAAAAAAGGCATTTCATTTCGTAACGAAACACTGCCTGTCATTTTGTTTCATTACAAAATGAGTCGTAAGCTTACAAAACGATGAAATTGTGTTTTGTTTCTCACAAGGCGCCCTAGTAGATAGTAATTAGACATTGTTTACTTGAGTGCTCATACCATCCCCTTCTTCTAGGGGCATCCTGGGATTGTGCAGCTTGCCCAAGACCACACAGTTTGGCTCTTCTGGGATTCACAGCAGAAAATTCAACTCCCGTCCTCTGGCTCTACAGCCATATATCTAACTCACTATCTAGCTAACTTGTATATAATAATAATGTGCCATCAAATCAATTCTGACTGAAGACAACCCCTATTGGTTTACCATTATCTGTGGGGCAGGGGTTATCCTGGGATTTTTACAGCCTGCTCAAGGCCACCCAGGCTGGCTCCCCTCCCAGGAGGCACAGTGAGGGTATCAAACTCCCAACCTCTGGCTCTGCAGTCAGATACCTGAGCCACTGAGCTACCCAACCAGCTACTCTTTTCTTAGAAGATACTATATAATCAAACGTGTAGATATTTTTAAGTCTCTGGTCTTCTTTTGCTTTATTTCTTTGTATCTCAGTGCAAGGATATACAATGGGATTGCCAATAGATTGGAGGACATTTGACCCCATCTTGGGTTTTATTTCCTTCCATACTTTTGGTCATTAGCAATGGGAATGGCATTCTCTCCCCCACCTACACAGTGAAATTGGCAAAAAAATGTTTTTAAAGTTAGATGATATGTTCAAACGTACAGGCTTGCATCACTCCAAAGGTACAAATAGGAACTCAGTATGGGAGTTATTGATTAGTCACCAATACATGAAGTTAAGTTGATTGGCAAGTGAATTGGATTTCAAGAGATTGTGATTGGTTGCCTTGAGACTGCATAAGAATGTGGTGTTGTAGATTATACATATTGATGATATAGTGAAAACAAGTGAAACAGAGAAAAAGAATAATCAGTTGGAACAAATAAGAAGATGCTTTTTGCTGAAAACATTCTTGGATCTAGTTGAGTGGTGGACAACATATTGGCTCTCCAGATGCTCTTGTTGGTAGTTCCCATCATCCTTCATACTTTTCTCTGCTATCTCTAGCTAATGGGTCTTAGGGCTACAAGCAATCCACCCAGTCTAGGGGTGGACCATAATACTTTTTTAAGCTTTCGCTTTTATATAAGCATACATTTGGTTTTATAAAATTATACATATGAACATATGAAGAGTCATAATGTATCAGTCAAAAGTCATCAAGCTATTTTTTTACATAGTTGAGCCTTCCTCTCTCCAGAGCACCAGCAGCCTACAGCTCTGGAGATTTCTTTCCACCAAACCAGAGCTTGGAAGCAATTGGTTACAAATAACTAGCTGTTCCAGTTCCAATTGTACTTGCTGAAAAACAGTCCTGAAAGTTGCTAACTGTTCAGCAGTCAACTGATGAAAAAAGGAGTAACCTTCAATAATTCCCCCTTGCATGGTGCCACTTTGTGAATGGCAGTGAGTAAAAAAAAAGGGTATCCTGTAGATTGTCTTGACTAGAGATGGGTACGAACTAGAAAACCCATGGTTCGGGTTTGTCTGGTTCGGGCCCACCCTTGGTTCGGTTCGGGGTCTAGTTCGAATGAATTTTTGAAAAAAACTCGTTCGAACTGGTTCAGTGGCAGCGGCGGCAGGAGCTGCAATCCCGGCTCCTTGTGCAGAGGCAAGACCACGACCCTCTCCCGATGCCGTCCACCACAAGTGGATGACAGCCAGGCCGGCTCTCATGCACCCGTGGCGGAGATCGCTGGAGAGGGAGCCCGGGCTCTCTCTAGACAGTCCTCCCCATGGGCGATGACGGCCAGGCTGTCATCGCCAGCGGGGAAGAATGAAACGAACCTCACCAAACTATTTTTTTCCGGTTCGGTTCGGTTCGTTCTTAAATTACTCTTGGGCTCGTTAGTAGTTTCGTTATCTAACAAAACAAATAATGAAAAATGGAACAAAAAAATCATTTCGTGCCCATTTCTAGTCTTGAATGCTGCCATTACGGACATCAACCTTGAGCCGGCCTTTTGCTACATAAAGCTTTCCACACTGGCAATGCAGGCACAATACTGAGCAGCAATATTGTGCCTGCATTGCCAGCAATATTGTACCATTTCCTGGACTTTCCAACCAAAGCACAATACTCCACATTCTCTCTCTTGCCTCCCCCCTCTCTCTGAGAAAATGGACAATAAATGATTAATTTTAAAAAATGAGGATGACTTTTGGGGGCCTGATGCCTATAACTGTAACTAACTACTATAGTTTTGAAAAGTAGGTTTTCAAGCTTATTCCCAGATTATTTTCAAAGCACAATGTTGAAAATCCTGCTTTGCCTACAAACATAGGGGCAAGCTGGCTCAAGTTAAGAAATTAGAGTAAACATGGTGTGAGCTCATGTGCACCTTGAGAACTGTGGCAGTGCCCCTTGATTGCCCAGAAAGAATGGGCCGGCAGTTATGATTCATATTATGCTCAACAACTGAACGTTGGCCAATGGGTAACAGGTAAGGTCAGTGCCATCTTCCTGACTTGAGGCAGTTCACCTTCAAAATAGAAATGGGCACGAAACACTAAAATAGCATTTTGTTTCATTTTTTGTCTCATTCTGTTCCCTTCCATTTGGTTTTGTTTTAAATAATTTTTTAAAAAAAGATTAATTTTGTTTTTTGTTTCATTTTGTTTTTCATATTTTAAACATGTGTATGGGTGTGTACTGTGTACTGTGTGTGTGTGTGTGTACTGTGTACTGTGTGTGTGTGTGTGTGAGAGAGAGAGAGGGGGGGTTGTAACTTGTGCGTGTGTGCAGTGCTGGTGCAACCTTTTCCCCTCCCCCAAGCCCTGCACGCCAGCTGATCGGTGCTGGGGGGAAGGTTTTCACCCCACCCCAGTGCCGATCAGCTGGCATGAGGGGCTTGGGGGAGGCAAAAATGTTTTAAAAGTTGGGTAGGGAAAACTGCATGCTTTTAAAACTTTTTTTCTGCCTGAGTGCTGATCGCTGGCATGTGGGGCTTCGGGCAGGAAAAAAGTGTAAAAAGCCCACCATTTCCAGTGTTGAAGCAATGCATTCCTATGGGAAAATGGAAAAACAAAATGGAATGAAATCAAAGTTTCCATTTTTTATTTTGTTGTTCTTTGATGGGTCACTTCGTTTTTCATTTCATTAGGGAAAAAACGAAAAATGAACAACAAAAAATTGTTTTGTGCCCATCTCTACTCCAAAATTTATGCTAGTGTTATACTGATATAAAATCAGAATAAGATTTTGGCCCATTTTTTCTTTTCTTTTCTTTTCTTTTCTTTTCTTTTCTTTTCTTTTCTTTTCTTTTCTGTTCTTTTCTTTGTGTCACACCTATGAGGAACATTGGTCTCAACTTTCACCCTGACATTTCTGGTGGGAATGTGGTACAGTAAACTTTGGGCTCCTTTTCTTCTCCAGAGCAGCCATTCAGAGGAGAACAGAAGATTGCTCTTCTGTTTTAGATAAATTGCAGTTTAACTTTACATCTGAATCATAAACCAGAATTAATCTGATTTGTGATTTGTTGAAACAAGCCAGGTTTATAAGTCATAGCTTGATGTTGGCTTTCTTCAATATAACCATTGAAGTAGTTAACTTAGTTAACTAAGTTAACTACTGCATGTGTGGTTTAGCTTAAATCGTTACCTGCAGCTAATGGGACACATAAGTAAAAATGCCCAAATTACATAGGGTGTCTGAATTGGGAGTTAAGGTGCATCTACAGCATCACATTCCCTAAATTCATTTAATATTTTAATCCACAAAGATGATTGCATTGTGTTACTGTGCTGCATGCTATTTTTGTAAATTATTTTACCATGTTGATTTGCCTCCTCTGTCCCTTCCCACACCCTGTGGATACTTTTGTCAAACCATGCTAGAGAAGAGGAATAGGTACTGTCAAGTCAATTGTTTCCTATGGTTTATACTTCCTCCTAAACCCTGTATTGCTCGTCCAGATGCAGCTTGTATAACCATACAGTGCAGGACAGCTACTGATGTACTTAAGAAAACTGACTTAAGTAGAATCATGTTGATTGGCTCTCAGGATCTTTTGAAAAAGCCACTCTTGTTGCCTTGGATTCTGGACTCTATCATCTGTATTAAGCAGATGCCCTTGGAAATGGTGAGATGTCTCCTTAATTAAACTGCAGGAAGTGATTAAAACTGAGAATCTGCTTATGCAATATGCCTGCAAGCACAGCATGAAGTTTGCATGAAGGAGGTCTGGACAAATATTTATATTGCTTATCACAGGGACATCCTCTTAGGCATATGAAGTGAATCATATGCCTAAGGTTCAGCAGAAGTGATTTCTTAGGCGGAAGATTTGATTCAGCAGAAGTGGCTGGTGCATGCATCTTGGTATTTGCTGTAGAGAATGCTGTAAGGTTTGCAGAGACATACAATAAGCAGCTGCCGGAATAAATGTGAACTGGTCATCATTGGCTGGTTTGTGCCTCACATGTGCTTACAGACATGTCTTGCTTATATCATGGAGGATGCTAGGTGCCATTACAGCAAGAGGTCTAACCACTGGCATGTAAGCTGATAAGGGCTCTGGCAGTTTTGTATCTATTACTGTAGTTAATTCTGCTCTGATTTCTGATGAGTGTTTGAAGAGAAGAGCATATTTAAAATGTAAACAGCTGGGATTGGAAGAAACCTCCAGATGTCTTCCTAGGCCCAGGACCACTTAGTGTAGCCTTCAGCAACACTAACCACTTGGATCCCCTGCTTGTTCAAAAGAAAAAAAGTCTCCCCACATTTTCCAGTGGGCAGAGGACAACTTCCATCCAAAAAAGAGCCCTTTCTCTGAAACAGCTGTGTGTGTGTGTGTGTGTGTGTGTGTGTGTGTGTGTGTGTGTGTGTGTGTGTGTGTGTGTGTGTGTGTGTGTGTGTGTGTGTAAAGAAGTTACCCCCATGCCTCCTAAAAGATATATGTAATGAAGCAAAAGTCCCCACAATGCATCCCAGAAACGCCAGCCTATAGAGCTATGGGGAAGCAGCATCACCCCAGAAAGCCCCTCGATCAAAAGAAACCATGTTTGAGTGCTCTTTTGGTGGCTGCCATCCCCACCCAAGGTTGGGGGTGGGCAGGCAGGCTTTCTCAGCCATAGTCACCATGGACAGAAATAGGAACAAAACTCAAAAAATGGCATTTTGTTTCATTTCATTTCATTTTTCAGTTTGTTTTGTTTTGTTTTGTTTCGGCTTTAAAATGTGGTTCATTATTCATTTCGTTGTGCAATGAAACGAATAACAAATAATGGAAAAAACATTTTGTGCCCATCTCTATTCATGGACTCCAGATTCGCTGTGTTCCTGAAGCCTTGAAAATAATCAGTGGTCTTTTAGAGGGGGTGGAGTGGCTCCCAGACCTCTGGACATGGTGGACACCTCTAGGCCTCTGCTTTTCATGCCAGACAATGCAGCCGAGCTGTTCCATGGGTCCAAGCTGTGCTCTGCAGGCAGGAAAGTGGTTGTCTGAGGCTGAGCTATGCTTCTCAGCCAGGAAATCCATGCACAGAAATGAGCAGTGCTCTCACACACAGAGACACATAAAGCTTCATTGCCCTGGGACTTTTTCATAAGTAGTCACCCACAGAACATGTCTGTGCTATTTTTGGAAGATGTCCAGAATGCAAGACTTACACAGAGGTCTGGCCCACCTTCCTTTGTTTTCTCTTTCTCTTTGACCTCACCCTATGCTGTTAGCCCCACCTAATCCTACAGCTGCAGCAACTGAGGCTCTTCCCAGATTAGAATGTGAAAGGATCCATTGCCTGCCCATCTCTTGCCAACCACGGTTAAATGTAGTCCTTTTAATAACCCATTCTAATTTTTTTTAAAAAAGAAAATAACACTTTTCAAGATCCATGAACGAAAGGGGCAGCTTTTCCATGGGCTAAGCTACTGGAGATTTTTGGAGGTTTGATGGAGGTTTGTGATAATGGCATTTGGGTGGGGAATGAGAACTTGTATAGCCTCAATTGGCTGCAGATTCCTCACCCCTGCTTTAACATGTCTGTCAGGAATCAGGTACAGTATTTGTAGATGGTATTCTGCTAATATGGAAGTTATATACCCTAGCTTTGAGAAACATAGTGGACCCCCATATAACAAACGGTTTGTATAACATAAAATCTGTACAACATAAAAAATTATGGAGATATGGGAAATTTGCTTAACAGAATCACCTATGGGGCGAATCCGTACAACATAAAAATGGTCGCGATTGGGGATTACTCCGTTTTTAATGCATTCCTATGGGAAGTTTGTATAAAGGAAAATTTGTTTAACAAATTTTTATTTGGAATGAAGTGATTCCTTTATACAAGGTACCACTGTATGTGGAAAGATGCAGGAGACTGCCTCCGATGCAAATATCCCCCACATTTCTTAGTCTTTAACAGAGAGCAAGAAAAGCCATCAGCCACTTGGAACATTTTTCATAGAGGAAACCGGCTAGTTTTGGAAGATTATGGTGAATGTAACAGCATTAAATGTCCAGTATCTTTATCTTTATCTTCACCTCTCTCTCTCTTTTTCCTTTTCAGATGAAATTTGGGGAAGCAGATGACCAAGACTCGGAGGACCTTTTTGGCTGGATTTCTTCATTTATCAGTGAATTTGAGAGAGTCTCGGCTGAAATTATATCATGAGGGCAGCAATCAAAGCTCGGGAAATTGAACATTGTTCCCTAGAGGGTGTCAATGACAATTAAATGAACTGTGGGTCATTGTGATAGTCTTTTGCACATGAATGGCTTGTTTGTTAGAATGTAATTTTTTAAATGACCTTGCAAGCCCTGTGTGATTGGCTGGGAAACCGACTGCCAACCAGAATGCCCAGATGGGACCCACAAGAGGTCTTATAACTTTAGTCTCCTTTTAAAAAGAAAATATCAGGTTCAAATGTCTTTTTAGAAGCTGCAGAAGGAAGGTGTGAAACAAGGGCTTTTACCAGTAGAGGAGTACAGCTTATTTACATGAAGAATAATGTAGCAAGGGGGATGCGAGCATGCATGGACACACTGCATCTTCAACCTTCTCTTTGTTAAGATGGAACATATATACAAAGTTGTTGCTCCACCTTCCTTGAATGTAAATAGAATTCAATGTGCGAGACATAGACGGTTACGTCACATCCTTCCTTGTTACGAGATTAAGTTTGCTTTGTGATAACGTCATTCACGGTCATGTGGTCTTGTCCCGGTTCTGTCCTTGTTTCCGTTTACCCACGGGCATGATTGATGGTATCGTGATGACTGTTACTTCACGTCCTTGTTTTGTGACAACATCTATACGTCCCTGCCTTCATTTTCTCTCTTTTTTTGATCCGACCTTCCATTTTTCAATATTTCAATTCTCCATAACTTTGCCTTTCATACATTAAGCAGCAAAGTTCGAGGTTTTATGCCTTCTTCCCTCTCTATGATGCATTGTTTACGCCATTGGGTTTGTACTGGAGAATGCAACTGCACACTCCTGCCACTAGATGGAGAATGTGCACGTTGCGTGATGAGCCTTACTCTTGGGCACTTGTCTTGAAAGAGGAACCAAGACAAGAGAATTCCCGAGGTCAGGGAGAGGTATGGCTTATCACTCTTAAATCTCAGTTCAGGGGGCATGGTCGGGACGAGATTCCGCCATCATGCAATGGACGTAGAGTAACATTTTCTTGTACTGGTCCCAAGCGGGACCGCAAACCATGATGAGAGGGATGTGAAGTAACTGTCATAGTAAATTTGGAGAGGCAGGTGCCAGTTATTACCCATGGACAGACCAAAAGCCAAAATATCTCCTTCTGGCATTAGTTTCTTATGAGGGTGGCTAGGTGACTAGAGGCTGAAATGAAATGTCGGGAGAATTGTGCTTCCTCGAGGTTTCCAAAAGTCTGCCAAGATACTGGAAGATAGGAGATCCCGGTTTTGGTTGCCCTTTTGAAACACCATCCCATTAGTTCCTGCCTGGGAGGAGTAGGCCAGGAGATGGGGGTTTAAAATGGCCATTAATTCAGAGGCCGCTCTGTGCCCTATTGCTGTGAGAAAGGACGCTCCAAGGCATTAGCTCCCTCCTAGACACAGAGCTAATTCCAAAAGAATTGTCTCCAATGAAGAGAAGAAGAAAGACACATTATTTTTGAGAAATTGCTCACCTCTTCATGAGGGTTCAGGATGATTTGACATCTGATTGGAGCATCCCTCAACATGAATGATGGGTATACATGTGAAAGTGAACTTAGTTTTAGCCTAGCATCTCTAAGGAGACTGCTGTGTTCATCTAAGTGGACCTTACCACACTGAGTGTGGCTCAGTGGTTAATGTCAGCCTCTCTGATCTGTCCTAACAACATATAATGCTATGATATAATAATATAATAAAGAAATAAAAGAGGAAGAATGTGGAATAAAAGAATAATGAAAATATGTCACTGAGACTAAAAGAAAACTATTATAAAGTATATTGGAGATGGTATATAACACATATGAAGATAAATATAATAAATACAGAAATATCTCCAATATGCTAGAGATATAAAAAAAGAAAAAGGGACATATTTACACATGTGATGGCTGTGTGAGACAAGAAAAAAGGAATGGACATTGGTTTTTAAAGAAATACATGAAATACTAGGGGAAAGAATTCAAATGTCCCCACAAATGGTATTGTTAAATATAGTTGTGGAAACACAAGTGAAGAAAGAGGAGTTGGAGTTGGCAGTTATAATGATAACGACAGCAAGGTTGATTTTTGCAAAACATCGGAAATCTAACAACAAAATAACATTGGAAAAATGGTATAGGGACTTATGGAATATGGCCATTAATGATAAATTGACTGTGCTTAAATGCCTGTACTGCATCGAAAACTGTGCTCACAACCTGGGTGCCACTCAAAGTGGTATGGGGCGTTATATAAGCAGAAAACTTTGCTTTGTGAAATTAAAATTAGGAAAGTTTTGAGAAAGTCTAAAGATTTTAATAGAATATGGAATAAACTGCTGGTATATGTATTTCAAAAAAGTAAATGGTATACAGCTGGAGAGGATTCAATGTATTTCTGGAGGAAAATGGGTTGGTCAATATCTTAATAGTTGCAAGTTTGGTTAAGTCCCAAGCGGGAGGTGGGTTGCAAGGGGTCGGTCCTGTTATGTTTGCTTGAGTTTTGATTAATGTTTCTTCACTCTTTTTTGTATAAATGTTGTTTATGTTTTGTATTGTAGTTATATAATTTTTTAAAAATTATTAAAAAGCACACAAAATATAATGCTCTCTCTTCCTCTTCTCTCCTCTCCTCTCCTCTGCTCTTTGTGATGGGGTTTCAGAAGGTGGGGAAAATGCCCTTAGGGTGAAAAGAAAGACCCTACATTATTTCAATCATTTCTTTATGCATCAGGAATTGTGACTTCCCAGGGAAACAACCTTCCATCTCTCAACAGGGAGTTCAGGGAATAGGCTTTCAAAGACATGAGAGATGGGGTTAACACAGCAGCCCTCCTCACTTTCAGCTCCTACAGCTAGGATTCCAGTCAGATGTGAACCTACTAAAATACTCTGGACATCTTGCATTTCCGGTACAAAAAGATTTATATACTGCCAATCAATCCACTGTGATTAACCAGCAGTATAAAGCCTTGCGATTGCCAGGGAGTATAAAATCTGCCCTTTTTAGAAATCTTGTCTGTCATTTTGAGTCAATGCAATATAGCTTTCTTCTTACTGGTTCTCAAGGGACTTGTTGCTGAAAATTGACAAGAGTAGCCTCTGGCTAGAGCACAAAGACCCTTACCTGGTGTTTTTTTTTTTGTGTGTGGGGTGGGTGGGAATTGACATTGTCAGAATCTTCCCATCCTTGTGGTAATTCTGAGAAACATCATTTAAGAAACTATTTGAGTGAGGGGAGGAATGTTGGGTTTTAAGTGCAGGGTTTGGAATGCAGCTTTATTCTATCTGTTCTCACCAATGCATCTGATCCCAAACTTACCTCTTAATATATCACGTTACCTCATAAATGGAAGAGTTGGGGAACCCTACTGCCATTTAGCATGTAGATGCCTCTGTTTGGTTCTGAGCCTGGTGAAATATGAAGGAGAAAAGAAAAGAAATCAGTATTAGAGATGGGCATGACTTGGCGGAATTCCCATTTCCGTTTCCGTTCCTCGCTTCCGTTACGGAACGGAAACGGTAACGGGAATTACTCCGCCAGAACTCGAACTCGAACTGACTAAAGAATAATTGGGTCTGATTTGTCGTGGTCGTTCCTGGCATCACGGCGATCCCACGATGCCAAGCGGCACAGAAAAAAAGTGCTTAAAAGTAAAAAAAAAAAAAACCCGATTCCCGGCCAAAAAGTAGGCGGAAATATGCCTGCCTGAGTGAGGGCTCAGAGCACCTACCAGAGGGGTGGTTGACCCCCCCTCTCCTGTCCTGGGCTGCTCTGGTGGTGGGGGAAATCCTTGTCGTAGTCGCTCACAACAAGCACCGGACTCGCCACCGGCCGCCACAATTCAAGCGGAAGCGGCACAGAAAAAAAGTTTTAAACTCCCCCCCATTCCCGGGCCAAAAAGCAGGCGAAAATATGCCTGCAGTGCAGAGTGCACCTACCAGAAAGTTGGTTTTTTGGGGGGAGGGTCCCGGCCTCCCCCCCTCTCCTGTCCTGGGCAGCCGGACTCAAGTCGCCATGCCATGCGGTGCGGGTGGGGGATCCAAAATGGGGCGGCGACCGCAATTTTTTTTTGAAATCATGGCCCAAAAACACACAAGCACCACACAGAAACATGCGAAAATTGCTATTTTAAAACTGCCAGAATTTTTACAGTAGCAGTGGGTTTTTCTTGCAACAAAATGTCTCCTCTTTCCTCTCTCCATTGATTTTATTTTATTTTATTTTATTTTATTTTATTTACACCTGCGCAATGATGGGCTGGCCATGGGAGTGACCATGCAAATTTTTGGAGCCATTCCACCAATCGCATGGCCACTTGGCCAGGTTGACCACAGAGACTTCTGGGATGTGCCAACTGGGCATAAAAAGCCCACTAACCGTAGCCCGAACCCGAACCCGAACCCTAAGCCTAACCCATACGCCAGTACACTGTCCTTCTAAGTGGGTCAGAGAGGCCCCCAGAGGTGCACCCCAATACTCACCCTAACCTCACCCGTAACTAGCCTAACCCTAGCCCTTGTGCTAACCCTGTTGCCTAAGCCAGATCTGTACTTGCATTGCACTACACGCAAGTACAATTCCCTTCTTAGTGAGACACAGCGGGTGCAGAGAGTCTGCCAGTGCGCCACTTGTGGCTCTGGGTGACCCCTGCAGGCTTGGCTCGGCCGGCAGCATGTGTGACATGCAAACCATGCCCCCGAGGCCTGACTGATGCAGGGAAGGCACCCCAAAAAGAGGGGTGCCTCTGCCAGTCTGCTGTGTCTCTGCGTGCAAATTGGTATGCAATCATATCCATATGGCTATGCATGCCCTTTTGCAGCAGGTGAGGAGAGGAGACCCCCATGTATGAGGGGTCTCCAGGAGCCTGCTTTCCCTAGCGGGTGAGGATAGGAGGCACCCACCCCCCAAAAAAGAGGTGCCTCCAGGAGCCTGCTACCCCCCCAAACCAGTTTAACGACAGATGAAAAAACGAAAAACGAAACGACAAATTTTTGCGAAGTTTCGCGAAAAACGGAAACGAGCCAACACAGGCCGCCTCCGACACACGACAACTCGAAAACATCATTTTCCCTAGTCATGCCCATCTCTAATCAGTATATGATGCTTCCTGTACTTCTTCACTCCTTCTGGAAGTAGTATGATAGAAAGAGACATTTTGCAATGAAATACAGATTACCCAAAGAATGGAACTTTGGAAGAAAGATACATGTAACTAGAGGTGTTAGAAATGAATGAAGAACAAAGTAAATTGATAAAAACCTGTGCACAGTATAAGGCAGTATAGGTTCCAGGACCCCTAGTCTGCATATTCAGTAGGCATGCTGGATACAATATATGAGATGCTGTAATGGAAACAATGTGAGAGACTGGACATTCCCTTGGAGGGCCCAGGCATAGCTTTGAAGTTTGGTGGTGACTTGAGATGGTCTGTTGTCCTCAAACATTTTTTCTTCATGCCCTCTCTCTTCCTTGTTGGAGCTCTGATCTCTCTGATGAGGAAATGGATGGATAAGGGCCATAGTATCAGCAGAGAGTGGAATGTTTTGGATACACAGTATGAAAAGTCTTCCCAATCCTGCACCATAGCCCTGATATGAGTGAAGCTTTGGAGCAGCCATTATCACCCCCCCCACATTTTTTAGACACGACCCTTTTAGATCCTCTTCTCAGGTCTCAAGCACACACACACACACACACACACACACACACACACACACACCAAGGACACAACATGAACAGGTATATTTCCAAGACCTCTCACATTTTTCAGTCTGTGGCAAATGTGCCAGTGGCTCCCAGGGGACCCTATAGGAGATTGCTTTTAGACAACTGGAGAATTCGTGAAAAGATTCCCATTCATTTTCTCCTAATGGGAAAGCAGTAATTTTGTTAAACAAAACACGGAGGAAAGGTAGGGCTCTTAGGGTTTGAGTGATGTACATGAAAGCAAAGCTGAGAAAGAAATTAATTTTAGATCAAAAAATCAAACTGTCTCCATTGAGTGATACATTAAAATGGAGAAAGGGATCATTGGAAGGTCAATGTTGAAATGTCTCTCAAGTGCTGCATAAAGTTGCAACGATACAGACAATCAAAGAACTATTGAGCAACGGCAGTCCATAGGTGGTGAATAGCCTTCTGCTCAATTGCCAAGTGAATTATTCTGAAAACCTTCAATTTTCAAGTGCTTAGGAAATGTCGGCATGTTCCACCTCTGGAGCAATTGGAGAGCTTCTTGACATGGAGGCACAAGCATCTGGTTCCTGTTGGTTATTTTCCTTGCTGACCAGATGATTCAAGGCTGAATTATATCAGATCACTGCCTTGCCTTTTTCCTTGCCTTTTGTGATTTTTTTACGTCCTTGGGTGGCTTGTGTTATTTTGAATCAGTTTTTTTTTTTTTTTTTTGTTTTACAGAAGCCAAAGCTTAAAGTAACAGAGTTCACTTGTGTGTCAGAGGCTGCCAGTTTGGAAGAGCTTAATTAACTCTTTAAAAATGGGTGACTCTTCAAGAAGCAAAGTTTTGTTTGGGAAGGAAGTAATACTGATTTCTTTCCAAGGAAATCAGGAGAAGCAATTTTCAACAATAAAGCTTCGAGTTGTCGTTAGTCGGGCCAGTCCCATTTCGGGTCGTTTCCGGTTTTCGCGAAAATACCCGCAAAAATTTGTTTTTTCGAGTTGTCGTTTTTTCGTTGTAGTCAGTTCAGTGTAGATGCTAATATCAGTAAGCTCTGGTCCCCTTCAGGACAAAACATGCCCACTGTGCTAATTTGCTGCTGTACATTTGCCCATCTGGACAAGCTCTGACTTGACAACTCATTGCCCTTGCTGAAAACCTGGCACTAAAAGGCCCTCAGTATGTGGGATACTCCAAGACCACCTTACCTGGCTAACATGCAGGGTAAGGAAAATATCCAGAGAACAGGTTGTGGCGAACAATCTTAAGGCCTAGGCAGGTTAGTATAGGGATAAATACTTCATCAGCTGCCATGTGTCTTTTAGCTATGTTTAAATATTTGAAAGGATGTCATATTGAAGAGGGAACAGGTTTGTTTTCCATGGCTTCAGAGACTAGGACTCAGGGCAATGGTTTCAAACTATGGCTGCTTTTACATGACCCCTAAAATCCGTTGGCAACTTAAATGCAGATCCCCCCATGCGGTTTTTGTTCTGCTTCCTGTGTTCCCACCTCCCGCACTCTGATTCTATTGCTTCTGTCTGCGGTGAGGGGAGAGAGAAAAAAATGCAGGCTGACCTCCGCCTGCCACCGGCAGCAGCTAATTGTTTCAGCCTGTTAGGATTCCTGTCTGTTAAAAGAGGGTGACCCAACAAAAAACAAACAAAAAGCAGGGGAGAGCCAAGCATGCAATGCTTTAAAACAGCAACAAGGAACAGCAACAAGGATTTTACCTCCTCCAGACCAGGTACTTGTAAAATGCGCTGGGGCACGCTTAAGTGGGCGTGGTCGTACTTTATTTTTTTTAAAGTCCGCTGCCTGGTGGGAAAACAATTTTATGCTCTGTATCTGCGAGCATTTTGCAGCGGATTTTAGGGGTTGTGTAAAAGCAGCCTATAGGAAAAGAGATTCCATTAGGAAGAACTTCATGACAGGTAGAGCTGTTCGGCAGTGGAATATGCTGCCACAAAGGGTGGTGGAGTCTCCTTCTTTTGGAGGTTTTTAAGCAGAGGCTGGATGGCCATCTGTCGGAAATATTGTGATGGGGTTCCTGCATGGCAGGGGGTTGGACTGGATGGCCCTTGAGGTCTCTTCCAACTCTATGATTCTATGATATATGATCTAAGATCTATGGTCACATCTTCCACTATGTCTTAGCACTGGCAGTGGCGATGTGAGTTGTAGGCTCTGTTATCTATCTTGAAAGCATAGGGAGTAAGCTGGAAACTCGCAGAACCCCACAAGTCAAAAGCTATCAAAAACATCCATTGCCATCTTCTGCATATAGGCACAGAACTGTTAGGTGACTGTTGGAGCTGCCACCTCCTAACAAACCAGATCACCTTGCTTCCAACTCTCAAGCCACAGGAAAGGCGCGGTCAGAAAAGGGCTTTGTTGGGAGCAGATTGTGGATGCCTTGGATCTACTGTGTATAAAGTCCTCCTCATGTCCCCAACAAGGAAGGAAACTACACCCACCCTGAGGCTCTCTTAGGCTGTGGTCACACCTGGGTTTCGATCCTGATCTTCTGAAGGTCCGGCTTTTCCTCTTCGTCTAATCACGTGATTTAATATGTGGGACCGGAGTTCCCACATCCAAAGCTGTTTTTTTTTTATTTTAAAGTGCAGTTCAGCCCCCCTTGGCCAGCAGGTGGTGCTAGCATTTAAAAAAACGGACCACTTGGCTGGGGGAAATTAATGCTTGTAGGACCCAATAGAGCTTCCTGTTACTCCGATGGTGCAGAGAAATTTTAAAAAACAGTGCTGATCGGCCCCAGGAACAGCCGGTCGTTGCTATGAAAAAAGAAAGAAAAAGAAACCCGGATCATCTGCGTGGTCCCATGGTGTCTGCCTCCTTAAAAGCTGGATTTCAAAGTGAGGCAAAAAATTCCCTACCTCTCCGGTAAGTCTTAGAATCCTCGCTTAAGGGAGCATTACCGGGTTTTCTTTTTTCTTTTTTTCCCAAAAAGCCCGGTGGCTGTGGGGATGGCATTTTTAGACACAGTTTATTTAGTAATTTAAACTGCTTTTAAAGGGACGTGGGACCGGGGCCTTACTCATGTCCCAAAATCCTCTTTCACTTTGTGTCTCAGAAAGTCACAGTAGCATACATTTATTGAGGCATTATGCCCAGACAACAAGTACTGTACCATTCAATTGCTCAACCAGGTTCACAATTCCCATTGTAACCACTGCATAGCATGCCTTGGTGAGAATGCTTTTTGAACAGCACTTCTGTCTTGGCAAGAGTAGAACTACTGCATGTGCAATGTCTTTTCCAAACACCATAATAATATGTGAATGTGATTATTGTTATCCTTGGTGGAATGTCTGCTTCCACCAAGATCAGCTGTAATATCTGTTCCTCTCAGACTGGGTGATTGAGATCCCTGGCACCGATATTGCCTCAGAAAGAAAGAAAAAAAATGAAAAACTGAGCCTTCTTGGCTCCTTATGGAATGATTTCCTGCATGAGATCTGCTTGGGCCTCTCACTGGACTCTTTAAAATGGTCTTTAAAAACCTGGCTCTATAGGCAGCCATTTCCAGAGCTGGTTACTAACAAAACATAGCAAATGCTCAGCGAATACCACCAGCCCACCATCTCATTTTAACATGCAATGTGTAATTTTAATGTTGTTTTGTTTTATATAATGTCACTGTCTTTCAGTGTTAATTACACTGTTGGACAGGATAGAAACTGAAAAAACAAAGAAATTTAATGCATGTACTGTATTCACAGAAAATAAGCCCCATTGAGTTGTCCATTGACTATCCAATAGTCTGGCCTTCCAGAAAGCATTTTTTCAAAACCCAAGTCAGAATGGCATACTGACTCTTCCAAGTTCAACCATGTCTCCTTAACCCAAGATTACAGGATCAAAAATCTAAGATTGAGGCCAGCCTATGTGATGTCACAGGTAAAGCACAGGTTGAGAGATGGGCCAGACTACCTTCATTAGCAGACTGTGGAAACAGATGCAAGGAGAATCTATTTAAATGACCTTAGAATTAGACATGGGCATTTCGTTTTGGAAGGGGACTGGTTCTGAAACAAAACATGCTAACATATCTGGCATTTGGAATGCAGTCCTACCCTCCTGAATAAAATCAACCACTGTCTTGCCTTGCCTTACCTCACAAAGTGTTCTGCTTATATACCGCACCATACCACTACAAGTAGTCTCTGGGCGGTTTACAATTTTAATTACAGTGTGCAGGCTACACATTGCCCCCCCCCAGCGAGCTGGGTACTCATTTTACCGACCTCGGAAGGATGGAAGGCTGAGTGAACCTTGAGCCTGCTACCGGGGATTGAACCCAGGTCGTGAGCACAGTTTTACCTGCAGTACAGGCATTTAACCGCTGTGCCACGAGGCAAGCAGAGGTGGGCACGAACCAGAAAACACATGGTTCAGGTTTGTCTGGTTTGGGCCCACCCTTGGTTCGGTTTGGGCTTGGGTTTGTAAAAAAAAAATTGTACAAACCCGAACTGGTTCGGGTTCGGGTTCTTACTGGCTGTGGTGGCAGTGGTGGTGGTAGCTCCTTGGCAGTGGCGGCAGCGGATCCTGCCCCCTGTGGCAGGGGCTTTTTGAGGTGCTGGCATGGGACCAGCACCTCTTTTTCTTTTCAAGCACCCAACACATGGCCCCTGGGGCCAAGTGGACACTCCTTTATTATTATTATTATTATTATTATTATTATTATTATTATTATTATTATTATTATTATTATTATTATTATTATTATTATTATTATTATTATTATTTATTTATTTATTTATTTATTTATTTAGTTATTTACTATTTTAGGGTGCCAACCAGGCCACCCCTGGGACCCAGTCAGTGCTCCTTTTTTTATTATTTTGACTTTATTTTTATTTTACTTCCGGTTCCGACCGCACTACAGCTGTAGCGTGGCTGGCTTTTTTCTTTCTTTCAGCGCTGACTGCGCGGCCCCTGGGGCCCGGTCAGTGCTGGTTTTTTAAAATATATTTTTAAAGATTTTAGGGTGCCTGGTCGGTGCTCCTTTTTTCAATTTTCATTTCATTTTAATTTTATTTTTATTGTGTTTTTTTTTACCTGCCAACCACGTGACTGTGCTACAGCTGTAGTGCGGCAGTCGGCTTTTTTTTCCTGGTTGCTCTCCCTGAAGGACCTCTGGACCAGCACCAGGTAGGAGACATCTCTGCCCCCCTTTTCACGGAACGAACCCAATTTTTTTCGGGTTTTTTCATTTCGTTATAAATCCACTCTGGACTTCGTTATTCATTTTGTTACATAACGAAACAAATAACAAATAATGAAATGAACTAAATGTTCATTTTGTGCCCATCTCTACTCGCAAGTACTTGATATTGGGGAATAATAAAATCAATCGTATCAAAGGTAATCTGGGTATCAAAGTGACAGGTGCATAACTGTTGGAATGATTCCAGGCAGCATCAGCTTATCTGTTTCTATAAGTTTTATTTTGGAAAATTGCAGTCTTTATATAATGTAATTAATAACCTGGGAAGAACCTTACTAGACTGGGCTGAATGTCGATCAATCCATCACCAAACTATTTTTTGCTTTCTGCCTCAGATATTGACTATAGCTGTACCTCTAATTAACAATTATTTCCCCCTTTTTTGCTCAGAATTCAGTTAGATATTTAGTGAGCCAGTCATGTCATCAGTTGTTATTTTTCTACAGAAAACTAACTATTTAGAATTGTGAGTAAACAGAACTTTTATTCTTTCTCTTACCAGTGTCTGAGTGAGTTATTGAGACAGTAAATGCCAGTTGAGGAGAACTAAGCAATAAAGGGGTTGTCTGCTTTGGTAGACTTGAAGCTAATTCTGCCCTTTACTGGAGGATGTTAAGCCAATGGTTTTAACACTCTGCCAATACTTTATTCATCTACATTGCTTCTGAGTTCCATGTGCACATAAAAGGAATAAGAAAGATTTAATTTTTGAGAAACCATAGGAATGTTGTTACTACTTTTTAAAAAAAATCTTACATATCTGAGAAAATGCTGCAGATACAAATGTTTAAATATGTATGACCAACATCTGTCTGTGATTCCTGCAACATCCACTGCTTGCAAAGCTTGTATTGCTCAGTGCAGTCACGTCATTCTGCACAGATCTGTTCGGCTCTGGGTCCACCTTCCGGATAGTTTGCTTGTTGATCTAAGCTGAAAAGGAATAGAGACAGAGGGGGAAAAATCACAAGGAAAAAAAAATAAGAACTAAATGAGGGGAATTTGTGTGTCTTGCCTTGACTTTGTTTTTAAACCTCTTTTTTGCTTTGTTGACATTTTATGCTCTAAGATGGGCAATATTAAATGGTAGCATACCTTCTCTTCCCATCCCTTTCAGATGTCCATAACATTTAGACTAAGAGCACAAAAACCATGGGCCTGTGAGCTACATGCAGCTCCCACACCTGTGCTTTGAAGCCCCCACAACATCTCCAGTGCCACAAGATCAGCTCAGCAGCTGTGGCCCTTGTCGCTACCATCCACACTGCCAAACCTATAGAGGGCACTGTGGCTCTGAAGTAGTAATGCAGCTTTAGATGTTTCTTGACAATGTCTAGGTACAAGATGTAGACTGTTTCATGTACAAGCCAATGTGAAAAAAGTGGCTGACTTTTGATGTAGATCCCTGTCACCTCAATTCATCAATGCAGGTGACAATGTAGGACGGAAGTGGGAATTAACATGATACAAGGGGAGCAGACTTTGTGTTTTCGATTTTATCCCAATTTTGGCTCTTACCTCATGGCCCACCTATGAGATCCTAACCTAAAAGGCATACAATCAGGATTAAAGCCCAAGTATCCGTGTTGCGGATCAGAACCAAGTCAAATTCATAGTTCCCATTGCAAAACTGAACTCAATTCCGCTCAACCATTCTCCATTTCAGCTGCGCCATTTTGGATGGGAGTTGAGGAGGGGGCATCCTTTTGCTATATCAGTTGAGGGAATATAGGCTCTTTCCAAAGGACTGCAAATCATGTGGAAGATCTGATAATGGAGCCTTGTCAATCTGCTGCCCAGTTATGCACGGATAATTGTGTGCCATCACATCCATTCTGAGTAATGGCAACTCTGTTCAGGGGTTTCGAGATGTGGAGTGTTCATCAGTGGTTTTGCCTAAGGCTACACACCCTGGCTCGCTTGGGGGCTACACACTCCCTGGCTCGCTTGGGGATGACTGAACAACATCGCCAGGAGCTCTGAATCTGCATCTAGATGTAACGGAGGGTTTGTACCCCACTAAGCTATCCAGCCTTTTCAGCTTGGCATGACACAGCAATAAATTTAATTATGATGAGCAGAAAGTGGAACAACATCGCCAGGAGCTCTTATTTCTGATAATAGTGCCAAGAAAAGTAATATGTAGTCCCACCCAGGGCTTTCTTGACTACCATTCAAGAAAACCTAAAAAACCAAAAACAAAAAAAGATAAGAAGACAGCCCAGACTTTTTTGGGCTGGAGGAAAGTTGAACCAACAGCAGATGAACATATATTTAAATATTTGCCCTGATGTAGGTCACATATTGCACGACCCAAGGGCATACCTTTAACTTTCCAGCATCCTGCCTTTTGTAGCTGTTGCTAGCACAAATGCCACACATAATTAAAATTAAACTGATTGCACCACGCACACATGATTTTTTTTTGTGGCTCGTTAAGTTCTTCATATTAGAAGGCTCTTCATTTATATGTGAATCATGCAAAACTGCTACGAACACAATTGCTATTTCCATGGTATCCAGCTCCCCGTATCCCCAAACAGCATAAGTTATGGTCATGATCATTTTATTTCACCCCATAACCCCTCCCTCTTCTTCCTCTGGGTTAAATCAAGACCTTCAGGAGGTTGCTTTTAACATAATAACTTCATTCTGGGGGAGGGTGTGTTATCCTTATTCTACAGCCGACTGGTGTTTTATTTCCCCTAGTGCATGTGTGCAGGCGCATAAGTATGCAGCTTTGTGGCAATAATAACCTGTGAAAAGGCATAAAGGCAGTAAGGAGCAACATTTGCTTTGTCATCTGCCGGCAAATTAACAGCAGCTTCTCCAAAGCAATGCAGATCACGCAGCCTCGGGTTACCCAGTTGACTCCAAGTCACCGGGAAAGCCACACATATTGTGAGCGCTGATGTCTTGAGGAAGCTTGCCTACAATTTAAGGTGTGTCATTTAAGATATGACATACAACTATTGCTTCCCCTCGGGAGGCAGAAGAGGGTCATGAAAAGCTTCCTGGTGTGGCTCACAAATTAAAAATGGATGCCAATGGATGCTGTTGCGCAGTTCAGAAACAGGGAACGGCAAGGACAGACCCAAGGAAGGGGAGTTGACAGAACATTCTGCAGAGTTGAAGGAACTACTATGATGGATTCAGGAGGAAGGAGTTTAATGTTCTCTGTTAACCTCCTTTTCTTCTGGCAAGGAGGGCAGGCAATAGAGAAGCGTTTTATGTAGGGGAAAAGTGGAAGGTATTTCTTGGTGCTCTGTCAAGGCTGCACGTTATCAACTGAAAAAATAATGCAAGCTTGTATTTTTGAAAATAACAAAACCTATGAAGAGAATGCTGGCCCATTAAGACTGTACTACACCAAACTTCCCTCTTTCATTTTCTGATCATGTGAAATAGCCCTGCAGCCTTTAGGGACATGGAAAGTACTGGGAAAATGTCTTATTTCTGACAATTTTCTGAGTCTCATCATTCTGGGACTTCAGTTTGTCCCAGAGAAATTTCATAGTTTTCCCACAACACTCCTGATCCAATTTCTCTCCCTTATTTTTTATCTGTCTTCTTTTTGCCTGTTCTTTTGTATAAGAAAGAACCAAATTCTGCACAATTCATGGCACCACCCCCAACTCGTAGTAACGAAGCAGACACAAATATATGGGTTATAAATTGGGCCACACTTTATTAGCATCCAATAATTAACTTTTATAAAAGGAGGGGCAACAGTAGGATGGAAGGTCAATCCATCCAGGGCCGGCCTAGCCTCCAATGGATCACTGGCTGAAATGTAGTAAAATGTTAGGAAATCCCTTAAGGCCCCAGCCACCCAAGGCTCCTGGCTCTAGGTGATCAAGGCCTGTGGGACCCCGCCTTCCCTCCCTCACAGCGCAGAGTCCTCTGGACCTTCAATGATACAAGGTGGGCTGGCTTACCCCCATCTCAGGTGCAATCAATGAAGCTTACCACAACTTCCTTCTGTCACTAACCACCAGGGTTTTGGGCTACTCAGTATGTCTGAAGTCCCCCACCAAGGCCAACAGAATGGACCGCAGCCCCCCCCCCATATCACTAAGAAACAAATCCATGCCCAAATTGGAGAGATGGATTCTGTGACTGTGGTATAGCTTACTGCATTCAACCCTGATCATAGGGTACTCCACCACTGCTCCCAAACCTGCATTGAAGGCTTTTACCTCGCAATTCACTCCTCTGCGTCTTAAACTTTCATAATCACAGGACTATATGATTGTCAAAGATCTCCAAGTCCTGGAAGTGAAACACTGTACGGGAAGTGTCAGTCTTTGAGGGCACTAGAAACTCACTAATCCTGCATGTTCCAGAAAAAGCTATAAGTGTTGTTGCTTTGAACAGTGTGGCCTCAAATTCATCAGCACATACCACACTCCATACAGGTAGCAGCTTCTGCATTAATAAAGGAGACACTGGGCTCCCTTTATCCAGTTCTGATTTCTGCTCCCTGGATCACCCTTCAAGCATCTTTCTAATTTGAAAATTAGAAGTATACTTGGGCAATCCTAAAGCCTTACTATAAAAGGCTATTGCTAACAACCTTCCCAATATAAATGTGGGAGCTAACCCATTTTCATATAAGTACAGTCCAAACTGCAGAAGGTGATCAACTGAAGCTGGCCAAAGAAGGTCCAACCCCTCCCTAACACAAAATGAGAAAAACTCCTCACATGCAGCAGTACAGGAGTGTTGTGTGTTAGGCACACCTGCAGCAGTAATGGCCCTGTTAACTTTCACCCTCCAAGGTGCCACACTTCCTCTAGTAACACTTCAGGTGACTCTATAGCAGGGATAGCAAACCTTTTTGACACCGAGTGCCAGTGGGGGGTGGGATTGGTGGCACCGGGGGCAGGGGTGGGGGCAAGGGCAGCCAAGGGCAATGGTGGCCGGTCAGGGTCATCAGTGGTGGCAGAGGGCAGGGATGGCGGTGGTGATGGCGGCAGAGGCGGGGTCAGGGGCGGTGGCAGCAGGGGTGGCAAGGGTGATGGAGATGGGGATGGTGGTGGCAGCAGCAGCGGCAGCGGAGGAATTGGGATTGGCAGCAGCAGGGCAGCAGGGGTGGGGGCGAGGGCAGCAAGGGTGATGGGGCAGCGGTGGGGGTGGTTATTGGTGGTGGGGGGGCAGAATGGTGGTGGTGATGGTGGCGGAGGTGGGGTCAGGGTAATTGGCAGCGGTGGGGGTGCAGGGATGGCAGCGGTGATGGCAGCGGAGGTGGGGTCGGCAGAGGTGGGGAGTGGGGGGGCGGAGGTGATGGCAGCAATGGCAATGGGGATGACACCAGGAGGGTTGGTGGGGGTGGTGGGGGCAGGGGGGCAGAGGCAGGGTGGGGGCAGGGTCATCGGCGGTGGCGGCAGGGATGGCAGCTTGCCAGGTGAAAGCTCTCTGTGTGCCACCTTTGGCACACATGCCATAGGTTCACTATCCCTGCTCTATAGCCTTGGAAGCCGATGCCCTGAACTGTTCCACCTGTTGACAAGACAGGGCATCAGCAATCACATTATCTATTCTTGGGACATGCTTAGCTTGGAAAACTATGTTAAAATGGAGGCAGCGGATTATGAATACTCTCACTAACCCCATAACCCACTGAGATCTTGAGGCGAGGGAATTAACTACACAGACCACCCCCTGGTTGTTGCACCAAAAGGTGATTGCAGAATTAGCCCAGACCACTGCTCAGAGCCACAAAGCTGCTACAATAGTGAAAAATTCTAAAAACATAAGATTGTCTTTTATAACCCCATTCTCCAACCAATCCTTAGGCCACCCTCCACACCACTTTCCTCTAAAGTACAGACCATAACTGAGAGCCCCAGTTTGGTTGAAAAAGCATTTGTTAGGAGTATGGGATCTAAAGTAGCCTGGGAGACAAATTTAAGTATTAGTGTATCTGAGAAAGAATGGATGGGAATATGGAATACATATCCTTAAAAATCAATATCAGCTAAAGCAAAATAAATGGTTTTAAAAGTAGCCCACAGATGGTATTGGTATCCCACAAAATTACATAAAATTAATCAAGGAATTCCAGATAATTGTTGGAGGAATTGTGGAAGCAAAGGCACACTAGAACACATGTGCATCTCTTGACCCACAGTGGGAGCATATTGGCAGGAAATAATTAAATGGGTAGAAACCTTGTTAAAACAAAGAATAATTATAAATGAAGCTTTACTGTTATTTTCACTATTTAAGGATGGAAATGAAAAATTATCATATAAAGACTTAATAGCAAATCTGATTGGTGCAGCAAGAGCTAAAATTGCAAAAAATTGGAGAAATGCTCAAGATCTCTCACGGAAAAGTTGACCCATCAAATTAAAATATATAGAGGGGAAATAAAACATGATACATTTATGAAAACCTGGAAACCTTTATTAACTTATGGAATTAGCACAACAAACAAAGAATATGTTATGGGGAATAATTTTGACTGCTGGAATGTAAAATTTGAAAAGAATTAATTTGTGTGTGTGTCACAATTAACTATGTTGGAAGATAAATTAGTGGGTAGATATTGAAATGATTATTGGTCTTATAGAATGTATAAATAATGATATGCTATTGTACTATAATATTAACTTGCCTTGTAAATAAATATATATAATAAAAAACCACTAAAAATAAATAAATAATTTTTTTTAAAAAAGAGAGAGAGAGAGAGAGAGAGAGACCCAGACAGTGTGGAGTTGACATTCCACACCAAGGTGACATTTGGTCCTCCAAAACAAAACTCCATTAAAGTTCTCTAAAAACTGCAACCAAACCTTTAAGTCCTCCCTGATACCTGGGCTTCACTAGATCGCACATGGCCTTGCACAGTCTTTGCAAAAAAGCCCTCCCTGGGTCTACCACCTTACAGACAAAATTCAAATGCCCCACAATTTTCTATAACTCCTTTAATGTAACTTTTCTCTTAGTTAGTAACAACACAATTCTAACTTTTAAGGCCACTAAGCTTATGACTTGGCGGCCTACTCCATTGATGCTCGGTATCCAGCTTGATACCCAAATATACCACTTGTTTGCTTGGTCCCTCTGATTTCTCTTCTGCTAACAGTACACCTAGTTCCCTCACCATAATCTGAAACCCTTCGAGGGGCCTACCACACTGTTGAGACCCCCTAATACCACAAAATAAAACAATCATCTAAATAATGTACTATGTTGGGAACCCCAGTTTCCCTTTTTAGCCTCCACTCTAAAAAAGTGCTAAAACACTCGAAGGCTGCACATGATGTTGAGCACCCCAAAGGGAGGGCCCGATCCATGTAATAACTACTCGCAAAACTAAACCCCAATAAAACAAAATCCTCCAGATGTATAGGAAGGAGGTAAAATGCAGAGTTATATTGCATTTTGCCAACTGTGCACCAATGCCACAACTACGCAGCATGTGCACCACTGGATCAAATTGTTTTGTAGTGTACGCTAAACAATTCTTGTGGAATGCCATTATTAACTGAATCCCCAGCCAAGTAAAACAAAAATGGTGAATCAAACAAAACTCACCAGCTGCCTTCTTGGGCACCACTCCCAATGGGGATACCCACAAAGCAGGTACAGGAATGCCCCAAAATGGGCCTAGAACCCTGCCTTCCTGAACCTCCTTCTGAATGTTTCCCTAACTTCTGCTTCCATACCTACCACAGACTTCAAACTTCAGACTTCCCATTGAAACGATGCACTGCAGGGTGCGGTCCATTGCAGAGGCTGCACTGATTCCAAAAATGGCAAAGCTTTCGGGGGCAGGTTCCTCTGGAATTAAAATCCCAGCAGACCAAGTGGGGTTGAACCACCTGGCCCGTCAATGTGCAGGGAACGTTACCTTGAGCTGCACTTTGGTTCAAATGTTTGCTGTCGAAGCGGTCACCTAGCATAGGCCACAATGGGGTCATAAACCTCAACCACAGCGAATTGTGCTGCACCACCCAATACACGTTTTCTTTAAGGGCCACCCTCATTCTGAATTCCTCATCATACAAAAGCCATGCATAACCTGGGAAATCGGTATATGCTCAGTAAATTAAGTCCTGGTATTGAAACAAAGAAAAGCTCTTTCTGACTGTGTGCAAACAATAGTTCCCACATAAGTTATAAAGCCCAGCAACCAATTTGCCCAGCATCTGTCTAGTTCTTCTTAGCAAGCTTTACCCAGTCTCTCTCTTCTTTCTTTTCCTTGCCCTTAGGCTCAACTTCCTTGTTGAGCAACTGAAAGACATCTACATACTTCCCCCTCCATATTTTCTCAATCGTGGCTGGAAGGAGATGGTTACCCAAAGGCAATGTCTCATCATCCTCAGGTAAAGCATCCCTATCTACAGAATTATAGACTGTGTCCCTAACAGCTGGGAGTGTCTTTCCCCCTGCCCCCCAGAAACACAACTCAATGAGGGTACCTGAGGATAAGGGGTCATCCACGGCCTTGAAGTATCCTGTCCCCCAGCTGGCAACAGCATGCTGGCACACCTAGATTGCAATGTCATAGTGGACACTGGATTAACCAAGCCTGGAGGCATGGTAAGACCCCAAGGCCAAATGCCAGCCCCCCTGACATGTCACGCAGTGGTGTCAACTCACCTGGCACCCCAGAGGGTGTGCAACAACCTCCGCCCTGCTTGGGGCAGCATGAGGCAGAAAAATGCTTACCAGCGCAGACTGCACCTCCGAGGTGTGAAGCACCACTGTCCACCTTGAAACATCAATGACTACTGGAACGGGATCATCAACCACTTCCCTTGACTCTGGCACTGTAACACCACTCCCTACAGGGTCGTCATCTATTGTTGAAACCTCTGCTCTGGCCCCTACTGCACCTGCACACTCAGCTTCTAAACAGAAATACACAACATTATAGCATCAGCAAGCTGATGTAATTCTGCCATTTTGCGAGTCTTAGACTCTACGTGACCTGTGCACCCCAGGCCGACTAGTGGACTTTGCCAAATCCCGCTCCTGCTCCAAAACACTTAATTTATTCAAAATGGCCTCAAAATCTGGCCAATTGTCCTCATCTTAGGAAGAAGGGGTGCTAGGGGGTTGTCCCCTAGCTTGCCTCTTTGCGGGCTACTTTCCTTTCTTCCTTTCCTGACCTTTACGCTGAGAATAAATCTATTTATGTATTACTCTTCTTCTTCTTCTTCTTCTTCTTCTTCTTCTTCTTCTTCTTCTTCTTCTTCTTCTTCTTCTTCTTCTTCTTCTTCTTCTTCTTCTTCTTCTTCTTCTTCTTCCTCCTCCTCCTCCTCCTCCTCCTCCTCCTCCAATTATAATTGTTTAATAGTATAATTATGAATTACCAGTATTGTAATTACCAATATTAATGGCTAAGTATAGATTTATTGTCAAATGATTTGCACCCACAGCAAGATGATCACCAAAAATGCCTGAAACCCTAATACAATTACAAAAGGAAAAGCAAGCCAATTGGGGGGGGGTGTCAGAGAAAAAAAAATAACTTGCTCTGGAAGAGGAAGGCTTTGATAAAGTACCACCCTAACCAAAACCCTGCCCAACTGATCATCACTTCAAATCACCCCTTTATATACAGATATATTTATTATATTTTTATTCACCCCACTCCCCCACTTCACTCCTCAGTGAACCTCTTCACCAAAACAGGGCAAGACCCAAACCTCGGGGGTGCAGGTCACTGCACCCCCACTCCTCTCTGCTCAGCAAAAACCCCAGGCTGTGTGGCTAGCATGAGCATGAGGCAGCTGCAAAAATGAAACTGCCCCAGCTTTGCAGCAAGCTCTGTTCCTGACAACGATACGCGCTGAAGAGACCTCAACACACCGGGAGCTTCTGTTATATGTGGAGCTCCCACGTGGCTCGGCTGGGCCACCGTAGCTTATCTGCCTTGCCCAGGTGGGCAGGGAAAACAGACTCCAGACTGCATTTGCAGCACCACAAGCCCATTCTAGAAGAACTTGGGCAGGAAAAAAGCCATTTGGTGCAGGTATTTGGGAAGGACTTTTGCATTCTTGGGGACTACAGATCCCATAATTATCCATTCTAGGTGTTCTACTTGACAGACCCACACTTAGGGACTAGAGATGGGCACGACTTAGCGGTATTCCCGTTTCCGTTTCCGTTACTCGTATCCGTTACTCTACGGAAACGGAAACGGGAATTACTCCACCAGAATTCGAGCTCGAACCGACGAACGAACAATTTGGTCTGATTTGTCGTGCTCGTTACTTGCATCGCGCAATGCCAAGCGGCACAGAAAAAAAGTTTTTAAAAGTTAAAAAAAACCGATTCCCGGCCCTAAAAGTAGGCGAAAACTGTCTGAGGGCACCTACCAGGCCAGAAGGGTGTTTTATTTGGGGGGGGGTTTCCCCGCCCCCCTCTCCTTGGCTATTGCTACTGCTGCGCTGCTGGTACCAGGCTGGGAGGGCGCATCCATTTGCCATGCAGTGCGGGGGATCCAAAATGGCGACCGCAATATTTTTTTTGAAATCGTTGCCCAAAACCCCACCAAAGCACCACAGAAACATGCGAAAATTAGCTATTTTAAATGCTTGAATTTTTACAGTAGCAGCAGTGGGTTTTTCTTGCAAAAAAAGTCTCCGTTGATTTTATTTTATTTTATTTTATTTTATTTTATTTTTTTACACCTGCGCATTCGCAATGATGGGCTCGCCCATGGGAGTGGACCATGCAAAGTTTTGGAGCCATTCCACCAATCGCATGGCCAGGTTTTGCTGACTGTACCAGGCTGGGAGGGCGCATCCATTTGCCATGCAGTGCGGGGGATCCAAAATGGCGACTGCAATATTTTTTTTTGAAATCGTTGCCCAAAACCCCACCAAAGCACCACAGAAAACATGTGAAAATTAGCTATTTTAAATGCTTGAATTTTTACAGTAGCAGCAGTGGGTTTTTCTTGCAAAAAAAGTCTCCGTTGATTTTATTTTATTTTATTTTTTTTTTATTTTTTTACACCTGCGCATTCGCAATGATGGGCTCGCCCATGGGAGTGGACCATGCAAAGTTTTGGAGCCATTCCACCAATCGCATGGCCAGGTTTTGCTGACTGTACCAGGCTGGGAGGGCGCATCCATTTGCCATGCGGTGGGGGGGATCCAAAATGGCGACCGCAATATTTTTTTTGAAATCGTTGCCCAAAACCCCACCAAAGCACCACAGAAAGATGCGAAAATTGGCTATTTTAAATGCTTGAATTTTTACAGTAGCAGCAGTGGGTTTTTCTTGCAAAAAAAAAAGTCTCCGTTGATTTTATTTTATTTTATTTTTTTACACCTGCACATTTGCAATGATGGGCTCGCCCATGGGAGTAGACCATGCAAATTTTCCACGAATCGCATGGCCACTTGGCCAGGTTGACCACAGAGACTTCTGGGATGTGCCAATCGGGCATAAACAGCCCACTAATCATAGCCCAAACCCGAACCCTAAGCCTAACCCATACGCAAGTACACTGTCCTTCTAAGTGGGTCAGAGAGGCACCCAGAGGTGCACCCCAATACTCACCCTAACCTCACCCGTAACTAGCCTAACCCTAGCCGTTCCGCTAACCTGTCTTAACCCTAAGCCAGATCTACTTGCATTGCACTACATGCAAGTACGTGAGACACAGCGGGTGCAAAGAGTCTGCCAGTCCGTCACTTGTGGCTCTGGCTGACTCCTGCAGCTCCCTCCAGGAGCCCGCTACCCCCTCCCCAAACCAGTACTAACGACAACGAAAAACGAAAAAACGAACCGACTAATTTTTGCAAATTTTCGCGAAAAACGGAAACGAGCCGAAACGGAACCGGCCCGACTAACGACAACTCGGAAAAATTTTTTTTCAAGTCGTGCCCATCTCTATTAGGGACACCTAAATGTGGCTCACTTGGAGAAAAAGCTGAGATAGATATATCCCAGCTAGTTGTGTGAGTGTGTTTCTGCGTGCGTGCAGTGAAATCCAACAGGATTCTAGCAACTGAAAGGTTCTTTTGTGTGTGTGTGTGTGTGTGTGTGTTTGTGTGCGTGTTGCATGGTTACAGTCACGACCGACTCTCCGTGACCCCATGTCCATGGAGTTTTCTTGGCAGGAATACTGGAGTGGTTTGCCAGTCAGTTCTTACTCCAGGCGTCTACAGCACCTGGTATTCCCTGGTGGTCGCCCATCCAAGTACTAACCAGGCCTGACCCTGCTTAGCTTCCAAAATCAGGCAGGATCGGATGTGCTCAGGGCATCTAGGCAGCTCAAGGTTCTTGACTGCTACTCAAAAGTTCTGTATGATTATGGATGTGGATGAAAAGCTCAGATAGGCATATTACTTGTTTAGATACCAAATACCTCAGCTACATAAACTTCTGCCAATGCATTAGTATTCAGCATCAGAGATATGTGGTCCTGACAGGCTTTAAGGGTTGCCAGGGGCTAGTAAAGTTTGCAATGACTTGCATAGCTTTGTTTTTAAAAAGAAGTCATGATAATTTGTCAGCAAATGAGTCACTGTCTTCTTGCTACAAGCCATGGGTATTTCTATCTCCATAAATAAGAATAACAACGCTATTACCATTAGCAGAAATGATCCCTGCAAACAATGAGAAGGATCCATGTGACAGGCCGAAAATATTGAAATGCATGTTCCTGATTGAAAACTTGGCAACTGCTGAGCAACATTTTAATATATTAAGCCTTGGGGAACGCTAATGCAGATTTATACAGTTGATTATGCAACAATATATTGAGTTTGTCATGTTATGGCCCCTTCAGATCAGGCTCATGGGCTCCAATAGTCCAGCTCCAGATGGAAATAAGGGTCATAATACCCAATGGGCCAGTTAAGTACACCAGGTAAGAAGTGTGATGTGAACACAGAGGTGCATGACACATGCCCAATAACATCTGCAGTAGCTGCCTGCATGGAAATATGTTGGATAGAATGCCATCATGATATTCAGAAAGGGAAAGTGGTGTTTCTGTACTACTAGTACAACTATTAAAACTGGATGTCACATGGAATATATGAATAATGAAGGTGTGTGGAGCTTAGGGTTGTGATGTGGGAACCAGTTACAGGGAAATGACAGGTTCAAATGGGGTGCGGCAAAATCACTGGATGGAGGGGAAGGGAGAAGATAAGGATGTAAAGGAGGAGTTGTTCAAATTGAGAAATTAGTTTCCTGTTGCCCAGTTCTTCATGCACAATAATTTGCTGAGCAAATGGTAGGGCTTCCCTATACTTTCATGCATAGGAGAAAGTTTCAGCCTGCATAATAGTTAGCTAGAATTGATGGTACTATTATTACAACTTGCTAGCAATGAACAGGATACTGGTTAGAAGCACTGACATTATTACTGACATTATTATTGGATTTGAGTTTTCAAATACTGATATTTATGAACTTCATAATGTGCTGGCTAAATCATGTTCTGTAAATTGGGCCATGTCAACTAATGACATTATCAGCCATCATGATTGTTTGGAAATAAAACATTTCATATCTCTACCCTACCCTAAAGTCTTGAGCTCCTGTGGAATCTCTTTCATGATTAGGAAGTTGTTGAGTTGCAGGACCAGGAAGGAGACTTTAATTGGCAAAGATCTCTACTAGGACATCTTTATGGACCAGGATTTCATCCACTCTGACATTAGATGATGTGCATAAGATGACGGTGTGCTTGTTTAATTTATGGGCTTGTTCTGTGTCTGCGATGGCTATAATTGTTCAGGGTGCTTAAAAAACTCCCTTTGAACTTAACTAGGATTTTTGTCTTAGTTGGTAGATGAGAAGGAAATTGTGTCCAAGCTCCTGCTGTCCCCCTTGTGCAATTCAGTTGAAAGCAAAGATAGAGTTAATTGAAGTATTGTCTCTTTCCAGCGGTACTTAGCATGCACAGGGAGTGGTGATTAGTACCGCCCTTCTCTACATTCACCTTATGTATAGTGAGAATGATATTTCTAAAAAGGAGAAGGGAAAAGCTGTTGTGAACACTACATGTGAATGAGGGACATGGAAATCAGGAAAAATTTCTTAACTGTTGGAACAGTACAGCAATAGAACCAATTGCTACAGGAGATCGTGAGTGCTTCAGTGTTGAAGGCATTCGGTGGATAATTGAAAAACCATCTCTCAGATCTGCTTTGATTTGGATTCCTTCATTGAACAGTGGCTGGGATTAGTTGATTCTATGAAAATTCTGGACACAGTCACATCCTTTCCAGACACATTGATCTCTCCATGTGGAGAATAAGGTGGCCAAGAGTGATAGGCCCCTAAGCATCTTGATTGCAGTTGGGAAGGTAACAGCTGAATTAGGTTCATATTTCAAAGTCTTAACATACTTCCTATCAGTGCAAAGTGAACATTGGCTACAATCTGGTGATTTTATCAGGTTGTGATCCAAACAGACCTTAGAAATGTTAATTATTTTTGGACTACACCTACTAGGACCCCAGTGGGGCATTTTGGTATTTATAGTCCCAAAATGCAATGCTTCTAGGCTCTGGATCCAAGTCCAGATTCAAGTCTTTTTTCAGATCATCTCATCTGAACACAATCCAAGATTGCATTTTCTGGAGAGTGCCATTCTTACAACAATATGTTAAAATCCTGATATTTCTTTGCATTCATAATAGAATCTTGAGATTTAAAAACAACAACATAGAAATTAGAATGAATAGATCCTCCCACCTACCCCCAGGACTTGAAATCCAAAATTATGAAAGTGCTAGGTTTGAATCCCTTTGTATTTCATGGCCATTTTAATGGTGCTAAATTAGTTTTTCCCCTTCTGTTTTTTTTTCTGAAAAGCTCCTCATCTTTAATATCTGTGGGTCAGGCTAATATGACAAGTTCTTCTCCATATTTTGAACAGCTATGAATTGAATTGGTTGGTCCCATTGGGGAAGAATTTTGCTTCATCTCATTTTCAAGAATTTACCAGAACTTACAAAGGACATTTTAGCATAGGAAGAACCTATTATTTAAATAAATATATATACCGCCCCATACAACTTCAAGTAGTCTCTGGGCAGTTTACAGTTTAATTATGGAGGCTACACATTGCCCCCCAGCAAAATGGACACTCAATTTCCCAGCCTGCTACCTGGGATTGAACCCCAGGTCGTGAGCATAGTTTTACCTGCAGTACGGGCATTTAACCACTGCGCCACGAGGCTCTCTATAACTGTATATTACATATATATATATAGTGAACTTGACAGGTTTTTCCATCCCCAATAGCATACGGAATATAGTAGTAGAATATGATTTTTAAAACATTAGTCCAACTGTAGCAATCTACAATGTTATTTGGTTTTATGAATTTTATGAATTTCATTATCAAAAATGTGAAAAAGATACAGGAATAGAGAAAAAACACAAAAGAAATAAAATGATGCAGGGCATACAAAGTCCAACTGTTTCTAATGCAGCAAGGCCACATCTAACAATGGATGTTGTGAAGGGTTGCATAGGTGGGAGTTTTACGCAACCCAAGCCATTGCCCACCTAATGAGCTTATTCAGACCAGGATGATGTGAAGTCAAGGTGAACTATAAATTGCAGGACTTCCCACTAACTTTCCTCAGACTGAAGAAGCTTCTTGGATGAGTTGTAAAATGTTTTGATCTCTCAAGAACAGTAGTCCAGTTGCCATGTCTCAACTTCTAGATCAGTGCTGGCAAATCTATGGCACTTCAAGCCCTTTCTGTGGGCACCTGACATTGCCCCTTCACAGCCACCTATGTTCAGGTTAAACTGCTGTATTGGTACTTTGTGAAAAATTAGTGGGTTTTGGATCGCAGTTTGGGTCTCTAAAAGGTTCACCATCACTGTTCAAGATAATATACCTAAGTAGCAAAAATGAAGAAGCAGTATAGTCTAATTTAGCCATATTCACATAGTTGATTTAGAAATATGCTTTGCATCTACATGTCAAGGAGCAAATGAAAGAGAATACACCCTTCATCAGTGGAACTGCAACACCACTTTCAGATACTTGAAGAGGAGCCTGCAGTTTTCAGTTTTCTAAATGGAGAAGGAATATCACATGGGTTCAGGTGGTAGCTGATACTTTGCCTTATGCTGTCCCCTGAGGTGGCAAGACAGTGAAAGGAAGGAAAAGATATTTTGAACACAAGCAGATTGTGTTCAATCTGCTTGTGTGCTTTAAAAACCACGTGTATGCTTTTTAAATTGACAAAGGTAACTATTTAAGTTACTCTGAAGAAATGACAGAGAGAAGAGTTACCTTGCAAAAACTGTAAAGATTATGCTAACTTACTACATTTGGATCTTTGGGGGTGTGGCTACAAATACTTCCTTAGTGGATGATACTTTGTGGATTTCTGAAACAAAAGTCATGCATCTGGAAACAAATTACTACCAAGATAATTTTGAGTTCACCAAGGTGATGTGAAATCCCCAAAGGCATCAGTTTGTGAATTCCTCAGCTGAAGCATGTATGCAATATTTCCTTTCAAAAAGTCAAACAAAGTTCTGTCCCCAGGAAGCAGAAATGATACCTATAGCAGGGGAGAACTAACAAGGAAATTTGAGAAGTTTAATGAGAATTCTACTTGGCAGGTTTCACTTACATGTGGTTAACAAAAAAACACTGATCAGCTGTAGTGTGGGTCAGTTGGTGCTTTTTTTTAAAAACCCTCACACCTACTATCCTGTATGCTGGGCCCAGCTGGCTGGTTGGTGCTTTTTTTTTTAAAAAAAGAGCAACCTCACAGGAGTAATCCATGGTCAGTGGTTGAAATCTGGGATAGCGCAAATGAACTGGGCAAATCTTTCTCATTGGCAGTCCATTCTCAAACTGCCCCGTGAAGCACGAAGCTTTTTGGGATTTATCTATGGGTCTCTAGTCTAGCACAGTTCTGCTCGGGGCACTCCTCAAAAGTGTGGGGATACTGTATTAAAAAGTATTGTTATTTCTCAATCTGTTTGTCATGCATGCTCACTTAAAAAGGCAGCTTTGCAGAGTTAATTCAGATTTTCAAAAATCATCGTCTGAGAGAAAACCAGGAAATACCTCTATAAACACAACTTTGTAATTTGCAAGCAATGTGGTGTGTGGCACTTCACAAGAAATATACACCACGTACCAGGGATTCATTTGTAAGCACATACAGATGCAGGGCAAACTAAGTGAATTAAAAGCCCAGAGCCCAAGGGAATCCTTTTTTGTTGTTCATTTCTCAATTCAGCAACACAAGCTCTACCACTTTATCAACCTTGCAGCATGTGCCTATTGATCACCCACTTTTGAATTTCATTCACTCTAGTGCTCTGAGGAATGACTCCTAGATTAAGCAGCCTGCCAGATTATATGATACCCACCAGATTGTTGGTAAAACTCCCATTTCAGTTCAGTTCATTTCAGGCCTGTCTTATATTCCATTATAGAACTCAAAGTGAGGCATTCCATCCAGTATTTCATCTATAACTCTGCTGCCAGATGATTTTAGCTGCCAACCTAAGACAGCAAGAGAAAGACAACATCAAGCACTCGGCAGGTCACAATTTGTGGGTCGTGGAGGACTGTATATGCCTCATAGAATCTCAGTTTATCCAGGGTTCTTTTAGAGCAGTCAGTAGAAGACAACTTTTGTAAATAGGAAAATATTATATAGAGATAGGGAAGCATTTTTCTTTCACTTCCTTCTTGATATGAACTCATCCAAAATCACAAATTTATTTGAGCGGGATCACAAAGAAACTTGTCAAATACTGTATCAAACAGCTGGTGTTGTCCAATTTCAGAGGCCACAGCAAAACATGCTAGTACTTGCATAAAAAACCACCAAGGTTTGCTAGGCTTAGGAAATCCCTTCTCTACAGAATGGACAATGCTGTAGTTGGTAAACCAATTATCTGACTCATCATCAGTCAACTTTTTATGTTTTTCATGTTCATACTCAGCAGGGAGATTATATATATATAGAGAGAGAGAGGTGTAACCTTTGAGTGTTTAACTTTCAAAGTCTGTTTTTGAACCCCTACCATTTAGTGTTGAATTAGAATTGCTTTTTGTTTTCTCCTCTTGAAGCAACAATGGAAAGCACTAAAGAGAGTGATTAGGCAGATTGCAACTGTAAAGTGATGGGTTGAGTAAAGAAATGTGAAAAAGTTATGCTTTTTGGAGAACAAGTCTAAGAATGTCCATGACAGCATGGGATCATAGGATTTATAGTCCAAAAAGTAACTTTCCCAAGATCTGAATGATTGTCTGGAATTGGAAAACTGGCGTGAAAATGGTGGCTCTGCATTGACATGAATATTTGCTGTTTGAGTTTGAGCCAACCCAACATGCATCAAAGGTTAATTGCACCCATGGAGTATGAGGTCTTTAACAGAAGCCTTGTTGTCTTCCCATCCAGAAAAGTTAGGTTGGTTAATATATGTGATGGAGTTTTCTTTCCTAACTATGGAGATTGCTTGCAGGAGATGTTAAGCTGTCTCCATGTCTATTGCACCTCCAATGGTTAACTAAAACTGTTTTGTTTCAAAAAGCCCTTGCTTCCTAGTATTGATGGGGATGATGAATTTAAAAATGGCGATCCATGATTCGTCAAGTCTGACAAATCAATGAATTGACAAACTGATGAATTTCCAGTGACAAACTGATGAATCAATGAATCGATGAATCAATACATCTCCCCTTTTAGATGCTCTAAAAATAACTTCCCAACGCCTAGAGCCCCCATATTTGCAGGAAATAGTCCTCGAACTCCTGCCTATAGACCCTGCAAATTTGGTGAAGATTGGAGTTCAGACATCCATGCTATGCATCCCCAAACAGCTCCCCAAAGGAAAGCCCTCCCAACACCTTTTTGATATCAAATTTGCAGAGAGGCTTCTGCCAACTCTCTTTTACAATCCTCCTAGGTTTGGTAAAGATTCGATTTCAGACACCTGAGTTATACACCCACTAAGTGGAGCCTCCTAGGAAAGTGCTTTCAGAAACTGGGATGGAGAAACCCAAATTTGGAGCTATTGTAGAAGAAAGTCGAGTGGGGGTTGCTTTTGTCCAAATTTGGTGTCTCTAGGAGCCTTGGGGAGCATTTTAAAGCCTGATGAATTGTCACTCAAAATTCATCATTTTCCATTCTTCTGGGGACTTTATTTATGATGAACACAAATTGATGAATTTTCATGAACTGGCCAAATTCATCAGGAAACATGATGAATGATGAGGTTGTATGTAGGACACCTGTGTTGGAATTTAGCTCAGTGGTTTAGAATTTTTATTGTGGGGGGCAGAATTTGGGAGTTCAATTCCCCATGGTGCCTCCTTGACAGGTACTGGCTGGATTTGAAGACCCACAGGGTCCCTTCCATCTTTGCAGTTCTAAGTTCTCTCCTTGGTCATGGAAACTCAATGGCAAGCAGGGAACTGCTAAAGCCACCCCTGAAACATTTACTCCACCCTTATTGCCAAGGAAGTGGACTTGACCACGAAAGCTCACATTAAAACATAGCAGCTAGTCTTGCATGCGCCACAACATTTGTTAGCTTTGAGCGGCCGTTGAGCCAAAAAATTCTCCCCAGCATACAGCTGGGAGAGAAATATAGCTGGTCCGGCACACTTTCCCTGCGTGCCTCTGCTTATCTTCCAATCTCCAGACACAGGGATCTGCAGAGTAGCTTTTTCTTCTCGAGATTTAGCGCAGCGAACTGTCTTCTGCCAGTGCTCAAGAAATAAATCAGTCTGACAGTCTGAGACAAACTACTGCCTAGTTTATTTACAATTAACTCATATATTTACATCCCGGACTACAAGGCCGGCATGTCGGCGTCTTGCAACACACACGCTAGCAAAAGAAAAACACAGCTGAGCACACTAACTCTAACTCTAACTAAAAGAACCTGGAGTATTTCTCTCCTCCAACACTTCACTGTGCATGACAACAGATTTGATTTTAACCCTGTAAGCACCAAATCTGATACTCCAACACCCCCTCTCGCAGTGAATGTTGGGAAAAACATTGTGAGTTTTTATTTTACTCATCCCATACCCAAACCTTCACAGAACTCTCCATGCTTCTGGAAACTTAATGGTTTGGTGAACCCATCAGCAAGGTTATTCTGGCTTGGACAATACTTCAGTTTCACCAAGTCATTCTGTATGCTCTGGCATACATTGTGGTAACGAATGTCCAGATGTTTAGTTCTGGATTTAAACTGACCAGATTCTGCCAATTTCAAACACGGCTGATTGTCCTCCCATTCTGTAATGGGTAGGCAGCAATTTCCATTGATTTCTTGGACCAAACATCTGTAGTACTCTAGTTCCCTACAGAGATCTGACAGAGCACTGTACTCAGACTCTGTAGAGGAAAGTGTAACCAGACTTTGCTTTCGGGATTTCCACCCAACTAGAGACTTTCCAAATTTTACCACCATTCCTGACACTGATTTCCTGTCTTCAGCATTTGCCCAATCACTGTCTGACCAACATTGTAACTGCGATTCACCTTCTGCTGACAACTTGAGACAGAAATCCTTAGTGTCTTTCAAATATCTCAGCATTCTTTTGATACCATTCCAGGCAATCTTACTGGGATTTGAGGTCTCTCTACTTAGCAAATTCACAGCAAAAGCAATATCTGGTCTGCTCCATTGAGACAGATACAACAAACTTCCAATAGCTGACTGAAACAATTCTGGCCTCTCAAATTTCTCATCATTACTAGTTTGACTATTCTTCTCAAAATTTGCTTCCATTGGTGTTTTGGCACCATTACAGTCAGACATTCTGAACTTCTGTAACAACTGCTCAATCTTACCTTTCTGGCAAAGTAAAAAACTGCCATCCTCAATTTTATTAATCTGAACTCCTAGATACATCTTCACATCACCTAGATTCTTAAGCTGAAACTTTTTTCCAAGCTTTGTTGCAAACTTCTTTATCTGATTCTGTGTTTTACTAACAAGCAAAATATCATCAACAAAAATCAGAACTATCTCCTGCTCGTCTCCTGATCCTTTCAGATACAGGCAGTTATCGGCTAAACTCTTTCGGAAACCCATATTCTCCAAAACATCATTTAAACACTTGTTCCAGTTTCTTGCTGACTGTCTGAGTCCATAGATCGATTTGTGCAATTTCCACACCTGGTTTGGTTTCTTGCCCTCAAAACCTGGTGGTGGTAACATGTACAAATCTTCTTCGAGATCTGAGTTGAGATAAGCAACATTTATATCAAAATGAGCTACTTGAAAACCTCTCTGTGCTGCGACAGTCAACAACATACGAAATGTCTCACTTCTAGAAGTTGGTGCATACACCTCAGTGTAATGCAACCCTTTCTTCTGAGTAAATCCTCTAGCGACAAGTCTTGCCTTACACTGTGTCTGACCTGTTGCTGTAGTCTTAATTCTATACACCCAACAACAACTCACTGCCTGTTTGCCCTCTGGCAGTGTTGTTGGTGTAAATACTTTCATAGTCTTCATGGATTCCATCTCTTTCTCCATTGCTGCGTGCCATTTACTAGCTTCCTCATCAGGCAATTGCAAAACCTCCTCATAACTCTCTGGTTCACACTGAGCTAAACCGATCCAAACACTCACAGCTGAGTAGTTTGAATGAGAAAATCTCTCTGGCGGTTTACCTTTTGTTGTGCGAGCTGAACGTCTAGGACCAACCTCAGACGCCCCCTCTGACCCAGTTGGACTACTGGGCACAATTCTGGAGTCACTAGCGTCAGAACTACTAGTACTACCTGAACCTTCTGACTTGACACGCCTTCTCTGTCCCACTGGACTAGACTGTGGTGATGTTGGCTCAGACTTTACACCTCTTGGAGATACGCTTCCTTGTTGATTAGTGTCATCTACCTGTGCATCTGGCTCAGGACCTGCACCTGCTTCATCTTGTCCCACTACATTGTCAAAATTTTCACTTAGCACCTCAGGATTAGCGTGAATCCTAGTCCACCCTTTCTGCTCACAAAACTCTGCACTTCTACTGACTAGTATTTTGGATCCATCAGGATAGGCAAATCTCCAACCTTTTGTCAATGGTTCATATCCACAAAAAATCATTTTTCTGGATCTTGGTCCTCCTTTCCTACGTAGCGGCTTTGGAATCAAAACATGAGCCTCAGAGCCAAACACTCTGAAATAGCCTACCTTTGGCTTCTTGCCATGTAGCAACGTGTAAGGAGCTTGACCTACAACAGAATTGTAAGCTCTGTTAAATACATGTGACGCAGTCTGCCATGCCTCAGCCCAGTAGCTTTTTGGCAAACCTGAATCCCTCAACATAGCGTCAAACTGCTTCCTGCAAGGTTCGGTTTCTCCTTTCCGCAACGCCATTCTCCTTGGGAGAATAAGGATTTGTCAACCTATGTGCTATGCCCTTATGTCTTAGAAAATTCTGAAATGTTGTATTTGTAAACTCAGCCCCCCTGTCTGATTGAATTTGTTTAACTTTTGTGGAAAAATCACACTCCACTGCCACAATCCAATCCTTCAGTTTCTGAGCTGCTTCTCCCTTGGTTTTCAGAGGAAATACCCAACCATTTCTGGAAAAATCATCAACTACTGAAAGAATAAATTTAGCATTTCCCAGAGAAACAGTTGGCATCGGGCCACAAACATCAACATGTACAAGTTGAAAAGGTTTTGTAGATACCCTGGTTGACTTAGGATAACTACATCTCTTGACCTTTGCAGCTTTGCATGGCCTACAATCCAAAAACCTAGAACATGGTTTCACATTGCATCCTTCAGCACATTCAGGCATTTTCTTTAAATACCCCCAGTTTAAATGACACATTCGACAATGAAGTAAATGAGCACAGCTGTTGTGTTTGGGAATGTTAGCACACTGCGCCTGCACTGCATTTGCATTGCTGTATCCCTCTGGAACTGCATTTGCGCTCACTGCATACAAACCATCTTTACAGTGCACTTGTATCAGCAGCTTTCCATTCCTGGAAACAGAACATATGTTATTTTCAAACAATATAGAAAAACCATCTCTAACTAGAGCTGATACAGACAAAATTCCACGTGTCATGCCATTTAGAACAAAAACATCAACAGTAATGTCCAAACATTTAATATACACTGTTGCAGCAGTGTTCAAAGACTCTTTCTCCCCATTAGCCATTGTAATGTTCTTTGGTTGAGAAAGTTTCCTGCAGTTCTCATTCTGAACACCAGGTGGCGCTAGATGATGCGAGGCTCCACTGTCTAAAATGAAAACACAGTTGCTAGAAGATTGGTTCTTTAACATTGCCATGGACACTGACATGTGATGTGCGCTGTTATCTCTTCTTCTTCTGTATCCGCGCTTGCCTCTCTCAGCTGCAGCTTGCCTCGGCATCCCACGCTGTGAACTGTCTCTTATCTGGTTGCCATGGGAGCTAACCTTGGAGTTTGGAGACTGCGGGCAATTTTTCAAAACATGGCTTGGTGATTGACACCTGAAACATTTCCTTGCAGCTGCGGAGACTTTCACTTCCCCCTCTCTTGGAGTTGAGTAGCCTACACTCCCTTTGTTTTGCCCAACTTCATTAGCTCTTAGTTGCTGTTCATGGACAAGGCGTCCTGACACATAGGACATATTGAAATTGTCCTGAGGTAAAGCCTCCATAGTTAAACGCAGCGTGTTATAACTTTTGTCTAAAGAGCTCAGAAGAACACAAACTTGTTGGTCTTCTGTGAAAGCCATATCCAGAGAACGCAACTGGTTGAAGATAGACACCATTGCAGCAATATGTTCTCTGATGTCACCCCCGGGCTTTAACTTCATCTCAAATAGCTGTCTGTACAAATGTACCTTTGCACCTGGGGTCGTTCTGCGATGTACTCTCTCAAGAGTGTCCCATATATCTTTAGCATTTCTTAGACTTTGTACATAAACTAACTGATTAGAGTCTAAACTCATAATTAACATAGCCCTGGCTTTTGCATTCCTTCGCACTGAGGCTAGTGCTTCAGCTCTCTGCGCAGCTGTGGCGGATTGAGGCAACTGAGCTGGATCGGTAGGTAAATTACTTAAACAGTCCAGCAAATTTCTTGCCTCCAGCCAAGCCTGAACTCGGACACTCCAATCCAGATAGTTCTCAGAATTGAGACGTTGGAATGGCACAGTAAAACTTTCCTGTCCTTCCTCCATCTTGGGCTTCAATCCCCCCTTCTGCTATTCACCAATAGCAATGGGCTCTTCTGGGACTACTACTCACGGCTCCTTCCAGCAAGACAGCCTCGAAGCTCCAAGTGTAGACTGGACCTGGGTCTTCCAGTTGAGGGCGACCTCAATTTGCTTTGGTACCGACTGCACCCCGAAGCAAAGAGATCCCAACCCCTTTTTCTCTGTCTTCAGACAAATACTTTATCTCAGCAAAAACTGTTTGCAGTCAGGTTTTCTGCGTTACTTGGCATCCAGGCTTCCATTCTCTGCTTTAGCCCTCTTCTCACCATGCACATATAACTCCTGTACTGCTTTCTTGACACTGGCAATACTGTCCATAACCCTTGTTAGCTTTGAGCGGCCGTTGAGCCAAAAAATTCTCCCCAGCATACAGCTGGGAGAGAAATATAGCTGGTCCGGCACACTTTCCCTGCGTGCCTCTGCTTATCTTCCAATCTCCAGACACAGGGATCTGCAGAGTAGCTTTTTCTTCTCGAGATTTAGCGCAGCGAACTGTCTTCTGCCAGTGCTCAAGAAATAAATCAGTCTGACAGTCTGAGACAAACTACTGCCTAGTTTATTTACAATTAACTCATATATTTACATCCCGGACTACAAGGCCGGCATGTCGGCGTCTTGCAACACACACGCTAGCAAAAGAAAAACACAGCTGAGCACACTAACTCTAACTCTAACTCTAACTGAAAGAACCTGGAGTATTTCTCTCCTCCAACATTTCACTGCGCATGACAACAGATTTGATTTTAACCCTGTAAGCACCAAATCTGATACTCCAACAACATTTTTGTCTTCATTTTTTACTTTTTTTTTGGTTTTGACCAGATATGAAATATTGGGGGTCGTTAGGATGACAAATAATACAAAATGAATCAATGGACAACTCCTCACCTCAGCCCTTTAAATTCGGAGTGGAATAAATATAAAAGATGCAAGTAGAGTAAAGGGGCTCAGGGTTGCTTTACTGGGGCTTATTTCACATTCCCAGTTGAAATCAGTATTGAGATGATATTAAATCACTAGGAATAGTTTCCTCTTATTGACTTAAAAGCAAGACGGTGATGATAGTTTCAAAAACATTGAAATACTTATCTGGTAGAAAGTTCCAAAGGTGGCGTAGCCTTGAGTTACATCTCATCAAAACATTTCTTCACTGTTTTACATACTTAGTCTACTGGCATAGCTTGTTATCAACTCATATTTAGAATGTCAACTACATACACAAATGTCTGCAGGACTAAAATGCAATGAGCAATATTTGTTTTGACAATGTTACCATCTGCCCAGGGATATTAACCACTAATTGCTTTGGCTTGGGGACATGAAACTATTTTTGAAGTGCAAACCAAAGTGAAAACAGTCCTGAATTTCACTTTTGGTGCACATAAAACTGTTAGCCAGGGTCCCTTCGACAGAGGACAAGACATGAAACAATGCATAGAAATGTCACCATTCTATGCTTCTTGCTCTCTTCCTTCAGGTTCAGTGCAATAGTGTACTATGGTTCCCAACCTTGGGTTCCCAGATATTCTTGGACTAAAATCCAGAAATCTTTACTACTAGCTGTGCTGGCCAGGATTTCTGGAAGTTGTAGTTCAAGAGCATCTGGGGGCCCAGGGTTGGGAACTACAGGTGTAGCATAATACAACAGGTAAGCTACAATCAAGACAAAGCTGGTTGGATGAGTAGCAAAATGTTTTGATCTCTCAAGAAAAGAAGTCAGTTGCCATGACTCAACATCCAGATGTAGTGGATAGAGCTACAGGTAAATAATCAATAAATAATAAGGGATCTGGCTTTGAACCCCCATTTAGCCAGGAAAACTCACTGAAGTGGTGGTGGTAGTAGTGGTAGAATCACTTCTTAAATTCTCACTTACCTTGAAAACCCTATTAATTTAATGGTGTGCCAACAAGTAAATCTTGACTTATGGTGATGCTTTCCAGGATTTTCTAGATAGAGAATGATCAGAAGTGGTTTACTATTCCCTTCTTCTTTGGGGGCATTCTGGGACTTTGCAGGTTGCCCAAGGCCAACACAGGCTGCATCTACTGTGACACATAGTGAGGAATTGAATTTCCAACCTTGGCTCCACCGCCAGATATTCCACAGGCACTCAACAATATACAAAGTGCAGCTCAGTTCAAAAGATGTCTATTTAGGACTGCCCACAGCTCTTAACAGCAATCAAACATGCAGTTCTTAGTGGCTTCCTTCTCTGACCCGTCTACTTCCTTAACTAAGGTATTACTATGAAGTAAGCCTTCATAGTAAGTTCTGAAGTTTAATCTTAAAACTTGTACTCATCCAACCCAATTCAATGGGAAGTACAACATTCCAGACAGGGTATTAGTGAAAGCAAAATGGTGTCCTGGAGCATTAAGGCAAATTCTTTTATTTGTCCAAGTACTGTAGATCCAGTAAACAAGCTATTGATCACCAATAGGCAGCATTACACTGGCACTATGAGCTCATGCATGCCTTCTTGGACAAATGGCATAAAAGCAAAGTGTGGACATACTGCACCTTCTGCATGTCGACGTTTTTGATTCTATAGATCCTGGCCTTGGAGTTCACTGGGGTGTCCTCTAAAGGACCACTGCGATTGCCACTGCAGCCCATTAGCTCTTGCTGCTGTACATCTCTTCTAGGATTGCGCTACATCATTCTGCCAGGATCTAGATGAGAGAAGCAACTCTTTCAAAAGTTGGTTCATACATTCTGCAGATAACGCCGAGTAGACATATAGATAGCTTGATCAAGACTAGAGATGGGCACGACTTAGCGGTATTCCCGTTTCCGTTTCCGTTACTCGTATCCGTTACTCTACGGAAACGGTAACGGGAATTACTCCGCCAGAATTCAAGCTCGAACCGATGAACGAACAATTTGGTCTGATTTGTCGTGCTCGTTACTTGCATCGCGGCGATCGCGCAATGCCAAGCAGCACAGAAAAAAAGTTTTTAAAAGTTAAAAAACCCCCCGATTCCTGGCCCTAAAAGTAGGCGAAAACTGTCTGAGGGCACCTACCAGGCCAGAAGGGTGTTTTATTTGGGGGGGGTTTCCCCGCCCCCCTCTCCTTGGCTATTGCTACTGCTGCGCTGCTGGTACCAGGCTGGGAGGGCGCATCCATTTGCCATTGCGGGGGATCCAAAATGCTGCAATAGTCGTTGCCCAAAACCCCACCAAAGCACCACAGGGCTATTTTAAATGCTTGAATTTTTACAGTAGCAGCAAATCTTGCACCTGCGCCGCAATGATGGGCTTTTTTTTGGAGCCATTCCAAATCGTTTTTGACCCAAATCCATTTGCCATGCAGTGCGGGGGATCCAAAGCGACCCAATATTTTTTTTGAAATCGTTGCCCAAAACCCCACAATGCACCACAAAACATGCAAAAATTAGCTATTTTAAATGCTTGAATTTTTACCGTAGCAGCAGTGGGTTTTTCTTGCAAAAAAAAGTCTCCGTTGATTTTATTTTATTTTATTTTATTTTATTTTATTTTATTTTATTTTTTTACACCTGTACATTTGCAATGATGGGCTCGCCCATGGGAGTAGACATGCAAATTTTCCACCAATCGCATGGCCACTTGGCCAGGTTGACCACAGAGACTTCTGGGATGTGCCAATCAGGCATAAACAGCCCACTAATCGTAGCCCAAACCCGAACCCTAAGCCTAAGCCTAATCCATACGCCAGTACACTGTCCTTCTAAGTGGGTCAGAGAGGCACCCAGAGGTGCACCCCAATACTCACCCTAACCTCACCCGTAACTAGCCTAACCCTAGCCCTTGCGCTAACCCGTCTTAACCCTAAGCCAGATCTACTTGCATTGCACTACATGCAAGTACGTGAGACACAGCGGGTGCAAAGAGTCTGCCAGTCCGTCACTTGTGGCTCTGGCTGACTCCTGCAGCTCCCTCCAGGAGCCCGCTACCCCCCCAAACCAGTACTAATGACAACGAAAAAACAAAAAAACGAACCGACTATTTTTTTGTGAAATTTCGCGAAAAACGGAAACGAGCCGAAACGGACTGCCTCCGACACACGACAACTCGAAAATGTCATTTTCCCTAGTCGTGCCCATCTCTAATCAAGACTGTTAAAATTCATCAGCTCTAGAGACTTGTAACTTGAGAGGAAAGAAATGCAAGGAGAAGAAAGGAAACAGTTGCCCAGGAAAGCAAAAGCAACTGCAACCAAAGGTTTATGTTACCCGAAACTAAGCAAAATTTTAAAGAATATTAGGAACAAATCAGGATCACAGAACACAGCCAGAACATTTGCAGTTGATTCCCTTCCTTTAACGTAAATCATAAGGGGGGGAGGGGGGAGTTCTGACCTCTTACTCTGGAGTCATCCTTTGAAGCCATTGTGAGATTATTCCAAAAGAGTGGATTCCAAAAGAGTCCAAACCCGAAGGCTATTCTTTCAAAGGCTTCACTAAGTGACGTCTAAGGCAACCCCCAAAACCAAAAGGGACACGAAGCTATCTTGATATTATAAAGATACTGAATTGTATGCCTGTCCTTCACTTTCTGTTAGCTTTTGAAGTTTGTATATTTATCCTTCCTTTTCTGATTACACACTGCATGGAAAGTTTTGAAATTCCTCCCATGCAGTGCCAAGAATTCATTGATCCCGCATCTCTGGAACAGAATGCTTTTGACTAGTGGCTTCACTTAAAAATATAATGATGGGAGGCTTCCCCCCATCTTTAATGATTCTACTGTTTATGCAGTGTCGGGGTTATTCATCTTCTTCAGACATTACTTTTCCCCCAAACCTTCCTCAAAGGGATTTAGAGAAATTTACTGCCTAGTGCAGTAGAATAACATAAATATTACTATCAGTTCAGGCTTACTAATCAATCTGCAGGAGCTATTTGCTTGGAAATATATATCATATGCTGTATTTTTCCATCTATATGATGCCTGCATGTATAAGACAACCTCTGTTTTTCCAACCCCAAATCACAATTTCGTAACCGAAATTGTTCTCTCCTCATCTTACTTCCATGTATAAGACGACCCTCAATTTTCAGCCTAACATATTTGGACAAAAATGCAGTCTTATACACAGAAAAAATGCTGTATGCTTTCGCCTTGATCTGGGGGTGGGGAGGCAGGTGTCAAATGTGTTGAAATCCATGGCATAGCGGCCCTATGTGGCAGTCGATTGAACTGCAGTCAGCAGCTTTTCAGGGAAAAGCCTATAGGCCAGTGATGGCGAAACTTTTAGAGACCGAGTGCCCAAACTGCAATTCCAAACCACTAATTTTTCGCAAAGTGCCTATACAGCAATTTAACCTGAATACAGATGGCTGTGAAGGGGCGATGTCAGGTGCCCACAGAAAAGGCTCCAAGTGCCACCATTGGCACCCGTGCCATAGGTTTGCCAACACTGCTGTAAGCTCAGAACTGGCTCTCCTAGGGTGACAATAATTCTTGAAGATGAAATTGTGCTTCTTCTTTGTCAATGGTTGATTTCTTTTTGGCCATTGTGAGTGACTATTACATAGACGAAAGAGGGAAGGCTGCTTCCATATAAGGAAATGGCATGGCTTTAAGAGTTAGAAAGGCAGATTCATTTGACTCGTGGAAGAGAAGCAGAGGCAGTGACCACAGCCAACTGTAGCTTGCATAACCAATGGGTAGAGCATCTGGGAGTCCTAGTAGAAAAATATCTCGGTATCCTTAAGCACTATGGGCTGGTATGTAAGCAGCACACTTTTAGTTTAGAAACCTGTGTCCTATAAAATCAGTATTTAGTGAAGTACAGCAAAGAAGATTTATTGGAGGTTCTCTTCCTGTTGTTCCACCACGTTAATCCACCTTGTCAGTTCTTCATTATCAATATGCCCCTTTGCTTTTGAACTTAATGTGTTTTATTTTCTATGTCTGTCTGTCCCCTAGCCCCTCCGTCCATCATCAATATCACATACATATTATCTGAATTACCAACATATTGTTCTCAGTCATCTGCAAGAGTGGAATATGATTAAGAAGAGAGAATAGAATTACTTCGCTCTTGATTTTGAGTACTATTACCTTGGGCATCAATTTTGCAGGTGGTAGACCTCCCCCCCCCCAAAAAAAAAAAGCCCCAAACAGAACAGATATTTCTGAAAACATATTAAGTTCTTCACTTGACAGGGAACTCAACCCCTGGCTGTGAGTTCATTAGGGTTTCGTAAACCACTTATCAAGACTGTGACTGTGCGTCGACTTCTGCTTCCCTTCTGCCAGGGAGATCCTGAAGGAAAACAAGTGTGTTCTGTATCAAATCATTGTTAGCAGCAGTGATTTTTCCAACAAAAGGTACCTTTGTGGGGATTTTTTTCATCAAAATCCCCCAGGCAGCATGGTCACTCTCATGCTGAACAGAGAATTTAGGGTAGTGATAGCCAACTTTTTAAAGACTGAGTGCCCAAACTGCAATTCAAAACCCACTGATTTTTTTACAAAGTGACAATACAGCAATTTAACCTGAATACAGGTGGTTGTGAAGGGACGATGTCGGGTGCCCACAGAAAGGGCTCCGACTGCTACCTTTGGCACCTGTGCCATAGATTGGCCAACACTGATTTAGGGTGATTTACTCTCTCTCTCTCTCTCTCTCTCTCTCTCTCTCTCTCTCTCTCTCACACACACACACACACACACACACACACACACACACACACACACACACACAGCATCAGGAAAGGAGTTCTGCAAGATTTTAGACGATCTTGTTATAACAATACAAAACATTGATGATTATTTTCAGGTCCATGAATGTAAGGAAATTGTAAGGACCACATTCTCCTTTCTGAGCCTATTTATTTATTTATTTATTATTTATTTATTTATTTATTTATTTATTTATTTATTTGATTTTGTGTACCTTCCATCTGGCAGAGAGGCCACTTTGGGCAGCTAATAACAACTGATCAAAATACAAACATACCCACATACAATTCATACAATAAAATTATTTGTTTTTTATTTGTTTTTATTTGTTTTTTATTTATTTGTTTTTTTACTAATTTTCCTTCTGTGCTCTTAAATCGGGTCTATGACTGCATAATAAAGAATGAATGAATGAACAATAAAATAGAAATAGAAATAAAATACCTGTAGATGTATTAAAAGTGAAATCGAAGTAACATACGACACTAAAGTTATAAATTATAAAGTTATAAAATTGTTGGCGGGCAAAACCAGATATAATCATGGTAACTGATGTTATATTGTGTGTGTGTGTTGCATCGTTACAGTCGTGACCGACTCTTCGTGACCCCATGTCCATGGAGTTTTCTTGGCAGGAATTACTGGAGTGCTTTGCCAGTTCCTACTCCAGGCGCCTACAGCACCTGGTATTCCCCGGTGGTCTCCCATCCATGTACTAACCAGGGCCGACCCTGCTTAGCTTCTGAAATCAGATGAGATTGGATGTGCTTAGGGCATCGAGGCAGCTGATGTTATATTAATGGATATTATTTTAATGGGCAAATGCCGAATCTATGTTTTACTCTGAGGAAATGCCTGTTTGAACAACTATGTTTTCAATAGTTTTTTTTAAAAAGGCAGCCAAAGTGGGGGGAGGCCTATCTCTAGTGGAAGATTATTCTACAGGTGAGGGGAAGTGACGGAAAGGCCCTATTTCTAGTGTCCCCCCCCCTGGCCTCTTGCAGTTTTAATTGCCCCAAATGCCTGGCCTGGGAAGATTGGTTTATACAGGCATTTTTCATTGGGAGAAGGCACTCTGACAGTTAGCGAGGTCCTAAATTGATGCAGAAACTAACTGGAAGCCAGAGAGTGGCAACCAGCCCTGGTGATATATGGCCATATTTCCTAGACCCAGCCAGCAATCTGGCCACCATGTTCTGGACAAGCTGGAGTCTTTTAGTAGAGCCCCACATGTCCCAATAGTCCAGTCCTGAGACTACCAATGCATGGGCCAGCATGGTGAGAGCCCCAGTGTCCAGGTAGAGATGCAGCTGAGTGATCTGCCATAGATGGAAATGGTTGGAATCGACCACCAACTCTACCTGAGATTCCATAGATAGCACCGGGTCCAAAAGAATGCCCAGGCTGAGCACATTCTTAGCAGGAAGAGTCACACCAACCAAATGAGAAGGTGTTTCTGAGCCAATTGACAGTAGGAGCCCCCACCCAGAGTACTTCCATCTTGTCTGGATTCAGCCTTCCATCTTGTCTGGATTTAGCCTCAGTTTGCCCGCCCTAATCCATCCCAGATCAGACATACAGGCAGTGCTCAAGGGATGGAACATCATCCACGGCAGAACATAAGAACATAAGAACATAAGAAGAGCCATGCTGGATCAGACCAAAGGCCCATCTAGTCCAGGTTCCAGTATCTCACAGAGGCCCCACCAGATGCATTTGGGAGCGCATGAGACTAGATATCTGTCTCCTGATACCACTCCCCTGCATCTGGCCCCTGAAGTACCCTGGTTTTAAGCCGGGAGATTACACATCTCCATCATGGCTTGTAACCTGTGATGGACTTTTCCTTCAGGAATCTGTCCAATCCCCTTTTGAAGGCATCCAGGCCAGATGCCATCACCACATCCTGTGGCAGGGAGTTCCACAGGCTAACAACACGCTGGGTAAAAAAATATTTTCTTTTGTCTGTTCTTACTCTCCCAGCCCTCAATTTGAGTGGATGTCCCCTAGTTATGGTATTTTGTGAGAGGGAGAAGAGCTTCCCTCTCTCCACTTTACTCATGCCCTGCATAATTTTGTACATCTCAATCATAACCCCCTCAGGCACCTTTTTTTCCAGACTAAAGAGCCCCAAATGTTTTAGCCTTTCCTCATAAGGGAGGTGCCCCAGCCCAGTAATCATTTTAGTCGCTCTCTTCTGCACCTTTTCCAGTTCCACTATGTCTTTCTTGAGATGTGGTGACCAGAATTGTACACAATACTCCATGTGCGGCCTTACTATTGTTTTGTATACAAAAAGGAGAAATAGAGCTGGGTGTCATAAGTGTACTGATGACACGAAGCTCTAACCCCCTGAATGACCCCTCTCAGTAGCCGTATATAGATACTAAATAACATTGGTGGGATGATCAACCCCTATAGAACTCCATACTTGAGAATCCACGGGTAGACTGCATCTCACCAATCTCCACTCTCTGGGGTCAGTCCTCCAAGAAAGAACAGAACCGCTCCAAGATGGGGCCTCTGATTCCCATCTCAGAGAACCTCCCCAGCAGGATACCATGGTCAACAGTATCAAAGGCCACTGAGAGACTGAGGAGAACCAACAAGGACATTTTGCCCTCATCAGCCTTCCTCATGAGGTCATCTTGCAGGGTGACCAGTGCTGCTTCAGTGACATGCCTAAACTCGGATTGGAATGAATCAAGAGTGTTGGTTTCATCAAAGAAGTCCCTAATCTGATCCACCACCACACTCTCCAAGATCTTACGATGAATCAAACATTGGCGACTGGTAGATACTTGGCAAAGATAAAGGGAGGAGGAGGTGGCCTTGCAGCAATCAAGCACCCTGTCCACTTCAGGGGATGTCACTGTTTGAAAGTGTGTTAACAATGTTGGGCAAGACGATGCAGCCTTGAATGGTACTATCACCAAAGGGTGGTGGTCTAGGTCAGTGTTTTTCAACCTTTTTTGGGCAAAGGCACACTTGTTTCATGAAAAAAATCACGAGGCACACCAACATTAGAAAATGTTAAAAAAATTTAACTCTGTGCCTATTTCACCCCCCCAAAAAAAACAACAACAAATCCATCCTCCAGCCCAGGCCCTCCCAAGGCATCCCTATCAAAATGTCCGCCTGCCCTCACCTTCCCCCTCCCTCCTCCTGGCACTTTTTTTCAGAGGAACTTGCAAACCCAGGAAGGTGGGGCTGGGGGAGGCTCTTCATATACGACCCCCCAACCCCCATCTTTTACCCCTTCCAGTATAAGCCTCCCTTCTCTCCCCCCCGCCTCCTTCCAGCCAGGCAGCCACAGGGCCCGGAAGGGACCCCCCATCCCCGTCTCCTCCCTAGGTCCTAGGAATCCCCTCCTCAGCCTCCCATGTCCTCCCCTTTATTTACCCCCCCCACAAAAAATGACCATTGTCAACGGCCACCCGCTCCCCACCCTTAAAAGAGGGGTGCGCACGCGCGCTCCTACATGGCTTGGCAGGGGCGTGCGCCCACCCTCGGGAGGCAAATAGCGAGTGCGCGAGGCGGGGGAGGGAGGGAGGGAGGGAGGGGGGTTCGGTGAGCGAGGAGGGGGAACCAACCCCAAGAACCTTTAAGAGCGGCTTCTGGAGTGCCCTTCGCCGCGATGTGCCTGCGCGGGTCTCCTGGCTCTCTCTCACTCTCTCGCTCTTCAGTCTCCTCCTCCCCCTCCTCCTCCCTTATTTCTTCTCCTCCCCCGCCCACGGCCAGCCTTTCCTCACCGCACCACTGCCTTGGTCGCAAGCGGGATGCGGGGGGGGGCATTGCTGGTGTAGGGAGAACTTTTCCCACGGCACACCAGGCAACATCTCGCGGCACACTACTGTGCCACGGAACAGTGGTTGAAAAACACTGGTCTAGGTCATTGCAAAGGGTTTCCACTTTGAATTTTAAAAAGGCCACAAATTGGTCACAAGATATGCTAGTTAGAGGCCTATCACTGCAACTGTCACTGGATAGATTGCATACAGTACACAAGAGTTCAGCCTGATGGTTACTAGATTCACTGATCAGGACAGCATAATGTGATCTTTGGGCAGCCTTAACTTTGGCTTGATAGATATTAGATGTAGAGATGGGCACGACTTAGCGGTATTCCCGTTTCCGTTTCCGTTACTCGTATCCGTTACTCTACGGAAACGGTAACGGGAATTACTCCGCCAGAATTCGAGCTCGAACCGACGAACGAACAATTTGGTCTGATTTGTCGTGCTCGTTACTTGCATCGCGCAATGCCAAGCGGCACAGAAAAAAGTTTTTAAAAGTTAAAAAAAAACACCGATTCCCGGCCCTAAAAGTAGGCGAAAACTGTCTGAGGGCACCTACCAGGCCAGAAGGGTGTTTTATTTGGGGGGGGGGTTTCCCCGCCCCCCCTCTCCTTGGCTATTGCTACTGCTGCGCTGCTGGTACCAGGCTGGGAGGGCGCATCCATTTGCCATGAAGTGCGGGGGATCCAAAATAGCGACCGCAATATTTTTTTTTAAATCGTTGCCCAAAACCCCACCAAAGCACCACAGAAACATGCGGAAATTAGCTATTTTAAATGCTTGAATTTTTACAGTAGCAGCAGTGGGTTTTTCTTGCAAAAAAAAAAGTCTCCGTTGATTTTATTTTATTTTATTTTATTTTATTTTATTTTTTTTTTTTTTTACACCTGCACATTCGCAATGATGGGCTCGCCCATGGGAGTGGACCATGCAAATTTTCCACCAATCGCATGACCACTTGGCCAGGTTGACCACAGAGACTTCTGGGATGTGCCAATCGGGCATAAACAGCCCACTAATTGTAGCCCAAACCCGAACCCTAAGCCTAAGCCTAATCCATACGCCAGTACACTGTCCTTCTAAGTGGGTCAGAGAGGCACCCAGAGGTGCACCCCAATACTCACCCTAACCTCACCCGTAACTAGCATAACCCTAGCCCTTGCGCTAACCCGTCTTAACCCTAAGCCAGATCTACTTGCATTGCACTACATGCAAGTACGTGAGACACAGCAGGTGCAAAGAGTCTGCCAGTCCGTCACTTGTGGCTCTGGCTGACTCCTGCAGCTCCCTCCAGGAGCCCGCTACCCCCCCAAACTAGTACTAACGACAACGAAAAAATGAAAAAATGAACCGACTAATTTTTGTGAAATTTCACGAAAAACGGAAACGAGCCGAAACGGACTGCCTCCGACACACGACAACTCGAAAACGTCATTTTCCCTAGTCGTGCCCATCTCTAATTAGATGTGATCAGGGCCGGCACTTCCATTAAGGCGCCAAATTGGAGAAAGGTCACTAGACAGCCTGCCGCTCCCCGCCCCCCCGCTGGCCACTGCCGTCCGTCCCCCCACTGCCTGCCGTCTGCCCGTCGCCATCTGCCCATCGCTGCCCGCCGACCACCCGCCTGCCCTCCCACGCCCACGCCCATCGCCACCCACCCCCATGCCCGTCACCATCCCCTGCCATCCGCTGCCCCCTGCCGCCCCACCACCGCGCCCCCACCTGCCCCCACCCCACCCCGCCCCTGCCCCACCCACCTAACTGCCGCCCCACCTGCCCACCGCTGCCCCACCCCACCCGCCACCAAGCTGCCCACCCTGCCCCCTGCCCCGCCCGCCCGCCCGCCCGCTGCCCACCCCACCCCCCGCCCCTCACCTAGGGCGCCAAAAAACCTAGCACCAGCCCTGGATGTGATCTTTGCAGCATTTTAGTTATTTTCTCTCAGAGCCCACCTCCAGATGTTCTTTAGCCTGCTTTATCACCCAGATATGTTGACCATACTAAAGGGAAGGGCAAACTTGGCAGGGTAGGGGGCATTTAGGACCATTGTGTCAGCTGCTCTTGTGGCAGCAGCATGCCATCTATCCACCAGAGCATTGAGAGGAGCACCAACCAAAGCAGGCAGATCATCTTAATGAGTTCTTACTCCCTGCGAAGGGGGAGTGCCATTGTGATGGCCTGACACCTGAAAATCAGTCACAACCACTCTCTCCCTCTTCCAGGGAAAACACCAGGTCTAGGGTATAACAAGCCACATGGTTGGGATCATAGATTAACTGGGTTATGTCCAAGGAAGGCATGGTTTCCAAAAACTCTAGAGCTGGACCACTAATCCATGTCTCAGTGAGTATGTTGAGGTCACCCAGGACACAAACCCTGGGAGACCTCTACATCACCCCCAAGGCAAAAGGTCGCTAGCTCCGAAAGGGAAAGCAATGGATCACAAGAACAGCGGTAAGCCAGCGTGATTCCAAAATCATCTCTGGTTTTAACTATCACAGGGAGGGTCTCCAGACCTGGAATTGTCAAGACAGAGAACTTGACAGCCTCAATGGTATTCCTATAAATAATGGTTACTCCCCACCCCCTGCCCTTTCAGTCTGCCCTGATGTTGGATGGTGTAGCTGGGTAGGCCAATTAGAGAGAGGGCTAAGACTCCCTCTGCGCCCACTCCAGTTTCAGTTATACAGGCCAGGTCTGCCTTCTTGTCCAATACCAAATTCTGGATTTGTTGGGACTTCTTTAAGTCTGACCCAGCATTCAACAATAGCAGGGTCAGAACGGACGGCTGGCTGAGTTGGTTACCTTTCACTTGACAGTTGACAATGGGACCAGAACTGGAGACAGCCTTCAAACATCTGTCCCCCATTCTTCTGAACTACCATGGCAACTCTATGTTTGTTTGTTTGTTTGTTTGTTTGTTTGTTTGATTGATTGATTGATTGATTGATTGATTGATTGATTGATTGATGAGTATTTTTACCTCACCTTTCTCCTTGGAAAAGGACCCAAGGTGGCTTACAGTAATGAGGGACAATATACAGTCCAATACAATTAAGACATGTTCAGGTTTTAGAACAGGGAATTGAGGGGTATCGTACAGCATTAGAAGACAACAATAAAGCTAAAAGAGAATGCACACAGTTAAGAAAAGAGTATAAATTCCATGTAATCATGTATGGTGGACCATCTAAAGTTATGAGAGATGGTAACTAACAATTAATAACATAGTGGCAATGTAATCCCACAAGGAGAGATACAGGCACAAAGTTATAAGTGGTGAAAAACACAAGTCTGTGTGTAGTCATGTATGGTAGTCAGGGGAAGCTTGCCTGAGGAAAAAGATCTTTGCCTGTTTCCGGAAAGAAAGCAGGGATGGGGTAGTCCTGGCCTCTAGTGGAAGGGAGTTCCAGGGTCTGAGTGCAGCAGCCAAGAAGGCTCTTTCATGTGTTCCCACTACATATACCTGTAAGGATGGCGGGATGGTAATTATCATGTTTATAATGACCTCAATGGAGGAGCAGACATCCATCACATAATGTGCCATACAAAAGGTAGGAAGTTCGTAGCCAGTTCCTTATTTCATAACTCCCTTTGTGTCCAAAGTGATGTCAACACATGTAACAACGACAAATCGATTCCACACTCTGAAAGGTTTTTTGCTTGTTTCCTGCTTATCATTTTACAAATTGTTTTTCTAGAACCCACTGGTGTTGATAGGCAGGTACCATTCACTTACTACAATTTAACAGACAGTTAGGAAGTAAGGGGTATTTTGCAGTGCAGCTTTTGTACATTTGGAGTACATGTCTTTGTTAGGGCTTGATAGTTTAAGTACCCTGATGGGCTTAAGCTAATCATTTGCATGATTAACTACTTTGGAGGAGCATCAAAAACAACACCATGAAGATAATGACTGTTTCTGAAATGGGGTAAAATTACTGCTATTTGACTCAACTTTTTTGCATCAAACATGCACATTTACCCAATTTCAAATAACAAGCTGTGTACATAACCATCAAAGGGAAGAAATGAACTGGAAAACAGTAGCTTTAAAGTTTATTCCACTAATATGTTGTAACTTGCAGAGGAAATGAGGGGAGAAAGCACAATCTAGTTACAAAATGCATTAGATCTCTGGTAGCTAATTTAAGAGCTTCTGGAGGCCAATTCCACATAAACACACACCGAGAACATGCCATTTTGTAGATCCCTACAAAAATCATGAGGATTGGGGTGGGGGGGTGGGATCACATATTAATTTTGGCTTTCATTTTGCTTGAACTTTGGTTTTGGGAAGAAGACACTGAAAATTGGATCCTACTATATTGCAAGAGCACACTTTCTGAATGAAAATTTAAAGCCCTTTTACATGACCCCTAAAATCTGCTGCAAAACACTTGCAGATCCGGAGCATAAAATTGTTCTCCCACCAGCAGTGGACTTTTTTTAAAAAATGAAGTACGCCCACGCCCACTTAAGCGCGTCCCAGCGCACTTTACAAGTACCTGGTCTCCTCGCCTTCTGTTTGTTTTTGTTGTCCCCACCGCCCCTTTAACAGACAGGAATCCCTATGGGGCTGCTCCAATGGCAGACAGAGGTGAGCCTGCATTTTTCCTCTCCCTTTTTTCCTCCCTCCCCTCACCGCAGACAGAAGCAACAGAGTGCGGAAGGGTGGGAACACAGGAAGAGGAACAAAACCCACATGATATCTGGCTGGGGGGATCCGATGATCTTAGGCATTGTGTAAAAGGGCTCTTACACATTTTGCAGAATTTTTAAAATTTATTTTTACATGTATTTTTATTTTTTAATTTATTTTAATGGGGCATCCAGAGGTTGCAAAATGCCCTGCAGGTCCATCTGTAGGCCAGGCCCTAAGGCATAGTTTTAATAACCACCCAGTCTGACGATTCTACACTTGTTGAACCTAAGCTATGGGTGAACCAAATTAGCTGGGGTATTCTAGAATTGTGGTGCCATACAAGAGTTTTTCCAACTTTATGAATAGACTTTATGGTTATAAGGGGATCAGTGCAGCTTCTGGATAACTAATGTCCCTTCATTTTTCCTAAACTTGTGAGATCTTAAAATCAGAATCTTATTTGTCAGTAGTCACCTAACTGAGATGGTATCATTTAAGATCTGTGGGCTGTAACAGTGGTTAGTAGCACTGCCTACTACACACCCTAGGAGCTCAAGTGGCCTGCTCCAGTCTATGCATTAACTTCTCGGTAACTAGAGATGGGCACGACGTAGCGGTATTCCCGTTTCCGTTTCCGTTACTCGGTTCCGTTACTCTACGGAAACGGTAACGGGAATTACTCCGCCAGACTTCGAGCTCGAACCGACGAACGAACAATTTTGGTCTGATTTGTCGTGCTCGTTCCTTGCATCGCGCGATTGCGCGATGCCACACGCGGCACAGAAAAAAAGTTTTTAAAAGTTAAAAAAACCCGGTTCCCGGCCAAAAAGCAGGCGGAAAAATGCCTGCCGTGCCTCAGGGCACCTACCAGAGGGGTTGTTTCTGGAGGTCCCCGGCCTCCCCCCTCATCCCCCGTCCTGGGCTGCTCTGGTGGGACTCGCCGCAGGCTCGCAGCCAGCAAAAAGCCCAGTCTTGCCGCCGCCCGCCCGCAATTAAAGCGCAAGCAAGCGGCACGGACGGCACAGGAAAAACTTTTAAACTCTCCCCCCACCCATTCCCGGGCCAAAAAAGCAGGCGGAAAAATGCCTGCTTGACTAAGGGCGCAGGGCACCTACCGGAGTGGTGGTTTCTGGAGGGGGGGCCCCGCCTCCCCCCCGTCCTGGGCAGCCGGACTCGAGTTGCCATTTCGCCATGCCATGCGGTGCGGGCGGGGGATCCAAAATGGGGCGGCAAACGCAATATTGTTTTTGAAATCGTGGTCCAAAAACACACAAGCACAACAGAAACACGCGAAAATTTATAAACTGCCAGATTTTTCACAGTAGCAGTGGGTTTTTTCTTGCAACAAAATGTCTCTCCTCTCCTCCTCTGTCCTCCATTTATTTTATTTTATTTTTATTTTTTTTACACCTGCGCAGTGCACAATGATGGGCTGGCCGAGTGGCCAGCCATGTGGGAGTGGACAACCATGCAAATTTTTGGAGCCATCCCACCAGTCGCATGGCCACTTGGCCATGGAGACTTCTGGGATGTGCCAAAAAGCCCCCTAAAACCTGCCCTAGCCCTAACCCTAACCCTTGACTCCGTACCCATACGTCACAGACTGTCTTCTTAGTGGGTCAGAGAGGCACCCAGAGGTGCAACCCACTAGCCCACCGTAACCTTACCCGTCACTAGCCTAACCCTAGCCATTGCACTAAGCCACCTTAAAGCCAGATCTACTTGCTTGCATTGCACTACACGCAGCAAGTACAATTCCCTTCTGTGTGAGACATGGTGGTGCCAGAGCCTTGTGCAGGGCGGGCATGACGCTATCACTCTCACTGGTCTCACTGTCTGCACATTATGTTATGCAATATCCATATGGCTATTGCATAGCATTTTGCAGCAGCAGCAGGTGAGGAGGGGAGACCCCCATGTAGAGGGGTCTCTCTTGGAGCCTGCTTCCCCTTCCTAGTGGCAGGAGGCACCCACGGGTGCCTCCAGGAGCCCACTTTCCCTTTATAGCGGGCCAGAGGAGGCACCCACCCCACAGAGGTGCCTCCAGGAGCCCGCTCCCCCCCCAAAACCAGTACTAACGACAACGGAAAAATGAAAAAACGAACCGACTAATTTTTGCGAATTTTCACGAAAACCGGAAACGACCCGAAACGGGACCGGCCCGACTAACGACAACTCGAAAAAATTTTTTTTCAAGTCGTGCCCATCTCTATCGGTAACCATTCCATATAAAGAGCAGTTCTTCCAATCCCAGGAGATGATCACATGTGCCAGGAAAGACTGAAGGAGGAATTATAAAACCGAGCAATTCCAGAGCTTTAGTTAGGTTAGTGATATATGCTGTTGAGTTGTTTCTTGCGGATGATCTTTCTTCTTTCCTCATATTAGAAGGAGCAGAATACAATAAATAGAATGCAATATAAAAAGGGTATACTAACACACACACACAAGTTGACACACAAAAATAAAATAAGCTTCTATTAGTATGCCAACTATCCCCCCCCCCATAACTGTTATTATCAAGAGCATCTTGGACAGCTTCCATAGTCAGGGACACAAAACACATTGAGCACATGTGAAGTTGTCTGTTCTCCACACATAGTGAAAACTGTCTGTCTAAACCCTCTGTTTGCTTAGGTGCACCTTGGTTCTACCAAATCTCATCCGTAGCCTATTAAATGACTGCTAGGGAACCCAGTTCTCCATGAGACCTTGGGCAAGACTTGTCTGGGAAGAAGATGACCCTTGTATGTTCAAAGAGTGGTTCACTATCCCATGCCTACCCAGTGCGCTTCTATAGCCAAGTCAGATTTGAACCCAGATCTCATGAATCCTAGACCAACATTCTATTCACTGACTCCCAGTGGCTCTCGTAGTTATGTTGCTCTACTACAGTGATAATAATGGACAAATTTATTGCTGGCATAATGATGATCTAATACTTGATCTGTACGACAGATGTAGTAGGCTGTAGTTAATACACCACAGTATACAAACAGGTTATCTGTACTTACAGTTTGATCCTGTCTATTTGGAAGGAGGACCAACTGAAGCAAGCAGTTCAAGCTTCTACCCCCACCTAAGGAGGCTTTGAAATGCAGCCTGACATTCCCACTCATCAAATGCATGGCATTATTGCCAGGGTTGGTAGAGATATTTACAAAGTAACATTTTGAAGGCCAGCACATAGATACATGTGTATTTACTATGATTTTATTGTGCAATGATTAGACAAAGGGCATTTATACACGACCCCTAAGCTCCGCCGCAAATGGCTGCAAGGTCCGGACCTTAAAAATGTTTACCCACCAGCTCCGGACTTTGCAGACAATTAAGTGCGACCCCGCCCACTTAGCGCGACCAAACTGCAGTTTTCTTGTACCTGCTTTTTGGATGTGACAAATATTTGATCCGGTGTAAGGATAGTGAGTGCAGGGCTCTCCTGGCTTCTGTTTGTTCTTTTTTTGTGCCCCGCCCCTTTAAGAGATCTGAATGCTGCTGGGAATAAAACGGAGGTAAACCGGCATTCTTTTCTTTCTTTTTTCTCCCTCCCTCAGGCAGCCAGCAACCAGGAAGTGCGGAGGGGGGTGGGGACAGAGGAAGAGCGAGGAACCCCTAAGATCTCTGGTCCAAATATAAGTGGCCAGCGGATCTTAGGGGTCGTGTAAAAAGGCCCAAAGAAAATCTGAAATTAGTCTACTCTTCTTCCACTACAACAGATGGATCTAGAACTAGGTGAACCACCTCTAGACGTCCAAGGTCTGCAAATGCCCAATCCGGAACCCCTGCTTGCCTCCACTCCAAAAAGTTTAATCAAAAACTCTGGAGGTTGAGTCATGGCAACTGGACTTTTTTTCTTGAGAGATTGAAGCGTTTCACTGCTCATCCAAACAGACTGACAAAGCTGAGAGATTTCTTGAGAGATTGAAACATTTCACTGCTCATCCAAACAGCTTTGTCAGTCTGTTTGGATGAGCGGTGAAACACTTCAATCCCTTAAGAAAAGAAGTCCAGTTGCCAGGTCTCAACTTCCAGATGAACTCACCCAGATGACTGAGAATCTTCACAGACATTCATTGGCAAATAGATATGGGCACGACTCGGCGAATTTGTCATTTCCATTTTCGGTTATCATTTCCGTTATGTAACGGTAACGGTAACGATAATTAAGCCGTCAGAACTCGAATTCGAACTGAAAAAAGAAAATTTTGCTTGGGTTTTTCGTTTCCGTTTGTGGCATTGCGGCGATCGCTCAATGCAAAGCACAGAAAAAGTTTTTTAAAAGTTTTTTTAAAAAACCCGACTCCCGGCCAAAAAAGCAGGCGAAAATATGCCTGCCTGGGGCTTTGCCACCTACCAGAGGGGTGGTTTCTGGGGGGTCCCCGGCCTCCCCCCCTCTTCTCCTGTCCTGGGATGCTTGCACCAGGCTGGGGAGGAGTGTCATCCTCGTCATCTCACCATGCCATGCGGTGGGGGGAGGATCCAAAATGGCGACCACAATTTTTCTTTTGGAATCGTGGTCAAAAAACACACCAAATCACCACAGAAACATGTGAAATTTATTTATTTTAAATGCCTGAATTTTAATAGTAGCAGCAGTGGGTTTTTTTATAGCCATAAAACGTCGTATTTATTTTATTTTATTTTATTTTATTTATTTTTAGACCTGCCCATCGGGATGGGACCATGCAAATTGTTTGAACCATTCCACCAATGGCATCGCCAGGTTTTTGACTGACACTTCTGGATGTCTCGGAGGGCATAAAAAGCCAAGGCACCTTCCAGAAATCACAGTCGGATGTATGGATGTGGCTGAGGGAGGAGGGCTGGCTGCTGGTGCTGGTGTGATCCAATCGAGATTGAGGAGGGAGGCTGGAGGCTTTAGGATTTAAGTTAGGCAGGCAGGGAGGGAATTGAATTTAGAAAATAATTTCTTTGATTCCCTGCAGCTTTGTCTGCTGAAGGGAATAGCAGTTTATTCTTTATTTCTTCTCTGGCAGTTTGTGAGGATTTTTTTCTGATATTGGATAAAGGGGGAAGTTCGACTGGGAGTGGGAGGTGTGGATTTATTTTAAAAATATATTATATACTACCATTTATTTTCTATTTTCCCAACTTCAATTTGCTTGCACACACACACATTTGGGGTGCAAGCCAAGAACAGAACCTCTATCCTAAGTGATATACTAACTGACCACTCGCCTGCCCGCCCGCGCCGCCACCCGCCTGCGGCCCGCGCCACCGCCCGCCCACTCGCCCGCCTGCGGTCGCTGCCTGCCCATGGCCCCCCGCCACCGCCGCCCACCCGCACCTCCCACCGCCACCTGCCCCCCCCGCCCCGCCCCCCGCCTAGGGCGCAAAAACACCTAGCACCGGCCCTGATTGCGGGACACCCCTATGCTCTGGGAAGTCAAATCATGCTAAATTGTGGTGGAAATGACAAACGACAAACGACAAAAGACAAATGACAAACGAAATGACAAATTTTTGAAAAATTTCGCGACAAACGGAAACGACCCAAAATGGACCCGTTCCGACAAACGAAAACTCAAAACGTCATTTTTTCTGGTCGTGCCCATGTCTAATGGCAAATGTTTCTTTGCATCCTCTAGTGGCCATTTGAGGCCCACTATAAATTGGGGTAGACATGAGGCTCAAGGGGTACAGATGGGGCAGATTTGAGTGCAAGATCTCAAGTCTGGGTATAAAAGTCTGGTCACAATGAACAAGCAAATTGATTCTTCTGGATCCCTGAGAGGCCACATCCAAGTATGAGGAAAGCCCCTACTTCATTTGTGTGACTGTAGGCCAGGGCTGCCCAAACGTTTTGTAAGGAGTGCCAGATTTGGTGGCTGAGAATGTGTCAGGGGCCGGTTGCTCCCCGACCCTGCCACCCCACTACAAGCCCCACCCACTGACCCCTTGAAACCCCACCCGCAGGAAGGAGGGTGGGGAACAAGGGAGGGAGGGAGGAAGGTGAAAACCAAGAGAGGAAGGAAGGAAGGTGGGGAACAAGGAAGGTGGGGAACAAGGAAGGGAGGGAGGTGGGGAACAAGGGAGGTAGGGAGGTAGGGAGGGAGGTGGGGAACAAGGGAGGGAGGTGGGGAACAAGGGAGGGAGGAAAGAAGGAAGGTGGGGACCAAAGGAAGCACAGGGAGCCATGGCCACAGGTCACCCCTTGGAAGAGGCGATCTGTGTGACCTTGCACCCCCACCAAGCTCCCCAGCGGTGGTGGCAGACCACCCGTCCGCCCGTCCGCCCAAGCTTCCCAGCGGTGTCAGTGTTGGCAGAAGATTTTTTTTTAAAAAAAAAACATGGGGTGAGGGAGGGGGAGGGAGGGGCGGGCCAGACAGCCGTGGGCCACTCCGAATGGCCTGACGGGCCAGATTTTACCCCCGGGCCAGACTTTGGGCAGGCCTGCTATAGGCCATCTGCATCAACCTATAATCAGGTCTTTCTCCGTCTGGCACTCTCTGGGTATGCCAGTCTCTCTGTCCCACCACACTTTTATCATTTCCAGACAGAAGGGGCAATGTATATGCTGTTGAGTTGATGGGAGTTGTAGTCTAACACATCTGCAGTATACTGGGTTGGAGCAAGGTCTTGTAGGTGCTACAAGAGAACTTGCATTTCCCTCCTAAGCTTTTAAGGAAGAAACACACTAGAAATTAAATCTGGCTATCAGCTTGTTTGAGGCACAATTAGAACAATTTTTTTAAAGGAAATCATTAGTAGATTGCCTGCACTCACAGCCAGTCTCCCTCATGACCAAGACCTTTGTTGGAACTACTTTTCTGAGTCCCAGCTGCTGATCGACAGTAATAACAATGAGAAGCAGGGCCTTTTGTGTTGTGGCACCTCACTCGTGGTCTACCTCCTTGTATTCATTCGTGGAGCCCTGATATAACAAGGGTGGACAAAGTGTATTCTGCGGGCCTCATGTGGTCTCCCCAGGAAACTTTTGCACCCTCCAAGAACCGAGACAGGAAAAAAAAGTTAAATATATCCCACTTCTGCTGCTAAAGACTTCTAGGGCTATTATTGGTGGGTGGGTGGGGTTAAACAATAGGGGCTTTGTGCTTTGCCCCCCCCCCGAATTCCCAAAACAAAACTAGAAGTGTTTAAATCCAGACACTAGTTTTCTCTTTCTTTCTTTCTTTCTTTCTTTCTTTCTTTCTTTCTTTCTTTCTTTCTTTCTTTCTTTCTTTCTTTCTTTCTTTCTTTCTTTCTTTCTTTCTCTTCCTTTCTTTCTTTCTTTCTTTGGGCCTTTTCACATGACCCCTAAACTCCGCAACAAATGGGTCCCAGCTCCGGAGCTTAAAATTGTTTCCCCACCAGCTCCAGAGTTTACAGAAAATTAAGTGCGACCATGCCCATCAAAGCGCGTCCCAGCGCACTTTTCAGGTACCTGCTCTCCGGGGGTGAAAATCCCTGATGCGGATGTAATCTAGTGAGTGCCAGGCTCTCCTCGCTTCTGTTTGTTGTTTTTTGCCCCCCCCGCCCCTTTAAGAGACAGGAATCAGGACGACAACGGGGCTGGGGCGGCTTCCACTGGCAGTCGGAGGTGAGCCTGCATTCTTTTCTCCCTTTTTTTCTCCCTCCCCTCACGCAGACAGGAGCAAGGAAGTGCAGAGGGGTGGGAACACAGGAAGAGCAATGAACCCCCAAGATCTCTGGTCCAAATTTCTTTCTTTCTTTCTTTTAGCACCCCAAAGCTGTCACATCCTGGTTCCATGTAGTCTCCAGAGGGGACTAGGGACACATACTTGCCACCTAGCCTCCTGAGGTAGCCCATCCCTGGTATTCAGGGCTGCCTCAGTGACATAGGTCTTTATTTTCTCCTTTTTATGAGTGTTTTTCTTTTCTTTCAATTTTTGAGTTGTGTTTGTTTTTGAATGTTACTGGGGATTCCCCCCCATATGTTTTCATTCATCTTGGGAACTTAAGGGAAGAAAGGTTTGAAATCCCCAAACACTCCCAGCTGCCTCCTTCAAAGACTTAAAACAGATGCTCTCCTTATTTATGTCAATAGCCGGAAAGCATCTTGCATTGAAAGAACGATTTTCACAGACAAGGAGGAAGAGAGCTTCCTTGAAATACAATTGCAAGCACTTTCATTGTCATTGTCAGTTTTCTTCAGTATCTCTCACCCTCTTTTTTTTCACGCCACGCGTTAAGGAAAGACACTGGTAACAACAGCAGGTAAAATTTTCAAAAGAAGCCGCTAGACAGTGCAAGAGAGTATAAGAAGACCAAAGCCCTCCGGAAAGAGGGAGGAAAAAAAAAAACTCTCTCCCTGTTACCTTAATCGGAGTCTGGACCTCTTTGTGCTCCTTCTCCAGGATCCTAAAGCATCTAAAATCTAAACATCAAGACCTGCTTGTTTTTCTACGATGGAGATGAGCTAGAGCTAGAGAGAGGGAGAGGAATAGGTGTGTATCTGTCAGCATAAGCCCCAGTCACAAATCTGGTGCAGGGCACAGTGTTTGAGGATTGCAGAAGTGTTCATGTATTGCTGGGAGCTGTGTTTCCACAACCCCTTCGCTGCTGATCACCGGGGTGGGGGTGGGTAGGGGGGTCCTCATGCCGAGAACGAAATGGACCCAGTCTAGCGTCAACGTCCTAAACCCTCGGGGCACCTTGATCCGACAAGATGGCTTCAAAGCACGGGGAAAGTTATGCCTGAAGATGACGGCATAGGAGAAACGCTCCCAGACACGCAGACGAAACGCTGTGTGTGTGTGTGTGTGTGTGTGTGTGAGAGAGAGAGAGAGAGAGAGAGAGCTTCAGAGAGAGCTTGAGAGAGAGCTTCAGAGAGAGCTTGAGAGAGAGAGAAGCGGGGAGGCTGGGCGTACTTCTGCATGTCATGACGCTGGAAGGTGGTGGTGGTGGGAGGTTGGCGGTAAAGAGTGAGGGAACTCCCCGTTTGCAAAGCATCCCGGCGAACGAGCAGAGCCACCGCGTCTGAGGACAACCCGGTCTGGAGGGCGAGCGTGTGCCGTCGATCGCTGGACCCGCCCGCTAGATTCCTGCAGGACAAGAGGGGTTAAAAAGCCAAGAAGACCGGGATGGAAGGAACCCGGGTTACGTCAAGCGTGTTTACTTCTTCCTGATCTCTCTCACATTGTCTCTCGCATCAATAATTCACTTTAGGGCTCCCCCCTCTTTCCTAGATGCGGAAGGGGGGTTGGACGGCGAAGAGGAACGGGGCGCTGGGAAGTCCCGCGTCGGTGTTGGAAACGGTCTTTCCGAGGGCTTTTTAAAGGACGCGCGCGTGTCTCCGGGAAAACAAGCCAAAAAAGCGAGACGGAAGACGGACTTCTCTCCCCCCCTCTCCGCCCCTCCCCGTCCTCGTCCTCTCCTCTTGGAAATGCTGGGCGCGCACAAGAGAAGCAGGCGCGGGTGCTGAGGCGCCGGTGGCGAGGGCTGCGTGTGTGCCCGTCGTTTTCTTTCTCTCTGCCCCCCCATCCACCGCCCCCAAATCTTTGCCGCTTCGGCACGGAAGATAAGACGGGTGGTTTCGCGGCTGGGGTGCGTGGAAAGCGGGCAAAGGAGCGAGCCACTGCGGGAGCAAGAAGCGGGAGCGGGGAGGCGAAGCGGCGTCTTAGGCGCGCTCCACCGAGCCGAGCGCCTCCGGAGCTCTCCTTGGTGCTGAGCCATGGGCGTGCCGTGCCGAGCGCTGTCCATGGTGCCGACCGTGCTCCTGGCGCTGGCGCTCCCGAGTTGGCCCGTCTGGGCGCAGAACGACACGGAACCCATCGTCCTGGAAGGGAAATGCTTGGTAGTTTGCGATTCCAATCCGGCCACCGATTCCAAAGGATCCTCCTCTTCTCCTCTGGGGATCTCCGTGCGGGCGGCCAATTCTAAGGTTGCTTTCTCAGCGGTCAGGAGTACCAACCATGAACCTTCCGAGATGAGTAACAAAACCAGGATAATCTACTTCGATCAGGTAAAAGAGAAAGAAAAGAATGCCTCTTAAAAAAAAAACTCACCGCAACAATGGAAAGACACTGTTCTAATTATTTTCTCCCCAAAGGTGAATCTCGGGATGGGGTCTTGGCTAAAGGATGGTGTTAGCGATCTTTTTAAACAAGGTTTTCCCTTTCAGGAGAGGCACTAGATGAGAAGTGACAGATGGAAGGTGGGGGCTCATGGTAACAATGAGAGTGGTTCAGGGGCGCATCTGGAAATCAACAAGTGGGAGTTGATCTGTGAACAGCATAATGTTCATTTGCAAACTCTGGGCTGAATCTTATCACAAAGTGGTGGTGGGAACTCTGGGTCAATTGATCCATTTTTCCCCACCTGTGCTCTTTTGCCTTCCTGATGAAGTTTGAGAACGGTGCTGAGACTTCTGGCAGAATTAATCCAAAGGCTGTAACCAGGAGGACACAGGTGGTTTTTATTTAAGCACCCGAATACTTGTTTTTATTGCTTATTGATTTCAATTCAACCTGTTTCATTCTGCCTTAGAGGCTCACTGGGGGTTAGGTAAGTCTCAACAGCTAGACATTCAGGATAAATGTATACTGATCGTTTGCATTCTGTAGGTCTAATTAATTCCTAATTACTTTTGGTGGAGTTTGGTGTATCTGAGGTTAACAAGGGAGATGCAGCCAGGTTAGGTGATGTGAAGTTATTAGACTCCATGGAAGAATAAAAGGGGCCACTTTTTTCATTTTTGTAGATCTAGATAGGTTGCAAAATGGATGTGGGGGGAACACCTCCCCCAGATCTGGGGACAAAGCCCCCAGTCAATCCAGGGCCCACGCTGCTCCTTGTGTTCTGATTTTGAGAATATTTATTTGGATGTAGGTCCCTTGACTTCAAGAAGGGCTTACTTGTGTCTCTGTGTGCATAGGATTGCAGTTTTTAGTCTCAATTTAATGTCTGTCTTTGCAGTTTTCCTAAGATGATTTACTTTCTGGAGGAAATGGGTGGGATTTCCCCCCCCCCCAGGTGTTAAGTTGGGTGCCATAGCCCTTGAAGGTTCCTATTTGGTTTAGCCCAGATTTGGTCCATATTTCTTCATCATTCCAAACCCTCTGTCATTTTGTAAGGTGTCACAAGGACATAAATAAGATGCAGATGCAACTGACAACATACAAATTACTAGTTGCATTGCAGACACATTGGCAAGTCTATGGCATGGATATGGCATAAATGTGGTGGTCAAGGGGAAGACAGATACAGTTGTCTTTGGAAGGTACACCACACCTTGGTTGCATCACTGCAGAATTTTGCTATGATGGATAGACTTCTGAAATTCCATTCTTCTCTCAAAGCCACTCCATACATTGAAACCAGCTTTATCCAGCTATATGCTACACATATGGAGAAATCAGAAGCCGTAACTTATTGTGCCTAAAACAAGGTATTTCAATGCCACTTTTAACAAGTCATTTGCCAATTTGATTATCATTTTAACAATCTGTTTGCCAATTTGATTATCATTTCCAGAAGAAGAAGAAGAAAAACAAAAAGCCCATATGTTGTACTATTTTGCCACTTTACAAAGGTCAGTTCAATATGAGATTTAAGCATGTGCTCCAGCTTCTCCCATTGAAACAGATGCAATTAGTCATTTTGACCGGATCAGACCCATATGGCATGGGAGAGTAAGGGGAGGCCCTGCAATTATGTTGTGTCAACTCCAGTTTGAGACGGATGTGGTTTCTTGGGAATTGTCTGATGGTTCTACCATCTGCTCTCCCCCTCCCCCAGCCGCCTTCCCATTATGCAGAAAAGCAGGTAGAAGAAGCTGCCTTTACTAATATCAGCCCAGAAGCTTAATTACTCCCCACAAGTTACTTCTTAGGCTTTCAAAGCAAATTCTCAGAGTGAACGATGGAATGTCCAACCCGTTCATGATTAAAGACAGTTCTTGGAAGGAATCCTGTCACATTGTCAGTAACCTTTTCACGAGGCCAGGTGGATGTGCAAGAGACCTGGGACTGGTCAAAGCATCAGACAGTTGCCTGTATCTGTGGGGAAGAAGTGTGAGAGGCAGAACACAAGGGTTTTATTCAACATCTTCAGGCAGGTTGGAAGTCTTAAATTTTAGAAGCATATGTTCCCCCCCCCCAACCATTGTTCATCCTCTAAAAATCTCAGATATAGTGGTACCTTAAGAGCAGGAAACTGTTGGCATTTTACCTGCCGCCTTACAAATTTTATATATGGTTTGCTCAACTTACAATCCCCCCCCCATTTTTTGATATTTTGACTTATTTTTTCAATTTTTAGATTGGTTCCCTGATTTAAGAGTAGTTTGACTTAAGAGCATGCCCTTGGAATGGTTTAAATTCGTAAGTCGAGGTACCACTGTAATTGATCTCTTATCTTCCAACTGCTTCTTAACACCCTGTATTTGTGCCTGCTCATCTGTATTCATATTTCATGTCCCCATACTCCTCCCAGTCACGAAAACATATGGTGCTGGGTGTACGTAAAAGAACCCACTTTTTCCATTTACACAATCACTGGAATCAATCTTGAGATGAACAGATTTGAAAGCACACCTATTTCATTGGAGGTCCTATCAATATTTTTGTTTGCTTGTTTCATATTTGAACAATTCACTGTTTTTAGCGTTCATGTTCCATTTTAATTTTGTAAGCTGCCTTGGGTACTTTCTTAGGAGAAAGGCAGGGGACAAATATTTTAGATAAAGAATAAAATAAATATATTGTGAGCTTGTCATGGTAAAGCTAATGTACTGTGTAATCTTACATACCCTTTCCCTACTGGCAAGCCACTCCAGTACTCCTGCCAAGAAAACTCCACGGACATGGGGTCACAAAGAGTCGGTCAGGACTGTAATGACACAACACACACACACTACTTAGCAGTGAGTTCAATGGGTTTTCATCACAGGTGAGTATATAGAAGATTTCAGTCTAAAGTAGTTTCCCACTGAACTTTCATATGTGCATTTAGGACTGAGAAGCAATGGAGGAGCTGGATCTGAATCATAGATCATAGCATTTGGCTGCCAGCAGCATGCATAAAGGTCCTCTTAGCAATGGCAAGGGTAGAAATCCTACAAATATTTTCCCTGGGTTTCTGCAAAGTAGGAAATATGACAGAGCTGCCTTTTCGCTATGGCACATCAGAGGAACATCCAGGTCAGTGTGATCTGTCTAGACATGAAGCTGCTCTCGGGGAACAACCCTTTTCTATTATTACACCAAAGATCCTGCAAACATTGGAAGCCCCAAGCATATAAATTTGTACCATTACTACAATTTCTACTGCTCCTGTTGCCGCTATGATTATGACTATGATTCCATTAATGTAGATGGAAGATAAAATTCAGCTCGCTCCCCAGACAAACTTACAATATATATATAAAATAAAAGCAGTAGCAGCATACTTCTGATTTAACTTTATTTATTTGTTTATTTATTTAAATCATTGTTTTACTAACAGGGCATGGTTGTGGAGTGTCTAACATGATTGTATCATCATAACTCAAGGCCAAAGAGAACAGCGTCATAAAACTATGGAAAAAACCAATACACTGTAAAATATGAGAATAAGCTTTAGGAAGTTCAAAGCACTTTGCATGTAGGCTGCTGTTGAAATCGTTACAACAGCCCTTCAGGCTAGATTTGTATTATAACCCACAATATTGCAGATGGAAGAAAACAGCTTTGCCCGAAACCACCTGGATGAGCTTGTGGCAGGGGTGAGGTCTGAGCCAGGGACTGGCTGATTAGCTCTGTTGAAAACTATTAAGACCTGCCAAATTGGTATTAGAATAAGTACAAGTACCATTGCATAAACTACAGTGTTACATAGATACAGCACAGTGACAAAGCAACCCCATACTGAGAAGTAAGTCCTCCTGAAATGAGTAGGGATTACACTCAAGTGAGTGGGAAATGGAATTTCCGCCTGATAGGAAGGAGAGGAACGGATATGCACCCAAGGAAAGGTGGAAGCAGGTCCAGCTATGTGAAGTGAATTACCTCACGAGGCAACAAATAAATACTTTATTTACATTTCTTATTTATTTTATTTGAACTATTTTGTAACTCATCTTTCTCCTTAAAAAGGACCCAAGGAAAAAATTATTTACGCTAAATACTGTATTTAAGCGCACAATGTGCATACAATAATAAAGGGATCAATACATAGGCATAGGCAATACCAAAATGCATTCAATGAAGTAACATAAACAATCCATCTTAAAAACCTTGCTTGGGAAACCTTGCCTGAAGAGAAAGGTCTTTGTCTGCTTGTGGAAAGACAGCAAATATGGGGCCAGCCTGTCCTCCATTGGAAGGGGGTTCCAGAGTCTGGGGCAGAAACAGAGAAGTCCCTCTCCCTTATCCCCATCTAATGCACCTGGAAATTGGCAGGCCTGAGAAGAAGTCCTCTCCTGATGATCTTGACACTCAAGAGAGAGTTCTGTGAGAAGATGCCACCATTGCATATTTCTGTGAGAACATGCCACCATTCTGAGCTTCAAAACACACAAAGGGCGTTTTTACACAACCCCTAAAATCTGACGCAAAGGGCTCCCAGATGTGGAGCTTAAAATTGTTTTCCCACCAGCTCCGGACTTTAAAGAAAATTAAGTGTGACCACGCCCACCTAAGCGCGTCCCAGCGCATTTTAAAAGTACCTGGTCTCCGAGGATGAAAAATTTCTGATGCGGATGTAAAGCAATGAGTGCTGGGCTCTCCTCACCTTGTGTTTGTTTTTTTGTCCCCGCTGCCCCTTTAAGAGACAGGATTCATGATGACGGGGCTCGGGGCGGCTTCCACCGGCAGACGGAGGTGAGCCTGCATTTTTTTCTCCCTTGTTTTCTCCCTCCCCTCACGCAGACAGGAGCAAGGAAGTGCGGAGGGGTGGGAACACAGGAAGAGCGACAAACCCCCAAGATCTCTGGTCCGAATTTAAGTGGCCAGCGGATCTTAGGGGTCATGTAAAAGTGCCCAAAGACATGGAAACAGAGCTCCACCAACGTTTGACTTCAGTGGTAGCAACTCTCTCTCTATAGGCTGTCGGAAAACAAAAACAGATAACAAAAAATAAACAGACAAAACCCTCCCAGTTAACAAGACTGGTGAGTAGAGATGGGCACGACTTGAAAAAAATTTTTTTCGAGTTGTCGTTAGTCGGGCCGGTTCCGTTTCGGCTCGTTTCCGTTTTTCGCGAAAATTTGCAAAAATTAGTCGGTTCGTTTTTTTCGTTTTTTCGTTGTCATTAGTACTGGTTTGGGGAGGGGGTAGCGGGCTCCTGGAGGGAGCTGCAGGAGTCAGCCAGAGCCACAAGTGACGGACTGGCAGACTCTTTGTACCCGCTGTGTCTCACGTACTTGCATGTAGTGCAATGCAAGTAGATCTGGCTTAGGGTTAAGACGGCTTAGCTCAACGGCTAGGGTTAGGCTAGTTACGGGTGAGGTTACAGTGAGTATTGGGGTGCATCTGGGTGCCTCTCTGACCCACTTAGAAGGACAGTGTACTGGCGTATGGGTTAGGCTTAGGGTTCGGGTTTGGGCTACGATTAGTGGGCTGTTTATGCCCGATTGGCACATCCCAGAAGTCTCTGTGGTCAACCTGGCCAAGTGGCCATGCGATTGGTGGAAAATTTGCATGGTCTACTCCCATGGGAGAGCCCATCATTGCAAATGTGCAGGTGTAAAAAAAATAAAATAAAATAAAATAAAATCAACGGAGACTTTTTTTGCAAGAAAAACCCACTGCTGCTACTGTAAAAATTCAAGCATTTAAAATAGCTAATTTTTCGCATGTTTCTGTGGTGCTTTGGTGGGGTTTTGGGCAACAATTGCAAAAAAAAATATTGCGGTCGCCATTTTGGATCCCCCCCCCACCGCATGGCAAATGGATGCGCCCTCCCAGCCTGGTACAGTCAGCAAAACCTGGCCATGCGATTGGTGGAATGGCTCCAAAACTTTGCATGGTCCACTCCCATGGGCGAGCCCATCATTGCGAATGTGCAGGTGTAAAAAAATAAAATAAAATAAAATAAAATAAAATCAACGGAGACTTTTTTGCAAGAAAAACCCACTGCTGCTACTGTAAAAATTCAAGCATTTAAAATAGCTAATTTTCGCATGTTTCTGTGGTGCTTTGGTGGGGTTTTGGGCAACGATTTCAAAAAAAATATTGCGGTCGCCATTTTGGATTCCCCCCCCCCCCACCGCATGGCAAATGGATGCGCCCTCCCAGCCTGGTACAGTCAGCAAAACCTGGCCATGCGATTGGTGGAATGGCTCCAAAACTTTGCATGGTCCACTCCCATGGGTGAGCCCATCATTGCGAATGCGCAGGTGTAAAAAAATAAAATAAAATAAAATAAAATCAACGGAGACTTTTTTTGCAAGAAAAACCCACTGCTGCTACTGTAAAAATTCAAGCATTTAAAATAGCTAATTTTCGCATGTTTCTGTGGTGCTTTGGTGGGGTTTTGGGCAACGATTTCCAAAAAAATATTGCGGTCGCCATTTTGGATCCCCCGCACTGCATGGCAAATGGATGCGCCCTCCCAGCCTGGTACCAGCAGCGCAGCAGTAGCAATAGCCAAGGAGAGGGGGGCGGGGAACCCCCCCCCCCAAATAAAACACCCTTCTGGCCTGGTAGGTGCCCTCAGACAGTTTTCGCCTACTTTTAGGGCCGGGAATCGGGTTTTTTTTTAACTTTTAAAAACTTTTTTTCTGTGCCGCTTGGCATTGCGCGATGCAAGTAACGAGCACGACAAATCAGACCAAATTGTTCGTTCGTCGGTTCGAGCTCGAAGTCTGGGGCAGTGATTCCCGTTACCGTTTCCGTAGAGTAACGGAAACGAGTAACGGAAACGGAAACGGGAATACCGCTAAGTCGTGCCCATCTCTACTGGTGAGAAAGGATTCCCCCCCCCCCCAGCTAATCATTGTGCAAGTGCTCTCTCTCTCTCTCTCAGGTCTGATAGTAGATGAGTAAGAACTTTGTTTGGTCTGAGGATGGTTTAGAACTTTAGAACCTCCAAAATTGTAGGCTTTTTAATAGATTAAATTTATTTATTCTATTTATTTATTTTGAATATTTTACCCCACCTTTCTCCTTGGAAAAGTAGCCAAGGTGGCTTACAACAATGAGGGACAATTTATTTATTTATTTATTTATTTATTTATTTATTTATTTATTTATTTACCGCTCAACTTTCTGAAGGAACTCTGGGCAGTTCACAGCAAGAAAATCTATACAATTCAGTGATAAAAAAGTAAAACAAACCCAGAACATTCAAAACATATTCAAGTTAGGAATAGGAATTTAGGACGAGGCATCTTACAACACTAAAAGGTAATATTAAAACTGCAAAGACCACACAAAAAGGAAAAAAAAATCCATTATGAAGGGTTGGAAACTAGCATGGAAACACTGGTGTTCTTATGAGATCAGTCAATGCCATCATGCATGGTAATACATCTAAAAGTCACATAATAGGTAATCCATCATTCAAGGAAATCGTGCTTGGAGAGGAAGGCCTTTGCCTGCTTCTGGAAAGACAGCAGAGATGGGGCAGTCTTGGCCTCCAGCGGGACTTGATCTTTTTTTATAAATTAAACTATGCAGAAAGTGAAACTGACAGGCTTAGAACACTTAGACATTGTCTTTTCATAGGATAGCCAAAATCGCGTAACAAACGTTGTTCTTTAAGGGCATATGGAGAGCTGATGGAAGGGGATTCTCTTCCTCTTGCATCTCCTAGCAGAAGTGCTTCCCCAGAAAAATGGTAGAGAATAGTTGTGGACCATTGTTTTAACTTAACAAAAATAGTTCCCGGAAGAACTATTCAGGAAATACTGTAGTTCTCCTCAAAGGAAGACGGCTGCTTGGTGGTAATGAATGTTAATCATCTGATGGCTATAGATAAGAAAGATGAAGGCACGCTTCTTCAGCCAGCCTTTTAACAACCATAGCTGAATCCCAGGCTGCTGCTTTTAACTGAGCTCTTCAAGCTGTAAGCTTTTTAAAATCATTCAATGTATTTTAACTGCAATTATAGTTTAATAGGTTTTAAGGAATAGTTTATTGTGTTTTTAAATTCTGCGTCTTTGAGTCTATCTTTTTTTTTTAAAAAAAAAACATGAGCTGCCTTGGGTTCCCTTATCAGGAGAATGGAGGCCTATAAATAAATAAATAAATAAATAAATAAATAAATAAATAAATAAATAAATAAATAAATAAGAATAATATTCAGGATTGTTGTGGGGGATGCTGGCTTAAAATAACACATGCTCAGTACAGATGAATAAGAAAGATTGGTGGTGGTGGGGAAGCCCAAGGGACAGGTCTTGTCTTAAGGGCCTGAAACAGGGGAAAATGGCAGGGCATGCCAATGTGAGATCACCTAGAATAGGGGTCCTCAAACTTTTTAAACAGGGGGGGGTGGTTCAATGTCCCTCAGAACTGTTGTGGTCTGGGCAGCGGTGGGGGTGGTAGTAGTGTGTGTGTTGCGTTAAGAAATGGGGGAGGGTTGGGGAAAGTTTTGGTGGTGGCAGTGGCGGCAGCGAGGGAACTGAGGGGGGAAGTTTGAGGCAACTGGTGGTGGTGGATGGAGGAGCTCACCTTCCTTCCTTGCTTCGAGAAGGAGGTGGTGGCCATGGCAAACTGGGGTCTGCCTCCTGGGTGGCTGGTCAGGATGAGGAGCAACAGCCGCAGCAAGGGCGGTGAGGCTGGTGCCACCGAGTGCAGATCTGGCTGGGTACCATGTACATTCATGTCCTCACTGCGCTCCGGAGGGAAAGCTGCCTCCTCTCTTGGCCTGGCCGGCCTGGCCCAACTTGGTGCATTGCAAGCGAGGGAGGGAGGGAGAGAGCGAGAGCAAGAGAGGGCTGGAAAGGGGGAAGGGGAGGCAGGAAAACCTGCCCAAAGCGACCCGCTGCCCTCTCACTGGCTGAGGTGGGCTGCGGTACTTGGTTGTCTGGCAGGCCTGCCCATTACCAGCCAGGGACAAAAAGAGTGAGTGGGAGGCTGGAGATAAGGGGCCATTGTGGTCCTCGGCCAGCCTGGAGGCCTCCCTCCCTCCCTCCTTTGCCACTCATGGGCTCGCTTCTTCCTGCCCCTCCACCAAAGCACGCCAGAGCAGGAGGTACAACAAGAAACCCTCCCTGCCCCTGACTCTATGCACGGAGGACGCTGGGCTTGGAGGAGTTCCTTTGGAGGCGACTACATTGCCCAGAATCCATGAGCCACCCCCAGGCCTCTGACCACCCCCACATCCCACCAGCCACCCAATCACCCACCCATGGGTGGGAGGGAGCACTCGATTGGCTGAAGTTATGCCAGAGGAGATGGAAGGAAGTTGCAAAACAGGGAGACCTGATGCCCCCCGGTGTGTGTGTGTCTGCAATTGCTGGTGAGCCAGCATTTGAGGATCCCTGACCTAGAACCTAGATTTACAATAGACTGATATATTTTTGACTTATCAGAGAAAACTAATGGGTATCTATAGTTCATGTACTGGACACCTTACCATGTGAGAAGCAGGATGAGACTGTGCACTAAATGGCACACAGATAGATAGATAGATAGATAGATAGATAGATAGATAGATAGATAGATAGATAGATAGATAGATAGATAGATAGATAGATAGAGAGAGAGAGAGAGATAGAGAGATAGAGAGAGAGAGAGGAGAGAGAGGGAGAGAGGGAGAGAGGGAGGGAGGGAGGGAGGGAGGGAGGGAGGGGGGTCTATGATCCCTCAGGCTTAAAGAACTGTGTTATTAGAATTATTGTGATCATGATGATTGTCCATGAAATTAATAATGATTAGTTGGCTGGAGCCTATTCTTCTGCCTTATAAGGAAACCTTTCCTTAATATTGTCCTCCAATGAGAAGGCCCTCTCCTCCACCAACTAGGATGATGATCAGTTTAGCATTGAGCTCCGAACATAGTGTCACACCTATATTTGACTTCTTGTTTTAATGACACAAAGACTGTTCTCTGGAGGTCTGCTTTAAGCCATCCAGTAGGCTTGGGTGCCATGTCCAATGCAGGAGCCCTAGACAGGCTTTTCTATGCACCTGGAAGTGATATTTCAAACCTATATGTTGATCTCTGAGTTTCATCTTGAATATGCATCTTTCCTTGCCAATCGCATTAAAGAATAATGAATTACCTATTTCCTCCCCTACCTTGAAATTTTATATCATCTTTGCCTGATGAGTTCTGGACCACTCAAAAACCTGCTGTGCTTATAACATTTTAGTAATACATTTAAGATATTTCTTAACTCAGGGCTAGAGATGTAAAATTTCCAAAAATTATGATACCATGGGAGAAAAAGCTACTGGCAGCAGGTGGATGGGAATGGAAGAAACACATTTTCCCCCATTTCCCCCAAAGTTTCTGGAAACTTTACAGCTCTGCCTAGGACTTTCTTCAGTTCAGATAATCATTTTGAAAGGACCATTGTTTATAATTGTTGTTTTGGAAAAATATAATAGATTCCAGATTCAAAACTGTGGCAAGGTGAACTGAAACACTTGAAGACATATCTGCAAACAGTGCCTGTTTTAAAACTAGCAAAGGATGTTGACCCATTTAGACAAGTGTATTGACAGGTATTTTACATGATTCCGGATTGAAAGAGGCAAAAAAGAAGACTCGGTCTGCCTTTTTGGCTTACCCTTTTGGCTACCTTTTTTCTTTTAAAGAGACAGGTCTAAGTACCATAAAGTGATTAAAATGAGAAGAAACTGAAGATGGGTCTTGTGCAGTGTTTTTCTTATCTTGCCACCATTGATATTTCTAAGGAGAAATGTACCTCCCAATCCTTCTACTGAAACCACATTGAAGACCCTGGAGCTAGTCCAGGATCTTAGCTCTTAACCCTAAACATAGTGAAGATATTTGAATTTGATTGATCAATGAATGATGTCTATGAAGGATGCATTGATCACAGAAAGCCTATGGAGAAACAGAAATTGGGGGTGGTGGTGTGTTGGGAATTCACTGGAGAAGTTTTTAAGCCAAGCTGACCTTGGCTACAGGACAAAAAGCAGACAAAGACAAATGCCTTTTGTTTGCCAGCTGAGCAGACACACAGGTAGAAGACTCCTGTGTTCATTCCAGAAAGCTTGTTGTATTGTCTTATGTATACTGATAAGTGAGACATTGGAGAACTTACAAAAACAATGGTTCTGATAGGAGGCAGGTGCCCTTTAGCCTTTTGGCCCTGCCTCAAAGCAAAAGGTTAGGGGAAATAGAAGGTCACTTCCTTTTCAGATATGCCACTCTGGCCAGGAGCATGTGTGCATCACTGTAGCCCCTGCAAAACACATCCCTCAACGAAAGATTCCCACAGCGGTGGTACTACTTTATTGGACCATATTCTCAGGGACCTTTAATTTACCCCTGCCCCAAAAAATTAAAATTAAATTAAAATTAAAAAGATTCTCCATTTTTGGTCAAAAGGAGCTATAGATAGCTGTGGGAGTCCTGCCTCTGTAAGTATATTTGTAAGGTACTGCAGAGTTGAATCTGATTAGTTCTTGAATGATGAACTAACCACCCATGGTGGTTAATGGGTGTGGGAAGGGCTACAGAGTTTTGACTTTCACGCACCCTTGACCATCATCCACCTGACAAGCCTATTTAGACCAGACTATCATGAAGTATAAATTAGAGGTCTTCTACCAACCTTCCTCAGACTGAAGATGTGACTTAGATGAGTAGCGAAAAGTTTTCATCTAATAAGAAAAGAAGTCCAGGTGCCATGACTCAGGCGACCCAAGGGATGCTGAGGTAGGGAAAAGAAAGAATCCTATTTGGAATCCTGGGGAGGCAGTGATAATCTGAACTGACAGTATGGAGCAACTAAGTCTACCTGAGAAAAGAACGAAGTCGTTCATTGAAGAGCCTAAGTGCTCAGGGAGGTCACAAATGTGAGAAACGGAAGGATCCCCAATTATGCAGGACACGGGCCCTATGACTTTAAAGGTCAAAGAAGTGTTTCTTCAGGCAGCTTAGATGTGGTTAAGCCCCAATGAAATCAATAGATGTGATTGCCCAGATAAAGAATACAGCATCAAGCCACTTATTTGGAAGTACACACTTCCTTTGAAATCAATGAGGCTCATTTTAAGGCCGGTGTTCAGGGCAGCAGAATAAATTCCATTAAAATCAATAGGGCTGAAAGCAGCCTGACTTTCTGTGGATTGCTCCCATTTGTTACAACAAACCAGGCAAGTGTGTGGGATTCTCACAGTCAGATGGAGTAAAGGCAAAAGGCATGTTTGGAAACTTCACTATAGGATCTGATTTTTCCTCCCCTTCCTAATTACACCTACCATTTTCTGGAAGCCAAAGATTCTTGCTTCCTCTGACCAAATGGATGTACAAATGAGCGTTCATCATTCAGGTTAATGGAAAAAGACTGTTCCCTTTTCAAACTCAGAAGTCAATGGAAGAGTCTCTTCATTGATAGAAAATGAAAAGTTACACCCACCTGGAGAGCTTTGAAGTCATTTCAGAATCCCTCTGGTCACAGGGAATTGCCTAATCAGTCAGGAAACCTATTGGAAAGTAAAAACACTCATGTCTCTTGTGAAGGCAACAGAATCCACAGGACTTGTCCTTGGAAGAAAAAAAGATGCATGATGAAATAAACCAGCATAATTCATGTGCATAGCAATCTTCAATACAACACAGTGCCTCACTGTATACATTAAGATAATGAACAAATCTAGCTTTTTTTGGGGGGGGGAATTTCCTCTTTGCTCCCCACCCATGGACATCCATGTGTGTAGAAGCAGTAGTTCCATTTGCAAAGAGGAATCATGCTGGAGGGGTGTAGTGGTTAAAACACTGGACAAGAGCTAGGAGACCAACAGCAGAAGATCTATTTTGCCAAGAAGCTCACCGGGGGACAGTGAGACAGTTTCTCTCCATCTGCCCGACACTGTTCTTGCACAGATAATAGCAGAGTAGGTAGAGACGTGCAGCTGCTTTGAGTTCATTTAAAGAAAAGTGGGATATAAATGTGAAAGAAAAATAATAATGATAAGATGGTGGTGATGGTAATGGTAATGGTGCAAAAGTAGTATTCATCTGGAACTGTGACCTTTATGTCACAAATGTAACAAATGTTGTGTGCTAACAGAGGTACTGTATGAGCACAAGAAATGAACTGCTGGATGGCTCAGTGGGTTAGCTGGGAGTTCAATTCCCCACTGTGCCTTCACGGCTAGACATGATAGGATCCCTTCCAGCTCAGCAGTTCAAAAGGTTTTCATCATCATCATCATCATCATCATCATCATCATCATCATCATCATCATCATCATCATCATCATCATCTGAACACAGCTGCCAGGTGTTAAGCTGGAGTTGGCCTTCTCCAATGATTTAGCTCTTTCCAAGAGCCTAGGATGACTAGAGATATCTTTGCTGAATATATGCTGTTCCTAATAATGTTGCCATTTGTAGTTGACCAATGTTGATCTTGTCAATGCTGAGAGCTTTCAGATGTTGAAAAACAGAATCGCTCTGCTCACAGGGAATTGCCTAATCAGTCAGGGAACCTATTGGAAAATAAAAACACCCATGCCTCTTGTGAAGGCAACAGAATCCACAGGAGTTTTCCTTGGAAGAAAAAAGATGCATAGTGATAAACCAGCATAATTCATGTGCATTCTTCATTCATGTGCATAATTCATGTGCATTCTTTTGCGATTGCACCCAAGGCGCCAATGATGATGATGATGATGATGATGATGATGATGATGATGATGATGATGATGATGACGACGACGACACATTGGTATTCAAATAATAGTGGAAGGATTTAGGACAGTGTTGGTGAACCTATGGCATGGATGTCAAAGGTGGCAGTCGGAGCCTTTTCTGTGGGCACCCGACATCACCCCTTCACAGCCACCTGTATCCAGGTTAAGTTGCTCTATTGGCACTTTGTGAAAAATCAGTGGGTTTTGAATTTCATTTTGGGCACTCTGTCTCTAAAAGGTTCACTGTCACTGATTTAGGATATACACATGGAACCAGAAGTGTAAACCTATGGTTATTTTGTTCTTGATGAGAATGAAACATTCCACCCCTCTGAGGGACATTACAAGAAGTTTTCTCTCTCCCCTCCCATGGTTTCGGCATTTCAAATGGCCAGGTTGGTTGCAAGGAGAAATGAAACATATTTGTAGATGTATTTATACTCAAAAGGCAAATCAAACGAGAACAGGCACAGACCACCTCAGCCTTCTTTCTGTCTTTCTTAGAAAAACAATGAATTTTAAAAGTGCCTCTTAGGCAAAACCCTGGGTCTTCCTGTCTGAAATCTGTTAGGTTTACTCTTTTCTATAGGGACTGTTGTATTTCAATGTTATGTACATGAGAGAGAAACAAAAAATGTTGCTTTTCCAATGCATATCAATGAGAGGTCTTCAAAAGCGAAGAGTACAAAAATCAAATCAAATGGGACATGAATTATTTCAGACCAATTGGGCATATATTTCAAAGCCCTGAACTGGGTCCCAGATCAGCTCAGGGGATTCGTACACACTGTATGCACACAGTCCTGTCACCTGCTATACAATCACAGTGATCCAGTTTGGGTTGTTGCCCCGGTGAGATCATTCAGTTTTCTTGTCTAACAGATGCAGAGCTTAAGAAAGTCTGTGATCTGAGGCATTTTAGAAATATGACTCACTTTTATTTATTTGCATGGGACCCAGCCATGATCCTTCAACTATCAGAGGCATTGTACTGTGTCACTGCAATGCTGATACAAGATCACACCTTGGTGATGTGTGCTGCTGACACAGTAGCGGGCATTCAGCATGCCAGTCTCTTTATGCTGTCTGGCTACTTGAGTCACATCACTCACTGTTTTGATAATTGTCCATAGTGAGAGCTTGGGTGAAACAAAGGAATATCTAATAAAAAGCAGGTGAAATCCAGTCCTTTCCAGACCAGAAATATGGGGTACTTTCGGTGCTCTGGGAGTTTCAGTCTCCCAAAGTAAACTTTCCTATTCATGATCAAGAAGAACCCAAAAATAAACCCAAATTATTTCTGCATATCTTTTCCCCCCCTAAGAATCTGTAGACCAGGGCTGTCCAAACTTCAGCCCTCCAGATGTTTTGGACCACAACTCCCAGAATTCCAAGCCTGCATTGCCTATGACAAAGGACTGTGGGAGTTGTGGTCCAAAACATCTGGAGGGCAGGAGTTTGGACACCACTGCTGTAGACTTTCAGCTATAGTGAGCCAGTTCAAGCTTGCTGAAAATAAATAGCAAAATAATTTTATAAACCATATGAAGTACAAATGAAATTGGAGGTTGTTGCTTGGTTGCTTGCTCATTTTAAAGCACAGCTTTAGATGTGAACAAACACTCTAACCATATCTTGTCTTTGTTGCAAATGAATTTTATTCTTTCCCAGCGACACCAAATGCTCTCACTAATTCTTCTCTCTTTTCTTCAATTTATAGATCCTAGTAAATGTGGGCAATTTCTTTACGTTGGAGTCTGTCTTTGTAGCACCAAGAAAAGGAATATACAGTTTTAATTTTCATGTAATTAAAGTCTACCAGAGCCAAACGATCCAGGTACGTTGTCTCAAAATAAACATGCAAGCAAATATCTGTGGAATCTTGTTTATTAGTATTGTCTCCCTCCCTTCCTTCCAACTTTTGATTAGACATGCTTTTCCTTTGTCAAGGACAATGGAACTGGAGTAGCTGAAGAGTCTTACTGGTTTAGGTAGGTAGAACAATAAAGGGGACCTCCCATAGCAGCCAAACCACACAAGTCAAGGAGAAAATCCATTTAAGTTATTTTGGTTCATGATGTGGAAAATCCCATGAATGCCTCTCTCTATGTCTAGAAATAAATTAAATAAGTAACGATTTGCAGCAAGAAATTAAATAACTCCACAAAGTAACTGCCGTTTGCTGCCCTTTCATGATACCCACAGCCGCCTCATTGTGCCCAATGGCAGGGCCTATTCTAATTTTATTGCAGGCATCCAGTGAGAATAATGTGAAATATCACTTTGCCTTACTTCTTCCAGGTAGCTTTGTTTCCTCTCTCATCACACAACTGTTGTCGGCACTAGTTGAACACACTGCAATGTGCTCAGAATACCAACAGCACAGTTGGTTGGGGTGCAATGGAAGGAGAGGAGCCCATAAAATGCCCTTGAACATTTTTGCAAAGTTTGAGCATACTATAGTTTTAAAATGGGTGTCATATGATTCCCCAGTCTATGTGGCCACAGCCAGGCAGGCTGCAGTGCTGAGCACATCCGATCTTGCCTGATTTCAGAAGCTAAGCAGGGTCAGTCCTGGTTAGTACTTGGATGGGTCAGTCCTGGTTAGTACTTGGATGGGAGACAGCACCAGAGAATACCAGGTGCTGCAGGCGCCTGGAGTAGGAACTGGCAAACTAGTCCAGTATTCTTGCCAAGAAAACTCCATGGACATGGAGTCATGAAGAGTTGGTTACGACTTTAATGACACCGCACACACACTGTAGTTAAAAAGAGAGAGACTAGTTTCTAAGCTCTGAATCTATGTATCATTTTTTTCTATGATATTTCAGAACATTAGGACAAGAGATACTGTATTTTTCCTCTAGACTATGAGTGATACCTTCATAGGCTGCTGGTAGAAAAATAAAAAAAGTTTGCTGAGCTTTCGAGAACGCAAGTCCTCTTGTTCAAAGCGGTTATAAAAGTCCAAACATGGCAAAGGATGTAATTTGCCAGGAGAGAGATCTTAAAAGTTCATCTGGCAAGATGGAGGCCAGGTTTTCTTCATGGTAGGCAGAGCAGCATGGTCCGGGCTGATTCAAACAAAGAGCTGCATGGTGTGGGCACCTCCCCCCTGCTTACAACCATCATCTCTATTGGCTCTTCGAAGCACAAGGCTCCTGGTTGGCCAGAAATGAATTAGAAGCAGGAGATTGATGGAAAACCACAAAAAACAAGCTCGGGGGGGGGGGTTCTTTGGGGGGGATAATTTAAAAATGCCCCACTAGGTAGATCCAATTAAGGCCCGATAGAAGGGGAAATAATATCACAGTACCTAGTGTCCATGTCCTGCTGCTGCAGATGTTTCTTTTGCCTTCTTTTTTGGTGGAAGCGGCTCCTTCGTGGTATCTTGTTCCATTTTGCAGTAAAAAGGAGTTTTGAGCCGTGCAGCCATTAAAACAAACAAAATTAGAACTAGACAGATAAAGGCAATGCCTTCACAACGACTGTGGTTATACCATGACATTTGCCACCACAAAATGTACTGATGGCCAGAAAGTTAGATGGCTCTGAAAAAGATATAAGGCAAATTTATGGGGGACAGAGATCAATGATGGTGGCTAAGATATACCTCTGGATATGGAGAGACAATATTCAAGATGGGCATGAATCAAAAATGAATCACAATATTCATTGGAACTCAATGATACATAAGAAATCATAGCTTCATATTTGTCCAAAACAATATCACCTATGGATATTAAGCAATTATTTTAAAAGCAATTTTAGATTTGTTATATATTTGGGGTAGGTAGGGTGGGCAAATTGTTCAGCCCAGTTTTTTGTTGGCTTTCCTGGATGGGATTTATTGGGAGGGTTAGATGAACTACTAAATCAATTTGTTGATTTGTCAAAATTATTCATAAATTTGACAAATCGCAAATCACAACAAATCACCATTTTTGTTATTTGTGCCCATATCTAGACAATAAGCTTATCAATATCACTTGTTGAGGAGGTTACATAGGAGTGTGATATGGCAGTGTTTCTGAGCTTTCTGCCTGGTATCTATCTTTTGTGGTACAGAAGACTAAATACAATTCTTAGTCCAAACCAGAGTAGACCACCAAATCAAAAAGACCTGCACAAATGCTGACTAAGCAAGTCACATTCTTTTCAATGGGTCTACTTTAGTGGGGAGTGACAACTGGATTTCCCCCAGTGTGTCAACTTAGCAAGCTTTTCATCTTATCCAATACAGCTCTTTTCCTACAAAATAGTTCTAGTATGAGCCTTTACCCCATGTTTGTATAATGGTTTTGAATAAAATATCATTGAGTGATGATACTTCTTTCAGAAACAAATCACTGACAACATGTCTTTTTAAGGCAACATAGATAACAATAATACTCTAGAGCAGTGGTTGTCAACCTGTGGGTCCGCTGGACTGTAATTCCCAGAAGCCTTTATCACTAGCTGATCTGGCCAGGATATCTGGGAGTTGCAGTCCAGGAACATCTAGGGACCCACAGGTTGAGAACCACTGCTCTAGAGCTAAGAATGACAAATATTTGTCAAATATTAGAACTTGGGGGTCAAGTCCTGACTGACAAGGGATTAAGAATTGATCTCCACAGAACTGGGGAAATTTTGTGCCATGGGATGTAGTGGCAGCTATAAGCTTGGTTTTATTTATTTTTTACATTAGAGAAATTCATGATAGGCACAACAAAAGGAAATGAAACTGTGCTCACAATTTCTTGACATATCACTACTAAGTAGTAGGAATAAATAACTTGTGTTTGGGAGGATCACATAAGTTCATGGAGATACCTCTAGTACACTAGTTTTGAGATAGCAAGGTTGTAATTATTGTCCTTTTGCAAATTATATAACTAGTAATGTTTCTAAACCACATGAGTAAGGGGATTTCATTACTATGCTCTGGCATTACTTATTCTGGATTAAAAATCATTTCCTGGAGCATTTTGAGTTTCTGTTTCCTAATTTTCAGCCATATTTTGTAGGATGACTTTGAAACAAAGAACCACAAGGTGGTGAAAAGTAAACAAACCACTGGATTTTTTTGGTAGTGCTAGTGGAAATGAATTACTTTTGATTGAGTGGGGAGGATATGTAACTAGTTATTTAACAGATTACATTAAAAGTAACCTTTAAAGCTCTGTCAAGGGCTCTTAGCTTCCTGAACCATATTCTTTAGAGTTTATACATAGTTTTCAAAATACAAATGTTTGGGAAATACTGATGTACGATACAGTAACAAAACATATTAGAACAAAAACGTAACATGAAGGTACAACACCATCAGCATGTTTAACATTAAAAGAAAAGCCAACAATAATTTAAAAATCAGTAAAAACAAATTTTTAAGCCAATGAATATATCACAAACTGGAAAACATGTCACTGCTAATAATGCTTAGCAACAGAATTACCAGACTTTGACTTCTTCATTAAAAACATTATGAAATTAAAACATTTTACAGCCTTCCTAAGATAAAATAGCGAAGAAGCTAATGGACACAGAATCATATGAAAAGCTATTTGGTTCACTTTTTGATGCTGTTTGTTTCATGACCATATGTGTTTTAAGTAAAAACAATCCACACAATCCTTTTGTGAGCTGTTCCAATCATTTTTTACACAGGCCTGCAGTTTATTTGGGACCATTTGGGTGCTCCTGGTTATCCCATTAGTGCAGTCTATGTGGTTGCTTAATTCAATCCCCAACAGAGCTGTGGGTGGCCTTTACTTCAGTGACAATCATGAGACATAGGCAGTGGGTTGTGAAACTAGAAAGGGTGGCAGAGAAACCATCTCCTCTATTTTCCTCTTTTTTAAAAAAGATTATACTAAGGGATGCATCACTATTTCATATACAGTATAAGGGAGGATCCATACTACTAGACTGATGTATTTGCTGTAGCACTATGCCACTTATTGAATTTTAAAAATCAATGAAAGGGAAGTTGTTGTGGCCCATGGAATGACAAGCTCAACAAAAGGAAGGGAATGGAGCTGTAGATGTGACCCAGATCACCCCAGTTTCCTTGCATATAGTCATGTCAGCTGTAAGTGGTTCCTGACCCTAATACCAGCTATTCATACCACATCTGCAGGTGGACCCAAGAACACAGGCTGTATAGCTGATTCTTAATTAATTAGCTTCATATACCCCACCTTCCCACCCATGCAAGAATCAAAGAAGCTTTTCAATTAATTTTTTTTAAAAAAACTTAGAAAACCTATCTCAATCCTCTTAACATTTATGGAGTGACATACAGCAGCAGTCCTTAAAAATAAACTGTCAGTCAGTTCATACATTCATAATATGTATAATATAGTGCAAATATGGCATCTACCAGCATTTAGCCCAGTATAATCTGAAACAGCTGAAGTTTCTGTACTATCTTCAGAGACAGTCCCATACATTATAAACTTCAGAAGAAAGATTTTGGTGCATCTCTTGATAATTTCCAGAAACAAAAAGCAAGACTATAAAACAGTTGTTCACAATCTTAGGTCATAAGAACATAAGAACATAAGAACAGACTTGCTGGAACAGGCCACAACCCATCCAGTCCAGCATTCTGTCTTTCACACAGAGGCTCACCATTTGCTTCAGGGTATTCCCAAGCAGATGCCTTCACCTGCTTAAGATTCCCCACAAATGGTACTGAGAGATATCCTGTTTCTCTCTCCAACCCGGAGGTTGTCCTTAGGAATCCATAATGATAGCCATTGATACCCTTGTTCTCCATGAACTTGTCCAATCCTTTCTTAAAGCTGTCAAGGCTGACAGTTGTCACCACTTCTTCTGGCATGGAGTTCCACAGACCAATGATCCTCTGGGTGAGGTTCTCTTATTTGTTTGAGATCTATCACCCAAAAGTTTCATGGAGTGCCTCCTAGTTCTAGTGTTGTGCAATATGGAAAACAGTTTTTTCTTATCCACTTTGTTCATACCGTGTATTATTTTATAAAATTCAATCAGGTTACCTGTTAGGCACCGTCGTTCAAGAGTGAAGAGGCCTAGCCATTTCAGCCTCAGATGCTAAGGAAGGTGTTCCATTTCCCGAAACTTTCTAGTTGCCCTCCTCTGCACTTTTTCCATTTCCATAATATCCTTCTGGAAGTATGGTGACCAGAACTGTACACAATACTCCAGATGGGGCCTCACCATAGATTTATAAAGAGGCAAGATGACACTTGCTGACTAGAGATGGGCACGATTCAGCGAAATTTTCATTTTTGTTTTCATTTTTTCATTTCGTTTCGTAACGAAAATGAAAATGAAAACTTTTCAAAAACCAAAACGGAAACGGAAACGAAATGACCAATTTTGCCGTGTTTTTCGTTTTTGTTGCGGCAAATCCATTGAACTGAAAAGAATGCTAACGAAACAGCAATTTTTTGTTTTCGTTTTCATTTTTTCATTTCGTTACGAACTGAAAACAAAACAAAAAAATTTTCAAAAACAAAACAAAAAACGAAAATGAACCGAAACGGATCCCCAAACGACCAAACGAAAAACGAAACACAATTTTTTGAGTCGTGCCCATCTCTATTGCTGACTTATTTTCTATACCCTTTCTAATGATCCTTAGCATTGAGTTTGCTTTTTTCACTGCTGTGGCACACTGGGCTGACACCTTCATTGAGTTTCCACCAGGACACCAAGGTCCCTTTCCTCCTTGTTATTTATTTGAATGTTTTTAGCTACATGCTCCTCCAAGTCTTGCTTTGCTTTCTTGATTGTTGCCTTGCATTTGTTCTGCTAGAATTTATGTTTCTGCCTTTTGTCCTCATTTGGACAAGCCTTCCATCTTCTAAATGAGCTTTTCTTGCTTTTGATCACTTCCCAAACAACTCCTGTAAGCCACATCAGAGTCCTCTTGGACATGGCAGTGCCCTTTTTCCTTTTGGGTATGCATTCCAATTGGGCTTCTATTATTGTTTTTGTGAACAGCCTCCATGCCTCTTGGAGTGTTTGGACTCTCAGTTTTCCCTTTCAGCTTCTTTTTTACTAGTTTTTTCATCTTTGGGAAATTTCCTTTTTGAAAATTTAAGGTCTCTGTGTTAGATTGTATCAGTGATTAGCAGTCTATGATTAACTTTAAAATAATTGTGTTGTGGTCACTGTTCCCTATTGGATCAGTCAAATTAACATTTTGCACCAGATCCTGTGTATTACTCGGGACCAAGTCAAGGATTCTTGTACTTCTAGTTGTGTCTTCAACCATCTGTTCAAGGGAACAATCATTTACCATATCTAGGGACTTAATCTCTTTATTAGAGATGGGCGTGAAACAAATTTTTAATTTGTTTTGTTATTTGTTTCATTACGGAATGAAACGAATAAGAAACAGACCCATCAAAGAAAAATGAAACAAAATGAAATGGAAATGAACCACGCAAGCCCAGGTGGTCCTTGGAATTGGCTGATACATGTAGATCCAATAGCTTTACCTTTCTCAGGCTTGTGCAGGGTTAAAATCCAACAAGAAAGCATGCTGAGACATCATCTGTGCTAGATCTGTGATGCTGGCCAATCAAGAGCTGTGCAGGGACAGACATCATCCCTCCTCCCTCTCGGATTGGCCAGCAGCATGAAGCAGGAAAGATGATGTCACAGCGTGCTTCCTCTTTGGATTTAACCCTGCATGAGACAGAGAAAGGTAAAGCAATTGGATCTGCGTGTATCAGCCGGTTCAGAGGACCACCTTGGCTCGGGTGGTTCGTTTTGTAACCTACTGGTTCCGAAATGAAATGCCCATCCCTAATTGCAATGAGCATGTATTGTTTATCAGCCAGAATGAGGGGGGTGCATGTGCAGGTTTATTCATGCACCAACATGTCCATTCTGAGATCACCTTCCAACGTGTAAATCACGCACCTTGGCACTCTTATTTTCCCTTCAAGGCATTTCTATGAATCACCTTTGGCACCCCATCCTTTATGGTTCTGAAAAAGGCTCTTGCCTCCGCATGAGAGATGAGCACAAACCATGATTAAGTGGGCCCAGTTCAGCACGGTGCCTACCCAGGTGTTCCCTGGGTGCCATGCCTTTCCCTTCCCTGCCTTCTCTGGATAGTTACCCACTTGCCAACAGCAGCACTCTTCTGTCTTCTGCTTCCTTGGGGTGATCATCTGCTCAAAGGCAGCTCTTTCTCCTCCCTTACCTCCTCATTTGGATAGGCAATGGTCAGGGGAGATGGAGGAGGGTAGCACATGCTGCTACCACTGAGTGGGCAATCCACCCAGAAGTGGTGTAGGGGGAAGAAGAGCACTGTTTCTGGTCAATATACCCAAAAAAGGCAGGGGAGATGTGGCACCCATGGAACGCCAGTATGGCCATCATGCCAAACCACAGTTCACACACAATTTAAAACAAGCACATGTTTTTTCCTTGATAGATGCTTGTCTATCACAGAAATATGCTTAAGTTGCCTATAGCATTATTTTCCTTTATGACGTTCTACTTAGAATTTTTCATGTTCATCCAAGGGCCATGCCCTTAGTTTGGGAATCAATTTCATGAGCATCTACAGGGAGGTTTGACGGCATGTGTTCACTTTGTAGAGGCTGACCTTTTTATGTGATCTGCATTTTCTCGGGTTCTGTGTTTGTGCATTCCTACTCACAGAACTGAATGGGTTTCTTCCTTTCCCAGAAAATGGCCAGAAGCCGACCAGTATTTGTGTAATGTTTATGTGACTCGCTTAGGCTAATTTTCCCTAGTAGGCTCCTTGTATCCCTGTTGTGGGGTTGATCAAGAACCTTATTGTGCAACCAAGATGTTCACAGGTTATTCTAACTTTGTGGATTTTGGCCAATGAATTGAACACTGGCTGCCTACAAGGAAGTGCTTGTTTTATGACAAAAAGCTTTACCAATTTGCCAACAACTGGTTGCTGTGATGTTCAGCTGTATATACCGACTAGAGATGGGCACGACTTGAAAAAATTTTTTTTCGAGTTGTCGTTAGTCGGGCCGGTTCCGTTTCGGGTCGTTTCCGTTTTTCGCGAAAATTCGCAAAAATTAGTCAGTTCGTTTTTTTGTTTTTCGTTTTCGTTAGTACTGGTTTTTTTTGGGGGTAGCGGGCTCCTGGAGGCACCTCTGTGGGGTGGGTGCCTCCTCTGGCCTGCTATAAAGGGAAAGCGGGCTCCTGGAGGCACCCGTGCGTGCCTCCTATCCTCACCCACTAGGAAGGGGAAGCAGGCTCCAAGAGACCCCTCAACATGGGGGTCTCCCCTCCTCACCTGCTGCTGCAAAATGGTATGCAATAGCCATATGGATATGCATACCAGTTGCAGACAGTGAGACCAGTGAGTGAACCCAGAGCCATAGGGTGAAGTGATGCCTAAGGCTCTTGCACCGCCATGTCTCACAAAAAAGGGAATCGTACTTGCGTGTAGTGCAATGCAAGTAGATCTGGCTTAGGGTTAAGGTGGGTTAGTGCAAGGGCTAGGGTTAGGCTAGTGACGGGTAAGGTTACGGTGGGCTAGTGGGTTGCACCTCTGGGTGCCTCTCTGACCCACTAAGAAGACAGTCTGTGACGTATGGGTAAGGAGTCAAGGATTAGGGTTAGGGTTAGGGGGCTAGGGCAGGTTTTAGGGGGCTTTTTGGCACATCCCAGAAGTCTCCATAGCCAAGTGGCCATGCGATTGGTGGGATGGCTCCAAAAATTTGCATCGTCGTCCACTCCCACATGGCTGGCCACTCGGCCAGCCCATCATTGCGCAGGTGTAAATAAAATAAAATAAAATAAAATCAATGGAGGACAGAGGAGGAGAGGAGAGACATTTTGTTGCAAGAAAAAACCCACTGCTACTGTGAAAAATCTGGCAGTTTATAAATTTTCGCGTGTTTCTGTTGTGCTTGTGTGTTTTTGGACCACGATTTCAAAAACAATATTGCGTTCGCCGCCCCATTTTGGATCCCCCGCCCGCACCACATGGCATGACGAGTCCAGCTGCCCAGGACGGGGGGGAGGCGGGACCCCCCCTCCAGAAACCACCCCTCCGGTAGGTGCCCTGCACCCTTAGTCAAGCAGGCAGTTTTCCGCCTGCTTTTTTGGCCAGGGAATGGGTGGGGGGAGAGTTTAAAAGTTTTTTCCTGTGCTGTCCGTGCCGCTTGCTTGCGCTTTAATTGCGGCGGCCGGCGGCGAGACTGGGCTTTTTGCTGGCTGCAAGCCTGCAGCGAGTCCCACCAGAGCAGCCCAGGACGGGGGATGGGGGGGAGGCCGGGGACCTCCAGAAACAACCCCTCTGGTAGGTGCCCTGAGGCACGGCAGGCATTTTTCCGCCTGCTTTTTGGCCGGGAACCGGGGTTTTTTAACTTTTAAAAACTTTTTTTCTGTGCCGTGTGGCATCGCGCGATCGCGCGATGCAAGGAACGAGCACGACAAATCAGACCAAAATTGTTCATTCGTCGGTTCGAGCTCAAAGTCTGGCGGAGTAATTCCCGTTACCGTTTCCGTAGAGCAGTGTTTTTCAACCTTTTTTGGGCAAAGGCACACTTGTTTCATGAAAAAAATCACGAGGCACACCACCATTAGAAAATGTTAAAAAATTTAACTCTGTGCCTATCACACACACACAAACACACTTCTCACCCCCCCAAAAAAAACAACAACAAATCCATCCTCCAGCCCAGGCCCTCCCAAGGCATCCCTATCAAAATGTCCGCCTGCCCTCACCTTCGCCCTCCCTCCTCCTGGCACTTTTTTTCAGAGGAACTTGCAAACCCAGGAAGGTGGGGCTGGGGGAGGCTTTTCATATACAACCCCCAACCCCCATCTTTTACCCCTTCCAGTATAAGCCTCCCTTCTCTTCCCTTCCTTCCAGCCAGGCAGCCACAGGGCCCGGAAGGGACCCCCCATCCCCGTCTCCTCCCTAGGTCCTAGGAATCCCCTCCTCAGCCTCCCACGTCCTCCCCTTTATTTACCCCCCCCCCCACAAAAAATGACCATTGTCAACAGCACGCCAGGAAAGGTAGTCCGCTCTCCTCCCCAGGACCGCATCTCAGACCTGCAGGAGGAACTACATCTCCCAAGGAAGCCTTGCGGCAGCCGGCTTCTTTCTGGACACCCCGCCTTCCTCCAGCTCGCCGGTGCCGCACCGCTGCCTTGGTCGTGAGCGGGATGCAGGCATTGCTGGTGTAGGGAGAATTTTTCCCACGGCATACCAGGCAACATCTCGCGGCACACTACTGTGCCACGGAACAGTGGTTGAAAAACACTGCCGTAGAGTAACGGAACCGAGTAACGGAAACGGAAACGGGAATACCGCTAAGTCGTGCCCATCTCTAATACCGACTCCTGTGACACCAAATGAAGTGGGCATTATAACAGATTTGTTGTGTCCTAAGACAGCAGCAAAAAGCAGGACAAATATCAGTAGACAACTTATAGTGCTTCTGGCCTTATTTGTCTATAGATAGTATCCACTATACGCAGCCGTGCCAATGGTGTAAGATGAGAGGAGTTTTCTTCCAACAATATCTGAACAGCTGCTAGTTCCTATTACTGATGAAAAGAGAATGAGGAAAGCCTTAATATATTTCAGTCCAGATGTGAAACTGTAGATGGCGTTTGAGTTCTTCATGTGTTTGAGATTCATGCTTAATTAAATTTTCCTAGCTTGAGCGTTCTGAAGTGAAAGGGGATAATTTGGGATGTTCTAGTTTATTCTCTTCCCAGCTTTTCTAGATCTTTCCAAATCTTGCCTCCTTCATTCTGTTTTCCTGCTGTTTGAACCCACAAACAGCTAGTACAGTACTTTGGTCGTGGTTCTCAAGCATGTCTACCACCTTTTCTCTAGAGAAAAAAACACCTGACAACACAAGTCGTATTCAGGTATTCAAAAAAGGGTGAATGTGAAACTGTTTTATTGCAACCCATCCTGCGTCTGTTGCTTTCTCCATGGGAAGAGAGCTTGGCAGAGGAGGAAATTTTCTTACTTAGAAGAAACCAGGGCCCCTCGCTCCTCTCCCCTTTTCTGGATGGAAAGATGACAGGAGGCTCAAATAGAGCTCTCATTTTTTCGTATATACTTGAGTATAAGTCGACCCGAGTATAAGTTGAGGCCCCTAATTTAACCCCCCAAAACTGGGGAAATGTATTGACTCGAGTATAAGTCTAGGGTGGGAAATGCAGCAGGGCCTGGCAGCTCCTCCTTTGTGAGCTGGGGGGAGTGGTGTTTAAAATGACTTTTAGCCACTGTGGCAAGTGCTTGGGTCAGTAGCTAAAAGTCATTTTAAACATCGCACACCACTCCCCTGTGATGCAGACGGGGGTCATGAGAAGTGGCACACAATGTTTAAAATGACTTTTAGCCACCGATCCAAGCACTTGCCACAGTGGCTAAAAGTATTGACCCGCATATAAGTCGAGGGCCCCTTTTTCAGCCCAAAATTAGGGCTGAAAAACTAGGCTTATATTCGAGTATATCCTTTTTGAATGACTGAATGGACTACATCAGCAAACAGATCTGATTTGTTGATGACATTGTTCAGGGCAAACAAAGAGCATCTAACTGCATTAGACCTGCCTACAATAGATCATTAAAATTGATAGAACATACAAAAGAGATGACTACCATGAGCTTTAGCTGCAAGCTATTCAGCAATGAGGGCATTACCATTCTATCTTGTCTGCACTCAGTCTCCCGTCCAAATTTGACTAGCTACACTAAGACCCATATGTTTTCTTAGGGAGAAGAAAATGATCTTTATTGTTGGTTGGGTTGTGGTTCCAAGACCTCCTTTATAAGGTTAAAAAGTATTGAAAAATATATCCCTTGCTTCCAATCTGAAGTAGGGCAGTCCATCCTACCACCACTTTTTGCAGTGTTGTTGGCCAAACCTGTAACTTACTTTAATTCATCTATCTTTCATTGCAAGTTGTGGCTCCTTTAAGGGTATGTTTTTCCTTTCCATTTCCTTCAGATTGTGCTTCACAAACATAAAAGTACAGGTAAAAAGGTAAGCCTAAGAAAAGGCCACCTGTTTGATGGTTTCACATATTTAGTGAATGAATCTGCCATGAAGCATGCCATGTCAGAGACAGGGAATAGAAGAAAATCATAATGCTGTACATTAGAGATGGGCACAAAATAGAAAATTAATGTTTCATTTTGGTTTGTTTTATTACTCACTGTATTTTGTTTTCTTTCCTTACTAAACAGCTGTTTATTAAATTTTAGTAACAAAACAAAATGAGTAATGAAATGATTCAGAAGGTGCTGCCACCCAGTTGAGGTTTTTTGGGAGGTCGGGCTGTTCCCAGGGGGGACAGCCCTACCTGTCAAAAAAAAAACCCACCGGGGTGGCGGCAGCTTCCTAATCATTCTGACCTGTCAAACCCATCTGAGAGGCGGGCAGCAAGGCAAAACAGAGTAAGCAGTGATCCATTTGAATTTCCTACCGCTTGCTCCATTCTCCCTTTCCACCCCACTTCACAGCTGGGGCTTCTTGACAGGTCAGGGGGAGGGGAAAGGGGAAAGGGGGGAAAGGCAGAAAGAAGCAGGCAGCGGAAAAACAACCCTGCTTCTTCCTGCCTTTGGCTCCTCCCCCGCCTCCCAGCTGGGGATTTTTGACAGGTTGGGGCATGTGGGGGAGGGGGTCCCCCTCTCCACAGCCCTCCCTGTAAAAAGAAAAACAGCTAGGAGGCGCTGGAAGACCAGGGGATTCTCTGCTGCTGCTGGGAGGCAGGGATTGCAAGGGAGAAGGAAGGAGGCAGCGGTGAATTCAAACAGACATCCGGGTGGCAGGGGAGAAAGCGGTGAATTCAAACAGACATCCGGGTGGCAGGAGAGAAAGGAGCAGTCAGGCAGCAACTGCTGCCTGACTGCTCCCTTCCCCCTAGCCACCCGCCTTCCAGATGGGATTTTTTGACAGGCAAGAACAGAGCAGGGAAACAGCTGTTAGATCTCACTGCTGAAGCAAGTTCTGGTGGCAGCTCCCTGGTTTGGTTCCTCCCAAACTGAAATTGTCATTTCATTTTGTTTCGGGATGACATGCTATCTGCCTTTTTTTTTTCATTTAGAAATAGTTCGAATGCAGTTAGCATTGCATGCAGTTCGTGATGCACAGTTTTGAATTTTTGGCTTATATATATATATATATATATATATATATATATATATATATACATATATTTTATATATATATTATTATATATATATATATATATATATATATATATATATATATATATATATATATATATATATATATATATGCAGCAGAAGTACAGGAACTCAGAAGAAAATATCTTCCTATTCCCCAGATAGTCCACCCCTTTTCTCATTAACTGGCACTTAAGGTCTCTCATAACTCTGAGACATTAGTAGAAGAAAAAAATGCTTCATAACTTGCAGTTGTGCTAGATAAACAGCAAGCTAGGAGACAACTGACAACAGAACGACTTCAATAGACAACTGAGGAGAGGGGGAAAGAACTTTTGGCAGAGAGGCGTGGCTGTCTTTGAATTCTGAGGCAGGAATGAGTGATTGGTTAGTCTTGGAGAGATTGACAGTCACTCCAGACTGGAAAACTCCCTCCCAATCAGCCTACAGGCATATGCAAGTTAACTCCCAAAAATTTGGCCTTAAGAAATATGGAAATATCTTTCTCTTATACCTTTACTTGTGTCATAGAGGTTTACCATGACTTAGAATCATAGAATCATAGCATCATAGAGTTGGAAGAGACCTCATGGGCCATCTAGTCCAACCCCCTGCCATGCAGGAACCCCTTCACAATATTTCCGACAGATGGCCATCCAGCCTCTGCTTAAAAACCACAAAAGAAGGAGACTCCACCACACTCTGTGGCAGCATATTCCACTGCCGAACAGCTCTAACTGTCATGAAGTTCTTCCGAATGTTCAAATGGAATCTCTTTTCCTGTAGTTTGAAACCATTGCCCCGAGTCCTAGTCTCTGAAGCCATGGAAAACAAACCTGTTCCCTCTTCAATATGACATCCTTTCAAATATTTAAACATAGCTATCATATCTCCTCTCAGTCTTCTTTTTGAAAGGCTAAACATTCCCAGTTCCCTAAGCCGTTCCTCATAGGACATTTCCTCCAGATCCTCAACCATCCTGGTCGCCCTCCTCTGCACCCGCTCGAGGTTGTCAACATCCTTTTTAAACTGAGGCGCACAGAACTGGACACAGTACTCCAGGTGGGGTCTGACCAGAGCAGAATAGAGTGGCACTATCTCTTCCCTTGATCTAGACACTATGGTTCTGTTGCCTTCTCTGCATTATGCTGTATTCAAAGGAAATCAAACACTGATCTGAAGGAGCATGATCCTTTTTAAAAGAAGAAACTGAACTCCTCTTACACCTCATGGAGTAAAAGATGAAGGATGTCTGAAGGCTAGTCTTCACCAATCTTTTAGGGCTTGTACATTTTATTTTCCTTCCAGTTAAGTTGAGTCATGGCTACTGGACTTCTTGTCCAAACAGCTTCATTTGGATTTTCTATCTCTCAAAAAAGAAGTCCAGTAGCCATGACTCAACTCCCAGATAAACGCACCTGGATGACTGAGAATCTTCATAGAAGTCCTTCCAGTTAAGTTGATAATCTAGAACGAACGAACGAATGAATGAATGAATGAATGAATGAATGAATGAATGAATGAATGAATGAATGAAAAGAACCTCCTTTGGAAATTAAAAATGACATTGTTAAATCTTCTAGGCAATTTTCTAGTTCTAGAATATGATGAAGCTGTTAATGCTGTTAACATTGTTTCAAGAAAGTTAAAGGCAATGTTTATGATTTTTGCTAGATGTGAGAATAATTTACAGTTATATCAAGAATGCACTGTTGAGCAGTGCATTTTTATACATGTCTGTTGAGTTGTAAGTCTCACTGAGATCAGTGGGACACTCTGCCGGGTAATTGATTAGGGGATTGTAGGAATAGGTGAGCAACACATTTTTCTGAGAACAAAAATGTGGAGGTATAAAGGAGCCCATGTAGTAGTTAGATTGTTGGTAGGACATGGAAGAAAAGGGTTCAGAAATCCAACCAAGAAACTCATGACTGACCTTGGATAGTCACGTACCCTCAACCGAACTAACATAGCAGTGTTATTGAGAGGATAAAGTGGGAGGGAGGGAGAGCCATGCATATCATTTTGAGCCTGGAGGAGAATGGAATATAAATGTAATAAATAAAGAAATAAACCTGGGACTATAGGATTTATTGGCCTTCCTGCAAGCCTTAAAAGAAGATTGAGCACAGTGTGGACAAAATGTGACCCTCACAAAATCATTCATTTGTCTACATTGCTGTGGTAAGGGATGCTGGGAGTTGGAGTGGTTTTTAAACATATGGAGGGTCACCCTTTACCCATCCTTGGTGTAGAGAAAACTCCATCCTCAGTCTCATTCCTGGCCCATCTGAGCTACTAAGAAAGTTTCTGACTTAATTGCAATGGAAGAATCAGGTCTGATCACCTGTAGGGAGGGAGGGAGAGCCTTGGATCAGCTGAATCCACCGCCAGGCTTCCCAATCCCCAGCTAAAGCCCTGGTGTTTAAATCTCTGTAAAGAGGAGAAAGAAAAGACTTTTATTGGAGTAGACTAGAGATGGGCACGAATAAAAAAAATGGTGTTTCGTTTGTCGTTTGTCATTTAGGGGGTCCATTTTGGTTCATTTCTGTTTTTCGTGAATTTTTGCAAAAAAATCATTTTTGTTTTCATTCATTTTGTTACCATTTCTTTACCACTTATTTCAATTTTTTGTGATTTTTTTAGGATTTAAAAGCAGTTCAATGTATTGCCGTAACGAAAACGAAACGGACGACAAAATTTCTGGTGTTTCTGTTCATTTCGTTTCATTTTAGAGACAAAATTCGTTTGTCATTTCGTTACATAATGAAACAAAAAAACAAAAACGAAAACAAAAAATTGTTCATTTTGTGCCCATCTCTAGAGTAGACATATTCATAAAACTCAATTACCGATATGTGAGAAGTCATAGTTTTTAGCAAGCCATGTTGTGAGAAGACATGCATCTCAAGCACACTAAAATTCAAACAATCTATTTTATACTGTATATTTATTTACGTATTACATTTCTACAATCTAAAATTCCAGTGGCAAATATACAGTTGAAAGAATATGTGCACACATTATTTAACAGGAGGGAGATGGATGCCTTAGGCAAGCTGCACAAATAAATGTGCACATTAGGGAAAGTGTTTAAGTACACATGTACTGCAGTCAAGGCTCTGATTATGACTTGAACTCAGTATCATTGGGCTCAGGTGGCTGAATGAAGGTTGACTCAACCTTCCATTTCTTGAATTCAGTAAACTGAGTACCCAGCTTGCTGGGGGTTGGGAGACCAATGAGCAGCCTGCATAGAATCATAGAATAGTGAAGTTGGAAGAGGCCTACAAGGCCATCAAATTCAAAGCCCTGCTCAAAGCAGGAATGCAAATCAAAGGTTAGCTGTCAGATAGTTGTCCAAATGTCACTTGAATGCCTCCAGTGTTGGAGCACTCATCCCCTGTTGAGATAACTGCTTCCACTCTCATGCTGCTCTAACAATTAGGAAGAATCAGCCAAAAGGTCACAGGGTTGTTGGAATTTGAATCTATTGTTTTGTGTCATGCACTCTGGGATGATCAAGAACAGATCTCGGCCTGCATAATTAAATTGTAAACTGCCCAGATAGTACTTTATGCACTATGGGGAGGTATATACTGTAAGCAGCACAATTTGCTTTTTGAATAATATGGAAAAATTCTGCACAAATTTCACAATTTCCAAAAATTGTTTATAAAAATACAGGCAGAATGCAGACAAATGTTGTGGCTTTATGGTGTGGAGAGTTAGCTTGGATTTGTCAGTCCCAGTACATGTATATTTGACCCTTGCCCATTGTCATTTATAATATCTAACGTGGGTGGATGGGTTGGGTGGGTCCAGGATGTAATACATACCTAATTATGGCAGGGGATGAGGCCTTCCACCTTGAAAGAGGCAGTGCAGCTTCCATTCCTGAAGATGGAGCCAGAGATATGTGAGGAATATAGTCCCATTGGAAATATCCCCTTTTTGGGCAAGACCCTGGAATGTGTGGTGGTGACTGGGCTGCTTCAGATATTCTTGGAGGAAATTGATGATTTGGACTAGAGATGGGCACTAATTTAAAAACAAATCTAAAAATTATCAAAAACAGTTAAATTGTTAGTTTGTATTCATTCAACAAATATTAATCAATAACGTTTTAGTTGTTAATGGCAGTTTGATTTATTGATTCATCAGCTCCTTTTTTGGTCAATTTTGGGGAAAGCCTTGCCATCTGCAGCCTCTGTCCCTTTCCTGGGAGGGCTTGTTCAAAACTTCACTTCACCAAATTTGCAGGGATTGTGAAAGAGAGTCTGGGGAAGCTTCTATGTGATGTTGGTGTCCCTATGAGCTGGTGTGTGTGTGTGTGTGTGTGTGTGTGTGTGTGTGTGTGTGTGTGAGAGAGAGAGAGAGAGAGAGAGAGAGAGAGAGAGAGAGACAGACAGACAGAGAGAGAGAGACAGACAGACAGAGAGAGAGAGAGAGAGAGAGAGAGAGAGAGAGAGAGAGAGAGAGAGAGAGTGAGTGTCATTTTCTTAAAACACAAGACAATCAATGCATCCATTTATTTGGGAAAATTCATTGATTCATGATTTGTGATTTGTGAACATTGATAGATTATGAATTGTCAATCGCCATTTTCCCAATTTGGGCCCATCTATACTCTGGACCCATATCAGTTTTGTATTAAGCCAAGATTCAGTACTAAACTAGCATGTCTGATGACTTCCTCCGGGCTGAAGAGAGTGGAGTGTGGCCTTCTAATTCTCCTAGACCTCTCAGCAGATTTTGAAACTATTCATCATGGTATCTTCTTAGGGCCTTTTTACACGACCCCTAAGATCCGCTGGCCACTTAAATTCGGACCAGAGATCTTAGGGGTTCCTCGCTCTTCCTCTGTCCCCACCCCCCTCCGCACTTCCTGGTTGCTGGCTGCCTGAGGGGAGGGGAAAAAGAAAAGAAAAGAATGCCTTCTTACCTCCGTTTTGTTCCGGATCTCTTAAAGGGGTGGGGCACAAAAAAAGAACAAACAGAAGCCAGGAGAGCCCCGCACTCCCTATCCTTACACCGGATCAAATATTTGTCACCTCCAAAAAGCAGGTACAAGAAAACTGCTGTTTGGTCTTGCTAAAGTGGGCGGGGTCACACTTAATTGTCTGCAAAGTCCGGAGCTGGTGGGTAAACATTTTTAAGGTCCGGACCTTGCAGCCATTTGCGGCGGAGCTTAGGGGTTGTGTATAAATGCCCTTAGTTCACCAGTTGTGTCCCCTCCAGGGCAGTGACCATGATAGTGCATGTCCTTGTCAAACTCCACATTTCTTTGGCCAAAACTGATCTACTTTGCTTCTTGTAACAGTTTTCTGCTACAGGGCATTGGGATGTTGGTTAATTCCTCAAGACCATACTGTAAAAGCAAAACCAGCAGCAAAACTGAAGGGACCTTCTGGATTTATTCTGGCTGTTCTTTTAAATGACCCTTTCCAGCCATTTCTGAGCCTGTGGCCCACAGTGTGAGCTGGGGGTTTGAATTTGGCTTCCAACTTCTCAGGTCATGACCATTCCTTATATGCCACTTCCTGTATCAGAGGCAGAGTTTCTCTATGTATCATTTGCTGGGGGATAGCTGCCCAGATGCCCTAAGCACATCTGATATCACCTGATTTTGGAAGCTAAGCAGGGTTGGTCCTGGTTAGTACTTGGATGGGAGACCACCAGGGAATACTAGGTGTTGTAGCTGCCTGGAGTAGGAACTGGCAAACCACTCCAGTATACTGCCAAGAAAATTCCATGGACATGGAGTCATGAAGAGTCGGTCACGAGTACGACTGTAACAATGCAACATACACATGATAGGGGAAGAGTTGGCTAGATAGATCAGTGTTTTCAGTATATGGCTGCAGAAGCAGAGGTGGGAAGTTTGATTCCCCAGTGTGTCTCCAGAGAATGGAACCACTCCATGTAGCTTTGGGCAAGCTGCACAGTCTTTGGGCACCGCCAGTGGAATATGCTGCCACAAAGGTGGTGGAGTCTCCTTCTTTGAAGGTTTTTAAGCAGAGGCTGGATGGCCATCTGTTGGAAATATTGTGATGGGCTTCCTGCATGGCAAGGGGTTAGACTAGATGGCCCTTGAGGTCTCTTCCAACTCTATGATTCTATGACTCTATGACATGGTGAACCACACTTGTCAGTATAATCTACTTGGAAGGCCAGGAAAAGAGTTGCCATAAGTCAGAACTGACAAGAAGGAGGGTGCAGTCGCTGCGACTTCCTGCCTGCTGGCTTCCTAGAGGCAAGCTGTTGGCTGCTATAGGAACTGAATGGTGAACTAGACAAGCCTTTGGTCTGAACCAGTATGACTCTGCTCATGTTCTTCATTCTCCATGGGTTGTTTTTAGGCAGGCAACATGAGGATGCCATTTGTAAATGCACTGTCGCAAAAGGAAAAAAATAAACAAGCCATTTCCCACATGCTTTAGTAAAGAAATGCAAATATCTTTGCAAGTGTGTTTGTTGGAAAGAAACCAGAGGAGGAAAAAGAAGAGCACCCCCCACTGCTGATCTAACTGGTCCCACAAATTTAGGATAGCCAACCAAACATCCCTGACATTGGGATAAATTCTCTCTCTGCCCCTTTCATGTAGCATTAAATCAAATGGTCTGTGAACAGGTGTGAACATTGTGTGAAAGAGTGGAAACTCATCTCCCCCATTGCCCCAGTGGATGTTTCACATACCTTCCAAAATGGCAGTTTCAAAAACATCCACTTTGGGAGGTTCTGTCATTATCTCATATCTGGCTCTTATTGAAAATAACAACTGATTCACCTATTGACACTTGTTACTTGCTGTGCCCTACTATCAGGCCCACCGAGGCAGGCTGTTCAGCCACCAGATGTTGGGTATAATGGAATGGGAGCAAACTCTTAGCTAATGAATGTAATTTCATTTTTTACAGCTCAGAAGGAAGAGAAACCCCTGGGTGATTTTACTCACAAAATCCTGTGACAGGCATGAGTTAACATGTGTCTTTGCTTTGCTTGTGTGTGTGTGTGTGTGTGTGTGTGAGAGAGAGAGAGAGAGAGAGAGTAGGTGGGGGCATTATTTGCTGCTCTACCTCAGATAGAAAAATAGCTTGGGTCAGCTGTGACTTGACAAAAGCTTTTTTAGGTGTTATGCCCAAGTAAGGTGCAGTAATATAGATCAAGCGGTATGAAACAACATCAACTGGCCTGGTTTCCTACAACATCCTCCTGCAGCCTAATCATATCCTTTAATTATGTTGCTTCCTCATGTTGAGATGAGTACAAGAAATGTCGATGAAGGTGAGAGTCCTAAGCCCTAAAAACAAAAGTGGACTGAACATGAGTAGAGGCCACTGAACACCCTCTTACCCATTATAGGGAAACTGGAAGAGTTGGCATGGGAGTGGCATGTGAAACACATCCCTTTAATGCATTTTAAAGAAGGGATATTTAGGCATTGCACCTTAATGGGTCTTAAATGTGACTTTTCATTCTGGATTAATCACATCAGGGTTAAACTACGTGGGGCACTAGCTTTGTATTCAGAAGCAAGTAGCATGCTGTTCCTTTAGTGATCCATTTCCTCTGAAACATAAAAAGATGTGTTCTTTCTGAAGTCAGGGAAGCTACAGACTACCAATTGAGAAGTGAATATTCAAGTTCCCAGCCAGTGAACCCTGAAATGTACTGGGTGACCTTGAGCCAGCTCCTCTCATTCTGACCTTCCTTTGAGGAGTGGGAATTAGAGGCAATTACACTGCCTTAGCCCATTGAAGAAACATTGAGGTATAAGTGCAAGCAATAAATAAATAGTAATAATAGTAATAATAGTAATAAACTGAGTGTGGTGGCTCAGTGGGCTAGAGCGCTGAAACTGCTGGCTGCAAAGCTGGCAGCTCGGCAGTTAGAATTAGAGATGGGTACGACTTAGCGGTATTCCCGTTTCCGTTTCCGATACTCGTTTCCGTTACTCTACGGAAACGGTAACGGGAATTACTCCGCCAGACTTCGAGCTCGAACTGACAAACGAACAATTTTGGTCTGATTTGTCGTGCTTGTTTCTTGCATCGCGCGATCGCGCGATGCCACGCGGCACAGAAAAAAAGTTTTTAAAAGTTAAAAAAAACCCGGTTCCCGGCCAAAAAGCAGGTGGAAAAATGCCTGTCGTGCCTCAGGGCACCTACCAGAGGGGTTGTTTCTGGAGGTCCCCGGCCTCTCCCCCATCCCCCATCCTGGGCTGCTCTGGTGGGACTCGCCGCAGGCTCGCAGCCAGCCAGCAAAAAGCCCAGTCTCGCCGGCCACCGGCCGCCGCAATTAAAGCGCAAGCAAGCGGCACGGATGGCACAGGAAAAAACTTTTAAACTCTCCCCCACCCATTCCTGGGCCAAAAAAGCAGGCGGAAAAATGCCTGCTTGACTAAGGGCGCAGGGCACCTACCGGAGGGGTGGTTTCTGGAGGGGGGGTCCTGCCTCCCCCCCGTCCTGGGCAGCCGGACTCGAGTCGCCATGCCATGCGGTGCGGGCGGGGGATCCAAAATGGGGCAGCGAACGCAATATTGTTTTTGAAATCGTGGTCCAAAAACACACAAGCACAACAGAAACACGCGAAAATTTATAAACTGCCAGATTTTTCACAGTAGCAGTGAAAATGTCTCTCCTCTCCTCTGTCCTCATAGAGTTGGAAGAGACCTCTGTCCTCTCCTCTGTCCTCCATTGATTTTATTTTTTTTAATTTTTTTTACACCTGCGCAATGATGGGCTGGCCGAGTGGCCAGCCATGTGGGAGTGGACGACCATGCAAATTTTTGGAGCCATCCCACCAGTCGCATGGCCACTTGGCCATGGAGACTTCTGGGATGTGCCAAAAAGCCCCCTAAAACCTGCCCTAGCCCCCTAACCCTAGCCCTAACCCTTGACTCCGTACCCATACGTCACAGACTGTCTTCTTAGTGGGTCAGAGAGGCACCCAGAGGTGCAACCCACTAGCCCACTGTAACCTTACCCGTCACTAGCCTAACCCTAGCCCTAACCCTAACCCACCTTAACCCTAAGCCAGATGTACTTGCATTGCACTACACGCAAGTACAATTCCCTTCTGTGTGAGACATGGTGGTGCGAGAGCCTTAGTTAGGCATCTCACCTATGGCTCTGGGTTCAGTGCCATCCACTAGTCTTCACAGTCACTGTCTGCACAACTGTTATGCAATATCCATATGGCTATTGCATACCATTTTGCAGCAGCAGCAGGTGAGGAGGGGAGACCCCCATGTTGAGGGGTCTCTTGGAGCCTGCTTCCCCTTTCCTGTAGTGGGTGAGGATAGGAGGCACCCACGGGTGCCTCCAGGAGCCCACTTTCCCTTTATAGCGGGCCAGAGGAGGCACCCACCCCACAGAGGTGCCTCCAGGAGCCTGCTCCCCCCAAAAAAAACCAGTACTAACGAAAACGAAAAAACAAACCGACTATTTTTTGCGAATTTTCGCAAAAAAACGGAAACGACCCAAAACGGAACCGGCCCGACTAACGACAACTCGAAATTTTTTTTTTCAAGTCGTGCCCATCTCTAGTTAGAATCCCAGGTGCCACGCAGCGGAGTGAGCTCCCACTGTTAACCCCAGCTCCTGCCAACCAAGCTGTTCGAAAGCATGCAAAAAGCAAGTAGATAAATAGGTACCACCATAAAAAACGGGAAGGTAAACAGGGTTCCATGCGCAGAAATGTGCTTAGCTATGCTGGCCACATGGCCACGGACTTGCACAACACTGGCTCTTTGGCTTGGAAACGAAGACGAGCACCGCCCCTAGAGTTGGACACGACTAACACACAAATGTGGGGGGAACCTTTACATTTTTACTAATAAATAAACATTAAATAAACTTGTGACTAAGTAACATGCACAAACAGGGGACCTCCAACTTACTGTAGAACGGCTCACTTTGCAATTACTTCTTTTTACAATCATCCCAACATGTGCCTCGTGGCACAGTGGTTAAATACCTGTGCTGCAGGTAAAACTGTGCTCACGACCTGGGGTTCACTCCCAGGTAGCCAGCTCATGGTTGACTCAGCCTTCCATCCTTCCGAGGTCGGTAAAATGAGTACCTAGCTTGCTGGGGAGGGGGGTGTCAATGTATAGCCTGCGTAATTAAAAAAACTGTCAACTGCCCAGAGACTACTTGAAGTGGTATTGGGGGTTATATATAAGCAGAACACTTTAAAGGCATCCCGGCTTCCCAAAATCACATTCACGATCTCCAGGACTGGCATAGGACACTGACACTATTCCATCATGAAATGTAAGGAAGAAGTGAGAAGACAGAGGGAACCACCCAGAAAGCATGCTAAGGAGATGAGTTGGGTTGGAGGAAAGAGATGACAGCAGAGGTCACAGGGGGCAACCAGCAAGCAAGCTGGAGACGGGAGGTATGACAGAGAAGTGAAATGACAGAGGAGGCTAGAGAGGATGTGTGGAAAGGAAAATCTGAAGAGAGGATAGCTTCTGTTTATAGGGCATGGAAATTCTAGAGGAACCAAAGCCCTATTTCAGCTATGCAGCTAATCAGAAAAAAAAGTTCAACTTTGGCTGCGGTCTTACCAGAGTTTTCTGCATATATAAATTTCCTGCATATTTTTTTTCCTGGCGGTCACATGGTTTTTAATGTGCAGTTAGTGTCCTCTCTTCTGCATCATATTTTCGTATTCTGATTCGGTCTCTACCTGTCTACTTCACATTTTGTCCTTCTTTCCGGCTCTAGTTTCCAAGCCTCCGTGGTATTAAAGGGGAACAACTGATTTTACTGCGTATTTTCAGGGTCCTGTCATGGTTACAGAAGCAAATAAGTAAGCATTTTTGAGCGAAGTTTCTAAATCCAGCCCCTGGCAGTGGTTTAGGAAACTTTGCTGAAATTGCTGTTCCAGGGGCGTGGTCGGCCGGGACCAGAATTTACTTCTCTTCATGGTTAGCACACGATCTTTTATTATGCAGTTTGCCCTTGGGAAACTATGCAGAAAACGCTGATAGGAGCATGGCCTTTCAAAGGTTCACTTTTCAACACTGCCTGGGAACAAAGTAGGGTGTACCTATGGGGTTGTGCTGTAGATATTTAAGACCCTCAATTTAATCTACTAGAAGTCAGTCTCTCAAGACCAGATGGAGTGAAAAACTGAATGACATTTCCCTCCTTCATTGTGGTAAGGCTTTTAGTGTGCTAATGGAACATAAATCTCAACATCAATTTAAAATTAACAGAACTATTAACAACATCCCCCTTTCAGTGTAAATGTAATCAAATCAGGTCCTTTAAACTTAGCATTGCATTCCTGTCTCATTAATTTTCCTGTCTCTGACTGAGCCACAACTTTCATTCCTGGTGAAATCCTGTTACATACCTACAGACTCTAATACATGTGTCCCCGGTTTCTCTCTCCTATATATTGTAATATTTGTCCCTGCTTGTTTAAAAGGGACGTTGAAAGTGTGGCAGACAGCCTGCTGTCTTAGGGCTACAGCTGACTGCTAGTGGTCCTTTGCATGGAACTGATGAGCTTCAAATGGTTCTCTGTTAACCTGAGTTTTTCAGTCCATTTCTTCTTATAGGTCAACTTGATGCTCAACGGAAAGCCAGTTATTTCCGCTTTCGCGGGGGACAAAGACGTCACTCGCGAAGCTGCCACAAACGGAGTGCTGCTCTATCTAGACAAGGAAGATAAGGTTTATCTGAAACTGGAGAAAGGTAATCTGGTTGGTGGATGGCAGTACTCAACATTTTCTGGCTTCCTGGTCTTTCCCCTGTAAGGTCAGTTTCCCTGTGATGTTCACCCCGGTGTGGACCGGTCATTGCTTCTGTTCTTCGAAGATCATCTTCTTCATATTTTGGATTGATGTTTCCTTTCTTGGTTTCTCATGGGTGAACATGGATTCTATTGTATGGCATTTTGACCCTCTCTTGAACTCCCTTGAGATTTCAGCGAATTTTGTGTGTTTAAATACAGTACATTTGGATAAAGACTTGAAGCGGACAATAAATATCTATGCGTGATGTTACAGAGAAAAGCTGCCTGCAAGATATGTTCTAAGTTTCTTTACTGGATATGTTGGATTTTTGGGAGAAGTGGATAATTATTGTTATCTCATCAACCTGCTTTCCCCCCCCCCCAAAGACTGGCAACCAGATCTATAATTTAAGAATCTTTGAGTTTAATCTTCAATCAAGATTAATGCATAGCTGCCAAAGAATTGTTCACTGATCTATGATGTCTTTGTTCCCTGCACTCTAAAAATTAACATAAACTCATTTCGTTCTGTTGGGAAGGAATAGATAATGGTTATTGATAAGCGATTGAGCACATTATTCTTCTTTGTACGATGTCCTGGGTGATAACTCTTAGATAATTTTTCTTCAACTATTTCATTGCAAAGAGTACTACCCTACTGAGAATCTCGAGATCATGGCTGGATGTTATTTGCACATCAGAGGAATTTATATTCTACCAAAAGAATTTTGTAGTAACAGAAAGAGATCTTGCAATGAAAATATTACTTATTATGGTTAAATGGAACCATTTGGGCAAACTTCTGCAGAAAGCTTTGCTCCACAGACAAACCATTCTCCATATTTAATTAGCATGATTGATAATAACCACTCTGTTTAAAAAATGAAGGGATTCATTTCTTAGACACATCTAATTCATTAGTCAGTGATGGAAATTCTGCCCTCTTTTTAAAAAATTATGCCTGTTCCTTGAGCCTTCTGTTGTTTTGAAGTGTCATCTGGTTTTGCCTTAACTCCACAAGTGTATTATATCATGATGGTAAATATTGTGGGGATTGTCCAGAATGAGTTAAGCACTATATTGTGCAATCCTATGCCTGCCTGCTCAGAAGCAAGTGATTCCATTTAGTAGGTCTTACTCCTGGGTAGACGTATATAGGATTGCAGTCTTAAGGTCCTGCTCCTGTCAGTCGAAAGGTCTTAAAGGCATGCTTAACTCTTCCTTTGAAATTGATGAGACTTGGGTGTGGTAACTTTGGCTGCATTGCGCTTCATCTGTTTAGCCAACATTCAATCCAAATAGCCAGTACCTAAAGTTGGTGCTTTTCTGTCTTTTTGTAAAGGCCATACGAATTCATAAATTTATTTATTATGTTGCTGTTACATAATAAAAGTTAATATATGTTAGTGTATTCTTTTAACCTTTGGGCTTCTGGAAAGTGATCAAGTTTTTTCTTCTTTCAAAAATGCTGTCAGCATTGCTCTATGCAAGTTGGAACAACAGGGGTAGGTAACAGTATGTGGTTCTTCTTCCCTATCAAAGCTTCCCTAAACAGCAATCAACATGCACATGAAATCATTATAAATTGTTATTTGGATAACAACCTTAGTGGGTGAAGTGCTTGATCTCTTTTGCATCACATATGCAACAAACCTAAATTAAGCCAGATTCACCAGTATGATACAGGTTTGGGGAACTGAAGGTTTGGTCTGATGACTGTAAATATAATGCCTGATGACATAAGATAGGGCCACTTTAATGGTAGCAACATCTCTTAAAGTGGCCCTTCTGTCTGCCAGGGAATCATTCCTGCTTGGTCCTGGAAGAAGAAGGTATATAGCTTGACTAAAGAGGTCCAGCTTAGACACAGATTGGGGTTGGACTCAAAAATATTTCTCTGTATGGCATGTGATCAACAGTAAATAGATAGCACTGGACTGCTCCACAAGGAGTCCAGATTGTGACCTATTTCCCCCAGTGATGGCACCCGAAGGGATATAACCCTAACCCTAACCCAAAGATCTAGCTAATACTGCACAATGAGTCCAAACAAATCCTGAGACTTAATTTTCTACTGCTTTCTTTATGGGTTGCTCAGGTAGACGTCTTCCTTAGCAACAACAATAACAACAAACCGCATACCATCTGTTCTTATGGAAGCAAACCACCATTATTTTGCACAGGAACACTTTCTATTTTGACCCGGAAAGGTTCCTGCCTCTTCTATAATTTTAACATGATCTGGAAATACTCTACTACAGTATTCACCCTACATATGGTTATTAATTGCTCTGATCTGCTCACCAAGTGCAGGGAGTTCACAATCAGAGTGATTTAGCTAAATTACAGTATTATTATCACTAGAGATGGGCAAGACTTAGCGGTATTCCCGTTTCCGTTTCCGTTACTCGTATCCGTTACTCTACGGAAACGGAAACGGGAATTACTCCACCAGAATTCGAGCTCGAACCGACGAACGAACAATTTGGTCTGATTTGTCGTGCTCGTTACTTGCATCGCGCAATGTCAAGCGGCACAGAAAAAAAGTTTTTAAAAGTTAAAGAAAACCAATTCCCGGCCCTAAAAGTAGGCAAAAACTGTCTGAGGGCACCTACCAGGCCAGAAGGGTGTTTTATTTGGGGGGGTTTCCCCGCCCCCCTCTCCTTGGCTATTGCTACTGCTGCGCTGCTGGTACCAGGCTGGGAGGGTGCATCCATTTGCCATGCAGTGCGGGGGATCCAAAATGGCGACCGCAATATTTTTTTTGAAATCGTTGCCCAAAACCCCACCAAAGCACCACAGAAACATGCGAAAATTAGCTATTTTAAATGCTTGAATTTTTACAGTAGCAGCAGTGGGTTTTTCTTGCAAAAAAAGTCTCCGTTGATTTTATTTTATTTTATTTTATTTTATTTTTTACACCTGCACATTCGCAATGATGGGCTCGCCCATGGGAGTGGACCATGCAAAGTTTTGGAGCCATTCCACCAATCGCATGGCCAGGTTTTGCTGACTGTACCAGGCTGGGAGGGTGCATCCATCCACCATGCGGTGGGGGGGGATCCAAAATGGCGACCACAATATTTTTTTTGAAATCGTTGCCCAAAACCTCACCAAAGCACCACAGAAACATGCGAAAATTAGCTATTTTAAATGCTTGAATTTTTACAGTAGCAGCAGTGGGTTTTTCTTGCAAAAAAAAGTCTCCGTTGATTTTATTTTATTTTATTTTATTTTATTTTATTTTTTTACACCTGCACATTCGCAATGATGGGCTCGCCCATGGGAGTGGACCATGCAAAGTTTTGGAGCCATTCCACCAATCGCATGGCCAGGTTTTGCTGACTGTACCAGGCTGGGAGGGCGCATCCATTTGCCATGCGGTGGGGGGCGATCCAAAATGGCGACCGCAATATTTTTTTTTGAAATCGTTGCCCAAAACCCCACCAAAGCACCACAGAAACATGCGAAAATTAGCTATTTTAAATGCTTGAATTTTTACAGTAGCAGCAGTGGGTTTTTCTTGCAAAAAAAAGTCTCCGTTGATTTTATTTTATTTTATTTTATTTTATTTTTTTAGACCTGCACATTTGCAATGATGGGCTCGCCCATGGGAGTAGACATGCAAATTTTCCACCAATCGCATGGCCACTTGGCCAGGTTGACCACAGAGACTTCTGGGATGTGCCAATCGGGCATAAACAGCCCACTAATCGTAGCCCAAACCCGAACCCTAAGACTAACCCATACGCCAGTACACTGTCCTTCTAAGTGGGTCAGTGAGGCACCCAGAGGTGCACCCCAATATTCACCCTAACCTCACCCGTAACTAGCCTAACCCTAGCCGTTGCGCTAACCTGTCTTAACCCTAAGCCAGATCTACTTGCATTGCACTACATGCAGGTACGTGAGACACAGCGGGTGCAAAGAGTCTGCCAGTCCGTCACTTGTGGCTCTGGCTGACTCCTGCAGCTCCCTCCAGGAGCCCGCTACCCCCTCCCCAAACCAGTACTAACGACAACGAAAAAACAAAAAAACGAACTGACTAATTTTTGCAAATTTTTGTGAAAAACGGAAACGAGCCGAAACGGAACCAGCCCGACTAACGACAACTCGAAAAAATTTTTTTTTCAAGTCGTGCCCATCTCTAATTATCACACTACTGCAGCAAAGCAATGGATCAATTGAGCCTCTCGTAGATTTATAAAGACTAAGATTGAAATCCAATTGCAAATTCGAACCTGGACAAGATTCATGGAATCAGTTTTTGAATCATATGCTGGTAGGTTAATGGTGAATCTCATTGGTGACTGTAGATTTGGGTTTAGCAGGTGTTAGATGGCATAGGATTTGGCAAAATGGGATCGACTTCAAAATATATATGTGTTTGACATGGAGATATATGCAGATACAGAAGGCAATAAAGTGAAAGAAATACCATCTGCTGTAATTCTCTGCAAAATTCAAAGTGTTCCAGATCCACCAGCAGTGCACCAATGAAAATATTCAGTGTTGAACTTTGCTTCCGGAATCTGATGAGAGGCTACAGTTTATCTCTGGATCACTTGGGAGCCAACTTGACTCAGGTCTGAATTAAGACCTTCCTTTGGAGTACTGAAGATTTATGCTTTTCCACTGACTGATTGTATCTTTCTCTGTCTGGTAGGGGCAACCTCTCTGAAAATACATTTCATCACATAAATTGTTCTAAGGGAGAAACCTAGAAGGAGTTGATCTGGAAGGGGGTGGGAAAAGGTTGTTTCCCATCAGCCAATGATTTGTTGGTAGTATAATGTCAAGATGTCCCCGTAGTCAGTTATGGTAATATTTCAGATTGGCAGGAACTCAGTAAAATAACAGTTTTAATGTGCTATTTTGTTTAAAACCACCACCACCACCAAAGTAACATTATATTGAGATGCACTGCACTTGTGTCCAAAAGACATTTGCAGCTACAGATGTACAGAAGCACATGTAAATTCAATGCAATCCTATGTCCTCTTTTGACCTTTTACAGCAGGCATGTCAAAAGTCCAACCCGGGGGCCAAAATGCAGCCCGATTTAAAATTTTAAGTGCCCCTCAGCCTCTTCTTCTTCCTGCCAGCTCATCCCCACCGGCTGGCCCTTCTCTGTGCTGGCTAGAGACTTCAGCTTGCAGTGTTATGATTTGCCTGTCCTCCCTGCCTACATCCATCCCCTCAGCCACCTGCCCTGCCTACCCACTCCTGGCTCCATTGCTGCTGCGTCTTCCCCACCTCCTTGTGAGGGAGGGCAGCTATGTGAGCAGTGGTGCATCTTGGGTGTGTTGTGGGCCGATTCCCAGGCTGTGCAACAGCTGCTGGGCCCTTGGGCACCTTGAAACTGGAGCATTTGCAGCTGCTGCAGATGCGCACGGACAATGCCCTTTCTCCCCCTCTTCAGGCTGAATGGTTGGCCCCCATATATTTTCACCTCACCAAATCTGGCCCTCCTTGCAAAAAGTTTGAACACCCCTGCTTTACAGGGTGATACATTTCATCTCTTTTGCAAACACTGAAACAAAACAAGAACACAAACAGAACTACCATAGTCTGAGTTTGAGTGTCAGACGTAAGAGGAAGTGACCTTACTGAAGGTGCAGATTGAAAATTTTGTTTCATGTTGGCTGAAATTGACTAACATGGTTACCTCTCAGAAACATATCATTTTTTTGAATAAGATACAAGTAGAGATGGGCACGAAATGCCAAAATAGCATTTTGTTTCTTTTTTCTTTTTTTCTTTTTTGTTCTGTTTGAAATGATTTGTTTTTTAAAAAATGTTTCATTTTTCATTCCTTTTCGTCTTTCATTGTGTTTTAACCTGCACCCCCCCCCCAAACATACCCGATTGGAGGGGAAGCATGGGTTTTTAAAACTTTTTTTTTTTTAGCCACCAAAGCAAATGGTGGCCAGAGTCATTGTCACTTGCTTTGGTGGCTAAAAATAAGTTTTAAAACCCTGCACCATTCTCCCCAACTTGCCCAATTGGGGGTGGGGTGGGAGGAAGGCACAGGGTGTTTAAACTGTCCCACACTTTCCCCCCTACACGCCCACTTTGGGGGAGGTGGAACAGTGCAGGGTTTTTAAAATGTCTTTGAGCTACTGAGCCTGCCTCTGTGGCTCAAAGACATTTTAAAGGACCCATGCCTTTCTCCCCCCCCCCACACACACACTTCCATTGGTGCTGCAGTGGTGTCTTTTTGGCGTGCTGGTGTGTGTGCTATTTTGTGAGTGCTGGTGGGGGCCTGTAGCAAAGGCACCTTAACAATCTATTGAGGAATTTACTGGCAGGCCTGGCCAACATCATGAACACACTGTAGTTTGGGTGTCACTATAGCTATGCCTGGCAGAAAAGGAGAGCTTTCTGGTAGGAAAAAAAAGTTATTCTTTCCATACAAGTAAGGAATTTAATCAATATAATTTTAAAAATAGAACTGGGGTTCTACCATTTTTGCAAACTGCCTTAGAAGCAAGGAGAAAAAGAAACAGCTACAGGAGAAACTAGGGGCATGGCTTTTGAAACTATGAGCACTGCTGCACTTTAGATTTGAAATGCCTTTTCCTTAAAGATAAATCACCTTAAAAAATCACTGGCCGCTTTTCAAATAACTTTTTCTGAAGAGCCCCCTTGGCCATGCCCATTTTTGACCACTGTGTTGTTTTTTCTTGCAATGACCACTGAGGGTGGTGTTTTTTTTTTAATTCGTTCCTGCATCTCCTTTTAAAGCAATTTGGTTGTATTTGCGGACATACTAGGGCGTCTTTTTTTCACCCCCCCCCCCCTGTTTCTGCCATTTCCCTGTCGCAGATTAAAGCGGTTCTGCCAAGTGCAAACGGGGAAGCTGAATTGCTAAGCAACCATTGAAGTGCGGACTGCCGAACTGCTGTAGTGACCACGTGACCATGGGAGGAGATAAGGCGATGCAAAATAAAAAGCGGCTGCTCAAGGAAGTGCGGTAGCGGCCTAAGTGCCATAAGATGTCTGCAGCCTGCTTCTGGTGAACCATCCCCAAGATAAGGGATGGCTAAAGTATATCTCAACAAGTCTGTGAAGATTCTCAGTCATCCGGGTGAGATTATCTGGAAAATGAGTCATGGCAACTGGACTTTTTTTCTCATGAGATTGAAACATTTCACTACGTCTCAGACTGACCAACAAAGCTACTTGGATGAGAAGTGAAATGTTTCGCTCTCACAAGGAAAAAAGTTTAGTTGACTCAACTTCCGGATATATCTCAATCTCAACCACCACCACCAATAAGTATTTATTACAAATATTAATTAAAATAGGATTGCAGCATATAATTGAATGAGGCATGAGAGATGGAGGGTTTTTTGCCTCTTGCAAGAATAACTTTGCAGGACTCCTTCCCCCCTAAAATGACAAAGGGATGGGTTTTTGTAATAGACGTGAAATTAATTCTGTGGGTAAAAATATCCCAAGCAGATCTTCAATCTGGCAAGCAGGAATCCAAGTAATATTTCTTTGATTTGAATACATTATACACATATTTCCCAAATGTATGGCACCACATTTGTTTTAGGCTGGTACAATATGAAAGCGTCTGGTAGAATTTGAACTATACATATTAATTACAAATATGGGTGGAATCAGAAAAGTGAAAAGGTAAAACAAAAGTTGAAGACAATGGGGATGATGTGACAAATATATCAGCTACCTGATTCTCAATGTGATTTATTAGGTCTGTGCTAAATATCCTCTTGTTTAGATATTTAGATGAAGCAGCTAAGAAGCTACTTACAAGGAAATATTTTAGAGATTCTTTGGAAGAATGGTTGCCTTTTATTGCCCTTTTTGATCTCATTCCTTCTGTCTCACATATGACATCTTCAGATTCCTGTATCAGTGAAGGGGGGAACATGTACATAATGTGGCTGTATAAATTGAATAGAGGAATTTAATGACTTCAACATCCAGGAAAATGTAGCTATGAGCACATGTCAACTTGTTGTTACAGCAATGCTTCGTTGATTGGACCCATGGATTATCTAGAACATGTTGCCAAATGCATAAAGATATCTCTACACAAAGTCTTCCTTTGCCCAATGTCCTGTGAGGGAGTTAAATAATGGCTGCTGCCATAGACAGATGGTATGATGTGCTGGTCTATAGCCTCTAGCCAGTGGGGGAAATTATGGGATATGTATCTCGCCTGATTTCGGAAGCTAAGCAGGGTCAGCCCTGGTTAGTTCTTGGATGGGAGACCACCAGGGAATACCAGGTGCTGTAGGCGCCTGGAGTAGGAACTGGCAAACCACTCCAGCCAAGAAAACTCCATGGACATGGGGTCACGAAGAGTTGGTCATGACTGTAACAATGCAACATACATACAGCCCAGCAATCTGGTAGGCACAAATTGGGAGAAGCTGGGTTATACTGTATAATGACAGAGATAGGGGAGACATTTGCCTTAATTTACAGAAGACCTCTTCTTGAAGGACTGGCAGAAGTGACTTCTCTCTTTGAAGGCATGCCCTCTTTGAAGTATAGTTAATCCAAGCCTGCAAATAACCAATTGAAAGGACACTAAAGATCTTGATGTTTGCTATGAATACTGTATGCAATGAAGCAAATCCTGCCAGCATATTGATTACCTGGAACCACTCTTCCCATTATGGTGAGCAATGCTGAGCTTTCCCCAGCATTGCTCTTTTATGTGGCCATGTTGTGCCATTGAAATCACCTGAAGGCAGGGCAATGTCAACTGGCAAACATTTCCTATGGAAGAGCCAAGGGGCCATTGCCAAAAGAAGGCATTTCCCCCCAATACTCCCAAACATATTGTAGTAGTCTACATTGCCCCCCGAGGCTGGAATAAAGACACAAGACTCTTGCATTGGGATCAAATGGGCCAAGGTTTATTATCCATTTGCAGCCAAGCAGATTACCACAAGGAGGGGGCTGCTGTAGTGCGGAAACCAAGGCTGCTTTTACACGACCCCTAAAATCCGAGGCAAAGGGCTCCAAGATCCGGAGCTTAAAATTGTTTTCCCACCAGCTCCGGACTTTTAAAAAAAATTAAGTATGACATGCCCACCTAAACGCGCCCCAGCGCACTTTACAAGTACCTGGTCTCCAGAGGTAAAAAAATCTTCCGATGTGGATTGTAAAGCTGTTGAATGCCAGGCTCCCCTCGCCTTCTGTTTGTTTTTTTGTCCCCACAGCCACTTTAAGAGGCAGGAATCCCTATGGGGCTGCTCGGATGGCAGACGAAGGTGAGCGGAGGTGAGCCTGCATTCTTTTCTCCCTTTCCCCCCCCTCCCCTCACGCAGACAGGAACAATGGAGTGCGGATGGGTGGGAACTCAGGAAGAGGGACAAACCCCATGATCTCTGGTCCGAATTTAAGTTGCCAGCAGATTTTAGAGGTCGTGTAAAAGCACCCCAAGTGGGACCAGGAGGTCTACTTTGGACCTCCCCCCCCACAACATTCTATGATTGGGCGAATCCAAAGCCCCTTGGAGGCACCGTTCCCCTGGTGGTTCCCCCTCAGCTGGCTGGTGGTATGTGGCCTTCCTCCAAGTAGTAGGGTGCCATCATGTGACCGGTCCTGTTCCCCGAGGGAAGATCCCCAAATCCTCCTCTCCCCGGATGCTGTAATCTCCTGATCTGCAGCACCCAAGGGGTTGGAGGTTATAGCTTGACATTCCCGGGCCCTAGGAATGCTCATCTCACAATCCTTCCAGACGGGGAGGGAAAGAACTGGCCATTCTGTCGCAACTTACACAATACAGACTCCTGTGTCCCCCTAAAGTCTAATAAACTGTATTTTCCGTACCTGAAGTTCAGTAGTAAGCAGCCCAATTCATCAAATGCTGCTTTCACAATGCGAAACATTCTGCTTTTATTTTATTTGACAATTTTAGCTTGCTTTAGAATAACTCGAACAGGGAAGAATGTTATTTTATTTTTATTAACAATCCATTGTGGATCCCCCTCTCTTCACAACTGCTTGATGAGTTGGCTCAGAAGATAAGTTTTCAACAAAAAGAGCAATGTGTGCAAATATGAACTGAGGTAGAGATGAGACTGAATTTGGAGAATGGAGGGCACAACAACGTATTTTTCCTGGGCTGCCCAGCTGCATGGCAGAAATATATTGTCTCAGATACTGAGATAAGATGTTATTTATCTATTATCCCTTAAGCACTAAGGGCACAAAGCAAGTTGATAAGATCAGATGCTGTTATATAAATGATGACAATAATAAAGGGACAAACAGCCAGGACAGCGTTTTGACAAAAATGGTTATCTATGGCCTTTGATGGAAGTAATCTCTATCTTTACTATATGCAGAAAGAAAAAGATGGTTGCATTTTATTTTAGATTCCTTTAAGAATCCCCTTTGTAGTTCAACTGAGTTGTAAAAAAAATAAAAAAAATAAAAGTTATCTCACCAATCAAGCTAAGGCTTCAGAAAAAATGTTCCATTTCAAAGTTGCCAAAAGTGGTTGTTTTACTGTTTTTATTTGACAAGAGAATAAATGACTCCTGGGAATTTTTTTCCAGGAGAAGAAAGGAAGCAAGCTCTGGTTGCTCCACCCAATGTATTAACTGTAGTCTCATTCAGATACTGTAGTACTGATTCATGAGCAGAGCAGTCTTTTACTTTTAGCAGTACAGTCACCCCCGCCATTTCGTGGTTCAGGTACTGCGGTCCCACTATATCGCAGGACCGCAGTACCTGGAGGGGGCAGAGAGTGATCCCATTGCTCCCTGCAGCCCCCCAGGCCCCTCTGGGAGGCCTCGGAGCCAGGCGGGGGGTAGAGGGGAGCGATCCCATTACTCCCCACCACCGTCGCCCCTTCTGGGAGGCCTCGGAGCCGTGGGGGGGGTGCAGAGCCACGTGAGGGGCGGTATCGCTCCCCACTGCCCCCTGCCCCTCTGATCGCCCCCCACCCCACCTGACCCGCTTCCGCATATCACGGATTTTCAGATATTGCAGGTCGGGTGGGTCCCTAACCCCCGCGATAGGTGGGGGGTTACTGTACAGTGCTTGCCAGTTCATATATGTTCATATATATTACTGGGTTTCTTGACACACAAGACACTCAGCAATGGGGCTCTTCCCTTGGACAACTTCATTTGGCTGCACCTCATGCGATAAGAATAATAGAATAATAGAATCATAGAGTTGGAAGGGACGTCAAGGACCATCCAGTCCAACCCCCTGCCATGCTGGAACCCCCATTACAGGACTCCCGACAAGTGGCCATCCAGCCTCTGCTTAAACCCCCCCCCCAAAGAATCAGACCCTCTTCAATATGACATCCTTTCAAATATTTAAACATAGCTATCATATTCCCACTCAGCCTTCTTTTTGAAAGGCTAAACATTCCCAGCTCCCTAAGCCGTTCTTCAAAAGACATTTCTTCCCAACCTTCAACCATCCTGGTCGCCCTCCTCTGGACCCATTGAAGGTTGTCAACATCCTTTTTAAATTGAGGTGCACAGAACTGGACACCGTACTCCAGGTGATGTCTGACCAGAGCAGAAAAGAGTGGTACTATCACTTCCCTTGATCTAGACACTATACTTCTGTTGATGCAACCAAGAATTGCATTGACTTTCTTGGCTGCCATGTCACACTGCTCACTCATGTTCAATTTGTGGTCCACCAAGACTCCCAGATCCCTTTCATATTTTCCAGACAGGTATTTCCCATCCTATATCTTTTTACCTAGATGCAGTACCTTACATCTCTCTCTGTTGAAAGGTGTTCTGTTAGCTTTGGCCCAGCACTCTCATCTGTCAAGGCCATTTTAGATTTTCATCCTATCCACTAGGGAATTAGCAATCCCTCCCAATTTGGTATCATCTGCAAATTTAATCAGCATACTCTCTATTCCTTCATCCAAGTCTTTAGTAAAGATATTGAATAGCACTGGACCCAGAACAGAACCCTGGGGCACCCCACTGGTCACGACTTTCCAAATGGAAGAGAAACCATTTAGGATCACCCTTAGGGTGTGATCAGTCAACCAATTACCAATCTCCACCTGTGGTTGATACTTGTGAATGTATGTTAAAAATTCAAGTCATCACCACTTCATATTGTAGATATCGAGGTATCAAAGGATGAGTAAGAACCTGTCCAAAATACAGCAGCATTAAGTAGGAGGAAGCAAAAGTACTGGAAATTTTGTATCATTCAACCAGAGCAATCAGTTTATAGCATTATCAAGATGCAGGGTTTTTTGTGTGAAAAGTTAATTGGTTTTAATTGCCCATACAAGCCACTCCAAATACTTTGCAATAAGGATACCTCAAAACAGTATTCTATTGGTGAGAATATTCATCCCACCTTCTCTAATCAGGATAATTGTACTTCAGTTCAAAGGGAACAAATAATCTTGAAGGGTATTTTGAGCATAGTCTTGAGTATTTTTAAATTTATTTATCAAATTTATACCCTGCCGAAATAGTGACAAGCCACTATTCTGGGTGGCTACAGAAGGGTTAAGGAAAGGTACTCAAGAAACAAAATTAAAACAAAAAACAGAAAAGCTCAACTTAAACTCAACTGTCTATCAAAGGCCACATAAATCCAAACATGGCAGAAATGAGGGCAGCTATTAAATAATAAGCAGGAAACAATATGTACAGGGTTGTCACAGAATTACATAATACCTTAATTTTTAAAAGAGTAAGGCTTTCAAGAACCTGGATCAAAAGACACATTATAATTATGTTTTTATTGTATGAATTATTTGAATTTCTTAATTATTGTAAACCGCCCAGAGTGACCTCGCTGCCAGATGGGTGGTATAAAAATTCAATAATTAATTAAATAAAATAAATAATTCACTTCTGAAAGCCAGTGAGGGTGGAAGGGCCTGGGGGAACTCCAAGAGAAGGGAATTCCCCAGAAAGGTGGCCAATACCGATAAGGCCTTGTTCCTAGTCGATGACTTCAAGGCTTCCTTTGGTGTGACCTGAGGAGCAGGTGGGAAGGGGAAGGCAATCTCAGGGCAAGGTGTTCTGCCTGGTAGCAAGGTCCTCCTAAACTGTCCAGGGCATTATATATCAACATTAGCACCTCGAACTTGAAAGCATACCAGCAACTAGGGGCACTTTTACATGACCTCTAAAATCCGCCTGCAACTTAAATTCGGACCAGAGATCATGGGGGCTTGTCACTCTTCCTATGTTCCCACCCCTCCGCACTCCATTGTTCCTGTCTGCGTGAGGGGAGGGAGAAAAAAAAGGGAGGAAAAAAAATGCAGGCTCACCTCCGTCTGCCGGTCGAAGCTGCCCCGAGCTGCCCCGTAGTGATTCCTGTCTCTTAAAGGAGTGGCGGGGACAAAAAAAACAAACAGAAGGTGAGGGAGTCTGGCATTCACAGATGTACAATGCGCATCGGAAGATTTTTAACTCCTGGAGGCCAGGTACTTGAAAAGTGTGCTGGGATGCGCTTAGGTGGGTGTGGTCGTACTTAATTTTTTTAAAGTCCGGAGCTGGTGGGGAAACAATTTTAAGCTCCGAAGGTTGGAGCCTTTGCCTCGGATTTTAGGGGTCATGTAAAAGTGCCCTAAATGGGCCAGGACAGGTAAAATATGGTTGAATTTGGATGTACCTGAGGCCAACCTGGCTGCTGTCTTTTTCACTTGCCAAGTAGATGATGTCCTTATAAATGGTTACAAAAAACAAAGAGAGAGAAAAGAAAATAAAAGAAATAAAGAAAAGAAAGTTCCATCCTGGGAGTCCTGTGCCTGTTACACCATGTGGGATGCAATCAAGTAGAGAGCATTCAAGTGACATGAGGCACATCGGAAAGCTAGACAGTGCTTTTAATCCCATTGTAGTCCCCATAACTTAATGATAGATCTTTCCCTTACTGTGTTTCTTGCTACATCTTCTCACATTTTGGTGCGTAAATAAACAGCCTTCTCTCTGTGCTCCTCTGCGAACTGCAGTGGCACTAGAAATACAAATGCAAAAGAAAAAGCAGATCCTAACAGAGTAAAAAGGAATGCCCACTGTTGCCGTATTGGTCACAAACTAAAACATGGCCACTCCTACCCTGCAACGTTCCACATTGGATATCTAAAGGCCAAGGAACAACCCATGTTCCTTACTGAGTACAGACATGCTGATTTTCTTGCCGGATGGAAAAAATCACTACTTATTCATGCAATTTCACGGCTGTTATGCAGTAAGATAGTAAAACATCTAGCAGAACCGCACAGCGTTATACCTTGGTTCAATCCTCAGTCCCAATGGAGGCTGCAGTCAAGAAATCAGAAGAAGATTGAGACTTGGAAGGGCAGCAGTGAAGGAAAGAAAAGATAATCAGGTGTAAGGATGTGTTGCTGATTATTCACCAAGATTATTCACACCCTGTTATTTCTAATCACTATGTAAAGCTGAATAGCAAAGCAAAGCAAAATGTGCTATTTATAGACAACACTCTAGCACTTCAAGCACTCTTTGGGCAGTTTACAATTTAATTCTATAGACTACACTCCACCCCCTTCAGCAAGCTGCATATTCAATTTATTGACTTTAAAAAGAAGGAAGGATGAGTGAACCTCAAGCTGGCTACCTGGGATGAAGGTCATATATTTACTTATTTTTTTGGCTTATATACTGCCCATCTGACAACAAGGTCACTCATTTGGGGGGTCAGGGAGTTATGAAGCTCCAAAGGGGGTACCCCTAGGAAAAAACCTAATTGGTATCGGAGGCTAATTGGGCCAGCAACAGCACTGCTGCCGCTTCCCAAATGATCCCAATTAGAAGGTTTTTTTTTCCTAGGGGCACCACCTTTGGAGCTTCATAACTCAGCCCCCTCACCCCAAAATGTTTCCAAATTTCAGGGGGGTTCTCTAAAATTGCTTTCTGAAAGTACCCCTGTTACTTTGGTGCCCCATGGTAAGTAATTTTGAGTGCATATTTTTTTAAAAACGAGCACTCAAAATTATTTTAAAAATATGCAAGCAAAATCTACTTACCTTGGGGCTCCAAAATAGCAGGGGTAATTTCCTGAAGAAATTTTAGGGTACCTCCTGAAATCTGGAACAATTTTCGGGTAAGAGGACTTAGTTATGAAGCTCTAAAGGGGCTGGGGTAGTTCACTGGCAAAGTGTGCTGGGAGCTTTGAGGCAATCGGGGAGTTTACCCTATGGTATTAACTCCCTAATTGCCTCCATACTCCCAGTATAGGAGCAGTAAGGGAAAACCACTTCTCTCTGTGTTTTGCCCCTCCCACTGCTTCCCAGCTGGGCTTTTTTGACAGGTTGGAGTGCGGGAGGAGGGGTGCCCCCTCTCCAAACCCTGACCTGTCAAAAAGCCCCAGCTGGGAGGTAGAGGGAGGGGTGAAAGGCAGAATGGAGCATGGATGGGGGGAAACACTGGCTCTGTTCAGCCTTTCACCCCCTTCCCCTACCTCCCGTCTGGGAGTTTTTGTACAGGCCGATGTGTGTGTGGGAAAGGAGTGCCCCCTCTCCAAACCCCAACCTGTCAAAAAGCCCCAGCTGGTAGGCAGGGATTGCAAGGAAGAAGGAAGGAATCAGGGGTTAATTGAAGCTCTGTTTAAATTTACCACTGTCTCCTTCCTTCTCCCATGCTCCGCCCTCCTTCCAGGGTGGTTTCTGGACAGGGAGGGCTGTGGGCAGTGGGGGCTGGCAGGGGAGAAAGGAGCAGTCAGGCAGGGCTCCTTCTGCCTGCTGCTCCTTTCCTCCTACCCACGCCTCCCAGCTGGGATCGAGCTGTCAAAATCAGCTGGGAGGCAGTAGGGAGGAGGCTCTTGAATCCCCCAATGCACGCTAGTGCCATAGGGGTGTCATTTCATTTCATTTTGTTTCATAAGTAATGATTTTTTTTTGGAAAAATTTCATTACTTACAACATGAAATGAAATGCGGGGGGGGGGGAGAACAAAATGGAACGAAATGAAACTCAGTTTTTCTGTTTTGTGCCCATCCCTAAATGATTTCTTTCTAGGAAAGAACTTAAGTGAGTGCACATTCAGTTGGGGTTGAAGACCATAACTAGTTCCTGTCCATAGTAGTTGGACTTACTGGGAATTAATATATTGCCTGTCTTTCTATCTCCAGCTCTCCATTTTTCTAATTCTATTTTCAGGGGTTTGTTTTTCTTAGGTCCCCCTGGGAACTGATATTTGAGGAGAGAGAGAGAGAGAGAGAGAGAGAGAGAGAGAGAGAGAGAGAGAGAGAGAGAGAGAGAGAGAGAGAGAGAGAGAGAGCTCTTATGGTCTATAATTCCCAAGTTTTTAAAATATTGAGTCTGCAAACACTGCATGGATGCTACCCATTTATATGATAATAGTTTAGTATTATGATTAAAATAATGGTTATGGCTTTATTTCAGATATGGTTTGTTTTGGCAAATGGTCATCTATTTATAATAAGCTTGTAGGACATCAAAGGCAAGGTATTACATACATTATACATATATACAGTACATGATGCATAGACAATGAGCAGTTTCTTAAAATAAATTTTGGAGAATGGTAATTTCTGTAAACAGCAAGGGTAAATTTCTTTAATCTTAGAAATGCGCAACTAAACAGCAAGTGGGCTGGAGGAAAAAACATGCAAATGGAAAATGCACCTGCTTTTTTCTGTATCTCGTTAAGTACAAGGCAGTTAAATTGATTCTGGCACATTGCCCACATCACTCTGAATGTCAGTATAAAACATTCAGCTAGACTATTCCCCTCTTCTCTTAGGGTACAAGCACAGCTTTCAGGGAGCCATTGTAGGACGCCCTATTAAATCAAATTATGCTAATTTGAAAAGGGAGATTAACTACCATAGATGGGACTTAGTTCTGCCCCAAAGAGCAGAGCCTTCATTACTTCTGGGCTTGCAGTGCAATCCTGTAGCTGAGAATTAAGTGTTCAGCCATCTTTAGAGGAGCAGGGTCTCCTGCTGATCAAATATAATGCATCTTCGTTTGGCAAGCCTTATGGCATCAGCTGAATTCTCAGGGAATTACTACACTTCACAGGCTCACTAAGTTGGGTGAAGGGTGCTAAAGAAGGAGAAAAGTTGATGGATTTGGATTTGGATTTGGATTTGAAAGCCCAGGCACCCATTCCCATCCTGAAAGATTCCTGGAGGAAAAGTCCATCACAGGTTACAAACCATGATAGGGATGTGTAATCTCCAGGCTTAAAACTGGGGTACTTCAAGGACCAGATGCAGGGGAGTGGTATCAGGAGACAGATATCAAGTGTCATGCACTCCCGGACACATTTGGTGGGGCCACTGTGAGATACAGGAAGCTGGACTAGATGGGCCTTCAGCCTGATCCAGCATGGCTCTTCTTATGTTGCTATGCTTTTATCCATTTCTAGTTGGTACCATAGTCCATTACCTCAGCATGATGGTGTTTGCATAAGGGCTGAAGAAGTTGGCTCAAATCCTGTTACTTGGCATAAGCCAAATCATAACTTTAAACCAGTGCCTTCCAGGAAACAGGCTATTTCTTCCACTGTCCTCTTGGGTACGGACAACTTCACGTACGAAGCCAGTGGTTCACGCTAAAGGGGAGAGGCTAAGAAAGGGCTGCGAGTAAAATATTTGAATCCAATATTGCAGAAGAGGCTGGAGTTGGTGCCACCTTTTGGACTACAGGGGTCCTTGCCAACTTGGTTTAGGTATAATTCCTATATAAATTGTGAATTGCATATAATTGAATGAATATTTCATTTTAGGGAATTGAAGATTCCATGTTGAGGTATTGATGCAAGGTTCATCAATAGGTATCTAAGGACACAAATCAAAGTATAGAACTTAAAAGTATGGACTGAATGTCAGGCTTTGGTTTTCACTTAGGAGTAGAGATGGGCACGACTTGAAAAAAAATTTTTTTCGAGTTGTCGTTAGTCGGGCCGGTTCCGTTTCGGCTCATTTCCGTTTTTTGGCGAAAATTTGCAAAAATTAGTCGGTTCGTTTTTTCGTTGTCGTTAGTACTGGTTTGGGGAGGGGGTAGCGGGCTCCTGGAGGGAGCTGCAGGAGTCAGCCAGAGCCACAAGTGACGGACTGGCAGACTCTTTGCACCCGCTGTGTCTCACGTACTTGCATGTAGTGCAATGCAAGTAGATCTGGCTTAGGGTTAAGACGGGTTAGCGCAACGGCTAGGGTTAGGCTAGTTACAGGTGAGGTTAGGGTGAGTATTGGGGTGCACCTCTGGGTGCCTCTCTGACCCACTTAGAAGGACAGTGTACTGGCGTATGGGTTAGGCTTAGGGTTCGGGTTTGGGCTACAATTAGTGGGCTGTTTATGCCCGATTGGCACATCCCAAAAGTCTCTGTGGTCAACCTGGCCAAGTGGCCATGCGATTGGTGGAAAATTTGCATGGTCTACTCCCATGGGCGAGCCCATCATTGCAAATGTGCAGGTGTAAAAAAATAAAATAAAATAAAATAAAATAAAATAAAATAAAATCAACGGAGACTTTTTTTTGCAAGAAAAACCCACTGCTGCTACTGTAAAAATTCAAGCATTTAAAATAGCTAATTTTCGCATGTTTCTGTGGTGCTTTGGTGGGGTTTTGGGCAACGATTTCAAAAAAAATATTGCGGTCGCCATTTTGGATCCCCCCCCCACCGCATGGCAAATGGATGCGCCCTCCCAGCCTGGTACAGTCAGCAAAACCAGGCCATGCGATTGGTGGAATGGCTCCAAAACTTTGCGAATGCGCAGGTGTAAAAAAATAAAATAAAATAAAATAAAATAAAATCAACGGAGACTTTTTTTGCAAGAAAAACCCACTGCTGCTACTGTAAAAATTCAAGCATTTAAAATAGCTAATTTCCGCATGTTTCTGTGGTGCTTTGGTGGGGTTTTGGGCAACGATTTCAAAAAAAATATTGTGGTCGCCATTTTGGATCCCCCGCACTGCATGGCAAATGGATGCGCCCTCCCAGCCTGGTACCAGCAGCGCAGCAGTAGCAATAGCCAAGGAGAGGGGGGCGAGGAAACCCCCCCCCCAAATAAAACACCCTTCTGGCCTGGTAGGTGCCCTCAGACAGTTTTCGCCTACTTTTAGGGCCGGGAATCGGTTTTTTTTTAACTTTTAAAAAACTTTTTTTCTGTGCCGCTTGGCATTGCGCAATGCAAGTAACGAGCACGACAAATCAGACCAAATTGTTCGTTCGTCGGTTCGAGCTCGAAGTCTGGCGGAGTAATTCCCGTTTCCGTTTCCGTAGAGTAACGGATACGAGTAACGGAAACGGAAACGGGAATACCGCTAAGTCGTGCCGATCTCTACTTAGGCGCAATCTTTCAGCCATTATATTTATGTATTTATTTGATTTTTATACTGCAGTATAAAACCAACTGTCACTAGTCTAGGCAGTAGACATGGGCACGACTCGACGAAATTCTCGTTTCCGTTTCCGTTCCTCGTTTCCGTTACGCAACAAAATGAAGAATGACAATTACTCTGCCAGAACTCGAACTTGAACCAAAAAAAGAAAAATTGGGTCTGATTTGTCATGTTGTTGTTCCTGGCATCGCGCGATCGCGCGATGCCAACAGCCCAGAAAAAAGTTTTAAAAAGTAAAAAAAAAAACTGATTCCTGGCCAAAAAAGCAGGCGAAAATATGCCTGCCTGAGTGAGGGCACCTACCAGAGGGGTGGTTTGGGGGGGGGGGGGTCCCTGGCCTCCCCACCTCTCCTCCTGTCCTTCCTGGGCTGCTCTGGCAGAGTGGCGGCCGGCGGGCATCCTCGTCGTCCCGCCAACATCGCCGCCTCGCCGGCTCGCCGCAGCCATTCAAGCAGCACAGAAAAAAAGTTTTAAAAACCCGATTCCCGGCCAAATAAGCAGGCGGAAATATGTCTGCCTGAGTGAGGGCACCTACCAGAGGGGTGGTTTCTGGTGGGGGTCTCCAGCCTCCCCCCTCCTCCTGTCCTTCCTGGGCTGCTCTGGCGGAGTGGCGGCCAGCGGGCATCCTCGTCGTCCCGCCAGCGTCGCCGCCTCGCGCGGCTCGCCGCCGCCATTCAAGCGGCACAGAAAAAAAGTTTTAAAAAACCGATTCCCGGCCAAAAAAGCAGGCGGGAATATGCCTGCCTGAGTGAGGGGACCTAGAGGGGTGGTTTCGGGGGGGGGTCCCCGGCCTCCCCCCCCTCTGTCCTGGGCTGCTCTGGTGGGGCATCCTTGTCGACGCCATGCGGTGCGGGCGGGGGATCCAAAATGGGGCGGGTGACCGCAATCTTTTTTTTTGAAATCGTATCGTCGTGGTCCAAAAACACACCAAAGCACCACAGAAACATGCGAAAATTGCTATTTTAAAACTGCCAGAATTTTTACAGTAGCAGTGGGTTTTTCTTGCAACAAAATGTCTGTCCTCCTTTCCATTGATTTTATTTTATTTTATTTTATTTTTTACACCTGCACAATGATGGGCTGGCCATGGGAGTGACCATGCAAATTTTTGGAGCCATTCCACCAATCGCATGACCACTTGGCCAGGTTGACCACAGAGACTTCTGGGATGTGCCAATTGGGCATAAAAAGCCCATAACCGTAGCCCGAACCCTAAGCCTAAGCCTAAGCCTAACCCATATGCCAGTACACTGTCCTTCTAAGTGGGTCAGAGAGGCACCCAGAGGTGCACCCCAATACTCACCCTAACCTTACCTGTAACCCTAAGCCTAGCCCCTGCACTAACCCTAACCCTAAGCCAAACCTGTGTACTCGCATTGCACTATACACGCAAGTACACTTCCCTTCTTAGTGAACCACAAAGCGGCCAGATCAGCTGTGGGCCTGTGGTCTACAGAGAGGCACCCAAAAGAGGTGCCTCTATACCACTCAACTTGGTATGCATATCCAATTGGCTATGCATGCCATTTTGTAGCGGGTAAAGAGAGGAGGCACCCACGAGGTGCCTCCAGGAGCCCGCTTTCCCTTCATAGCGGGCCAGAGGAGGCACCCACCCCACAGAGGTGCCTCCAGGAGCCCGCTACCCCCCCTAAACCAGTACTAACGACAGATGAAAAAACGACACCATGAAATGACAAATTTTTGAAAAATTTCGCGAAAAACGGAAACGAGCTGAAACGGACCCATCCCGAAAAACGACAACTCGGAAAAAAAAATTTCCTGGTCGTGCCCATCTCTACTAGGCAGTTATTATGCAGCATTTGGCGAACAGGTGGTGCAGAGAATCCACATTCTCTCTGTCTGACACGTATATTACTTGGCAAATGCTGCACAAAAAGCCCACATCCTGGAACATTACAAGAGTTCGTCCGTCCCTTGTCGAAAAGCTTAGGTATTACATCTCAGAAGGATAGAAAGGAAGCAGATCAGGAAAATGTGGTTAGCAGCTAAATGGGTAGCTCCAGTGTTGTATCTAGTGTGTACATGATCTCTCTCTCTCTCTCTCTCTCTCTCTCTCTCTCTCTCTCTCTCTCTCTGTGTGTGTGTGTGTGTGTGTGTGTGTGTGTGTGTGTGTGTGTGTGTGTGTGTGTGTGTGTGTGTGTGTAGATTAAACAAAATTTTACAGAATGTGCCAAGCTCAAGAACTCTACCACACTAAGGGACTACATCTGCTGACAAACTATAGGCTAAGCATACCATTTGGCTTCAGCTGATTGTGTAGCCTGCATACTGTAATTAAAACTGTTAACTGCCCAGAGACTACATGAAGTGGTATGGGGCAGTATATAAGCAGAACACTTTTTACCTAGTACACTCTGTCTAAATATAATCTTCATTGTTTCTGATATGGTTGTTGCCATGATGGCCCATGCTTCTATTCCAGTCCAGAGTGGGAACCATGTGCTCTGACTGAAGGCAACAGAGTGTTTGCTGAGAGGCTGCTAGTTCCTTTTTCTAAAGAGATAAAGGAATTGATTCAAGATCTCTTGAGGTTTAAACCGCTAATCTTGTCTGTCAAATGGACTCTAAAAAACTGCAATCTGCAAAATAAAGTAAGCACTGATGCCATTGTGGTAACATCTGGCCAGGATGATTTTTAAGATTTTCCTGCTTCTCCCTATATTCCAAATTCTGTAATGCTCTCCTTGATGGACAATTTTGAAGAACTCAGAAGCTTACCATTTTAAGGATATTTTAATTAGCACAATAAACATATGATCCAACTCTGATTTTATTTTATTAATTGGTCACACATCTACATTCCTTGTTTCTGCTTTGTTTTTCCCATAGACAAAAGAGACTCCTCTCTACTACAATTATAGTCCATTGCAAAAGATGAGACAAAAATCTGCTTTTTTGCCGTAGAAAGAAAACAGTCATAACATCAGAATCTTCTTGATCTCTAGTTCTTTCCTTCCATTTATGAAGATGAATTCCAAGTTCTCTTATTCTAAAACAGGAAAAAAAGGAAATAAAATTCAGTAAATGTTTTAAAATGGAGACACATTCCTATCTCATTTTCACTGGACTAAATTCAATAGACACATATTGTACAAATATGCTAAATAGGTACGTATGAGAGATGACAAGCCTCTCGGGGGAGGTGGAGATACATGATTCTAATCCAGTGCTATTATTCATGAGTTCAAAGGGAGTCATTATCATATTTAGGAGTGTGGTTATTTGTTTAGTTCAAAGAGTATAAGGCAGGAAAATACAGAAATATGGAGGGATTGATGCCTCACCATCCCTCCCTGGCTGCACACAAAATCTAGCTCTTCCTATTGTAAGTAAAAGTAACTACAGAAGCATCTCTAAATAGATAATGCATCTTTCCTCACAGTTACCATCAGTAGTTACAATCAGAAGTGTGGGAAGGTAAAATGGAGTCTCCTGCTTTTCAGAGGAAGAAGAGAGCAAGGAATAATAAAGCAACAGAAGCAAACAAGATGTGTCCTGTATAGAAAGTCAGAGGTGGGAAAAACTTTGCTAATTATGTTAGCAGCTAAGAACAATCACATTAGTCTATAAAACCCCATCCCATTGACATTCACTGTTTGTGAAAAAACACTTCCCCTTGTCATTTAGGAAAGAGAGTAATGTTAAACCGGAAAAAATATTGTCAAAATTCAAATGCCATTTGAAAGTAACTAGAAAATACCACACATTAACGATAAAATAACTTTGTAATTATTTGTTCCATTACTTTTACTGTAGTTTTGTGACTACTTATTTTCAGAATCTCATTGAAATTCATGTAAGTTATGTGTAACTTTCTATGCTTAATCACAGTTAACTGAGAAGATGCTGATTAGAGATGGGCTCGAAACGCAAAAACGGCGTTCCGTTTCCGTTTTGGTTCGGGCCCTATTCATTTTGGTTCGGTTCCATTGAAATTGATTTTTCTAGAAAAACTTCGTTCCATTTGTCGTTTTGGTTCGATTGTCGTTTTCCCATAGGAATGCATTGAAACAATGCATTCCTATGGGAAAAGGCAAGCACGGAAACCGCAGCATATTTTTTTGGCACAGCCCCAAGCGCCAATCAGCTGTAGCGTGGGCTTGGGATTCAGCAAAAAAAAAAAAAAAGTTTTAAAAGCTCGTGCTTTCTGGGTGCATTGGGGCGGAAGTGCCCTGGCTTATTTTTAAATGCCCTTTGTTTTTAAAAGAACAAGAATAATTTTCGCCATCTTCTGCCACCGCCACCGCCTCCAAAACTCTGGAACAAGTGTGGCTAAAGGATCCCAAACATCTGACCACCACCCAGCAAAACACCCCCCCCCCGCCGCCAAACAAAAAGGAGAGGTTGCCTTTTCCCACCACCCCACAATATGCCCACATCCTTTTGGTCTCTCTTAACAAAACTAAAATAAAATCAAGTGATTCCTGGTAGTCAAGGTTTGGGTGCTCGCTTTCTTAAATTCTCTCTCTCTCCCCCCCCCTGCCCTTTACCATACTGTCACAAAAAAGCAAAACAGCACACATAGCGAGCTCAGCGAAATACACCCTCTTTTACCCCCACCTTGATTCGGGATCTCCTCCTGGGGTTGCTGCCTCCTCTGCCTCATGATCCCTCACCCTCATTGCCAAATGGATGCAGAAAGACAACCCGCCCCTTTAAGGAGCACAGCATTGTTCCCAGAATCCCCACCAGCTTCCCCCTCTTCTCCATACACATGCGTGGCGCGCACATACAAACACACACAGCATGGAGGACATGACCATGAGGGTGGAGGAGGCAAGCCCGGGAGATCCAGAGGAAAGGTGAGGTCAAGGGGGTGTACTTCACTGAGCTCGCTCATTAATATTTTCCTTTTTTACAATGAGACGGCAAAGGGGGGGAGGAGAGTGTAAGAAAGCAAGCGCCCAAACCTTGGCTAGGAATAAATCACTTGCTTTGTTTAGGCATCCTTGACCCAGAGTTCCAGAGGTGGCAGTGGGAGGCGGCGAAAATTATCTTGTTCTTTAAAAAGCAAAGGAGGTTTAAAAATAAGCCGGGGAGCTTCCCTCCCCCAATGTGCCCAATCGGCGCCAGGAAAGCAGGGGCTTTTAAAACTATTTTTGCCAAGTCCCAAGCCCCCCACACTACAGCTGATCGGTGCTTGGGGCTCTGCAAAAAAAAAAAAAAGCTGCGGTTTCCTGCGCCGTTCCCCCCCCCCACAGCTCCAGTCCATTTTATCGCACGCCACCACTAACGTAAACGAACAGCACCGAACAATTTTTTCTTGGTTCTGTTTGGGTTCTGGCTCGCCGTCTAAATTACCGTTTGTCGTTCCGTTACATAACGGAAACGAAGAACGGTAACGATAACGGTAATTTAGTGTTTCCGTGCCCATATCTAATGCTGATTATGCCTTTGTGGTGTGTGACCTGGGATACTCCGGCACTTTGTCAGTTAGTGGCAAATAAATTGTGTCAGGTTACACAAACCTTATGTGAGCACCAGTATTGTACTGGCCATTACATGACTTGCAGGGAAAAAAGAACTAGATAAAACAATAACTGCAGCTAGTTAGTTTTACTTATTTATTTAGTCTCATTCATAAGCCTGCTTTCTCCCCATAAGTGGACTCATAGTGGTTTATAAATGAGACTAAATAAATAGTTCCCAGCTTTGCTGTGATCATCATAACTGAAGTCTGAATTTTGCCTTCATCATCATCATCATCATCATCATCATCATCATCATCATCATCATCATCATCATCATCATCATCATCATCATCATCATCATCATCCCGCAATATAGAATAACATAAGTGAACAATCCAGTCACAAGTCAACTGCTCGGCAGTTGGCAAAATCCAATCAATGTGTGGGTCCGATATTTATAGCTAGTGAGGTGGAAAATGTCACTCTCAAAATGCTGTTAAACAGCCCTAAAGGATTGTGATGTGTGAGGCATTTTTTTTGGGACAACAAGAAATTCCAGTTAGTTCTGAGAAAGAGAAAAGCTACAGACTAAGAAAGCTTGTTTTGATTAATGGAATATCTAAAACATAGAATGATGAGGGCAGTTTACAACTGCAGAACAAAAATAAACTCCATGTTGTCACCACACTCAGTCCCTCCATTTCTCTGAAATGGTCTCTGTTGAAATGGATTTCTTTAAAATCATCAGCATCATAATAGAAGCTTCCAAAGGAGATAACTCACAGTTCATCTATCTTGCTTGTCTCAAATTCAATACATCTTAAGGAAGATAGTCGAGCTTAGTTTCCAGTAAACAATGATTCATTCGGAGTCAATTTGGCTGTCATTTTGTGTTGTGTGTGCACATTATTTTACTGTTTGATATGGAAAATGAATATCTTTTCAGACCATGGATAGACTGCACAGTAGTAATTTAATTATGTTGGGCTGACAATATTGAAACATCAGCCTTGAAGACTATCACAGATTCAAGATCTCAGTGCATGAGCTTAACCTGAACAATACATATAATCTGCACCTATATAAATAATTGCTTTAGAGACAATAGGGACATAATGGTTCATCAAACTGGGCTGGAATTTGTCCTTGTGGACCATTGGTTGTGTGATTATTTTGAGGGATTTATGAATATAGTACTATTCCATATAACATGTAAGAGACAGTCTCCAAGATACGATTACGTGCTGCCTTGCATAAATAACAAAGATTGAAAGTAACTAGTTACTGATTTGTTATTTGTAACTCAATCTTCTCCCCAAGACAAAAGTACAACTAAATTTTAGGGATAAGCACTGATTAGTTAAGATTTGTTTTAAAAATGACTCTCTCTGCATCATCTTGTTCTTAGTGCCAATGCCACACTCAGAAGTAGTGAAACAGTAAAAGGTTTATTAAAAGATAGACTTGCAGCAGTACAGAAAGTATTTGAAAACACAGAGCACAGATAAAGGTCAGTAGAATCAGTGGTAGAAATCCCAAGCCCCCCCAGCTCAAGGGACCAGGGGTCCCTTAAGGGTTCACAACAGCATATGCCTGCTGTCCTGGACCGACTTCAATGTCTTGCAGTAGCATCTTATATACCCTTCCCTATGACATCAAACTTATGTATCCTACAAGTGCCATCCCTTGCTACACGTGCCATGCCTTGCACATTTTCTTCGCTCATACCCAGTTGATGTAAAAAGCCAGAATGACCTGACCTTAAGCTTGCCTCCCACTCCTAGCTAACCACAAAATATTCGCTCTCAGGAAACTGACACCCCCGCAACTTATTTTCTCCGGTCATGTCAACCCTTAGCTGTAGAGAAGATGGGTCAATGAGACCTCCTGTTTTCTCATCACAGTTGGGGTATGTTAATATTTTAATAACATAATGCTTATAATAATTTTGACTTTTCACATCCTTATCAATTCTTATCAGCATGAAACGGAAAAATAATGTTTCATTATGTTTCATTTCATGCTAAGCCCCGTTTTGTTTCGTTTCGTTTCTTACGATTTTTTAAAAATGTCATACAAAATGAAATTAAACAAAACAAAATGTCTCCCCTGGGTCCTAGAGGCATCGAATTTGATGCCTGGGACTCCGGGAGCCATTTTAAAGGGCTCCAGCTATTGACAGGTTGGCAGGAGCCCTCAGAAAATGGTGTGGAGGACAGCACAAGAACTGTGGCCCAGTTGGTAGCAGGAGCCAGGTTTAAAGGGCTACAGCTATTGACAGCTCAGAAGGAGCCCTCAGAAAATGGTCAGGTAGGCAGTTCTGCAGGATTGCGCTCCTACCCGACCATTTTCTGAGGGCTTCTCTTGAGCTGTCAATGACTGGAGCCCTTTAAACCTGGCCCAGTTGGTACCATAGGGTCCCCCTGATACCGACTGTTTAAAGGGCTCCAGCCATTGACAGCTCAGCAGGAGCCTGAAAATGATGGAATGAAATGGTTCATTTCAATGGGAAAACAACCATTTCTTTTAGTCTATAATGAAATGCTGCTTCCTCGTTTCGTTTCATTTCGTTTTGTTTCATTATGTAACAAAATGACAAAACAGCATTTCATTTTTTTGTTTCCTGCCCATCCCTACTAAATTTCATTATGATTGCAATGCAATGAGAAATAACTTCACTGTGTTTGAAGTGTAACCTTTAATTACTTCTGGTCCTCCTGTGTTGTGCAGCTGTCCGGATAGCTCAGTGAATTAGATATCTGGCTGCAGAGTCAGAGGTTGGCAGTCCAATTGCCCCAAAATGCATTCCAGAGAAGCCAGCCTGGGGACTAGTCACCAACAAGCTTCACAGTCCCAGGATACCACTAGAAGAAGGGGGAGGTAAATAGAAATGGGCACAAATTGAGAAATGACACATTGTTTTGTTGTTTCAACAAGCATTCCATCAAGTAACATAATTTTCCATTTTGGAAATGAAACATTTCATCCTACCTTGTCAGAACATACCAGTACCATCCTAGCAAGTCAGAATGGCAGGCTAGAAACTGCAATCTGTGCACAGAGAGATAGGACCTAGGAATGGATGATGTATCAGTGAGATATTGTGGATGGCTTTTTTTATTTAAATTTAAAGAGAGAGGATTGGCTGGTGGCTACATGCCTGCCGGGGCTAGCCATCAGCCAGTCCTCTCTCTTTAAATATAAATAAAAGAGGTTTATGGGTAAAAGAAGCCGGATCTTACCATATCCTCCTGATTTCATGTGATTTTTGCATGGGATCTCTCCCAAATCACCATCAGATCATCCTCCACGCTGCTCTACCTGACGGCCCATCTCTTCCCACAGACAGACCACTGGCGCATCATCCATTCCTAGGTCCCATTTCTCTGCACACAGATTGCAATTTCTAGGCTGCTGTCCTGACTCTCAAGCTATCCACGAAATTGGGTGCTTCTAGCACTCAGAGAAGCAGACCCATTTAACATAATGTGTTGTTTTGTTATGATTTTTTTAAAAATATCATTAATAATGAAACAAAATAAAACAGCAAAAGAAACAAAATGAAATGCTATTTTTCCATTTCGTGCCCATCTCTAGTGGTAAACCATTTTTGAGTACTCTCTACTAGAGATGGGCACGACTTAGCGGTATTTCCGTTTCCGTTTCCGTTACTCGGTTCCGTTACTCTACGGAAACGGTAACGGGAATTACTCCCCCAGACTTCGAGCTCGAACCGACGAACGAACAATTTTGGTCTGATTTGTCGTGCTCGTTCCTTGCATCGCGAGATCGCGCGATGCCACACGCGGCACAGAAAAAAAGTTTTTAAAAGTTAAAAAAACCCGGTTCCCGGCCAAAAAGCAGGCGGGAAAATGCCTGCCGTGCCTCAGGGCACCTACCAGAGGGGTTGTTTCTGGAGGTCCCCGGCCTCCCCCCTCATCCCCCGTCCTCGGCTGCTCTGGTGGGACTCGCCGCAGGCTCGCAGCCACCAAAATGCCCAGTCTCGCCGCTGGCCGCCCGCAATTAAAGCGCAAGCAAGCGGCACGGACGGCACAGGAAAAAACTTTTAAACTATCCCCCCACCCATTCCCGGGCCAAAAAAGCAGGCAGAAAAATGCCTGCCGTGCCTCAGGACACCTACCAGAGGGGTTGTTTCTGGAGGTCCCCGGCCTCCCCCCCATCCCCCGTCCTAGTGGGCTGCTCTGTGGGACTCGCCGCAGGCTCGCAGCCAGCAAAAAGCCCAGTCTCGCCGCCGGCCGCCGCAATTAAAGTGCAAGCAAGCGGCACGGACGGCACAGGAAAAATACTTTTAAACTCTCCCCCCACCCGTTCCCGGGCCAAAAAAGCAGGCGGAAAAATGCCTGCTTGACTAAGGGCGCAGGGCACCTACCGGAGGGGTGGTTTCTGGAGGGGGGGTCCCGCCTCCCCCCCGTCCTGGGCAGCCGGACTCGCGAGTCGCCATCGCCATGGCATGCGGTGCGGGCGGGGGATCCAAAATGGGGCGGCAAACGCAATATTGTTTTTGAAATCGTGGTCCAAAAACACACAAGCACAACAGAAACACACGAAAATTTATAAACTGCCAGATTTTTCACAGTAGCAGTGGGTTTTTTCTTGCAACAAAATGTCTCTCCTCTCCTCCTCCTGTCCTCCATTGATTTTATTTTATTTTATTTTATTTACACCTGCGCAATGATGGGCTGGCCAAGTGGCCAGCCATGTGGGAGTGGACAACCATGCAAATTTTTGGAGCCATCCCACCAGTCGCATGGCCACTTGGCCATGGAGACTTCTGGGATGTGCCAAGCCCCCTAAAACCTGCCCTAGCCCTAACCCTAACCCTTGACTCCGTACCCATACGTCACAGACTGTCTTCTTAATGGGTCAGAGAGGCACCCAGAGGTGCAACCCACTAGCCCACCGTAACCTTACCCGTCACTAGCCTAACCCTAGCTCTTGCACTAAGCCACCTTAAAGCCAGATCTACTTGCTTGCATTGCACTACACGCAGCAAGTACAATTCCCTTCTGTGTGAGACATGGTGGTGCCAGAGCCTTGTGAAGGGCGGGCATGACCCTATCATTCTCACACTGGTCTCACGTCTGCACATTATGTTATGCAATATCCATATGGCTATTGCATAGCATTTTGCAGCAGCAGCAGGTGAGGAAGGGAGACCCCCATGTAGAGGGGTCTCTTGGAGCCTGCTTCCCCTTCCTAGTGGCAGGAGGCACCCACGGGTGCCTCCAGGAGCCCACTTTCCCTTTATAGCGGGCCAGAGGAGGCACCCACCCCACAGAGGTGCCTCCAGGAGCCCGCTCCCCCCCCAAAAAAACCAGTACTAACGACAACGAAAAAACGAAAAAACGAACTGACTAATTTTTGCGAATTTTCGCGAAAACCGGAAACGACCCGAAACGGGACTGGCCCGACTAACGACAACTCGAAAAAATTTTTTTTCAAGTCGTGCCCATCTCTACTCTCTACCTTAAAAAAAATACTCTGAAAAGGATTGCCATAAATCAGGGTGGATTTGACAGCACATTATGATTGTTATTGTATGGTGCAGGATGAATATCAAATGCTTCAGTTGCCAGTTCATGCTGTGTGCTGTCCTCTGTCATTGGCACTGAACTGATACGAAGGTGGAACTATAACTCTGTCCTTTGGTTTGATTAGCTCAATAATACTAAACTAGTTTGTCCAATTAAAAATGCTGGGTTTTGTGTTTAAACCACTGAATGGCTTAGAACCAGGCTACTAGAAGGCACATCTTTCATGTATACCTACTAAGTATCCAATCCAAATTCGATATTAAAATACACTCTTACCTTTTTTTAATGTTTTCTGTGGAAATAATATTCATGTGTAGTATTCGAGACCTCACCCCTTTGCCATCACCCTTGAACCCATGGAGGGCAACATGTCTGAAGGTGGACAGCCTATGGAGATTTTTTCACATGAATTAGGATCCTGGAAGATCAGGGTCTCAACCCACAATTTGAGAGCCCCAGCAATTAACAGATTTCTCTCTCTCTCTCTCTCTCTCTCTCTCTCTCTCTCTCTCTCTCTCTCTCTGTGTGTGTGTGTGTGTGTGTGTGTGTGTGTGTGTGTGTGAGTGAGTGAGTGAAAGAGGGGGTGGAGAAGTGGGTGGAGAAGTTGGGGGACTTGAATGCTCCCTTCCATGCTGTGCATTCTGCACACCGTTTTATACCTGAATATTTCTATGGTTTCCATCTGAGGTCCTTCTTTGGCTGCCCTTGTCAAATGAAGTGAGGTCAGGGCAACATAAAGGAAGAGAGCATTTTTCATCATAACATCCTATTTCTGGGATATTCTTTGCAGTAAAATTGGCCTGTGCTTTCATTGGGGATAGGGTGGAAGTGGCAACCTTTTCATTATATCAGGTATTTGAAGAAGCAGTTTTAGACTTTTAGGTCAGTAACACTCCACTCTCTTTAAATTCTTGGTTTCTGTTTCACTTTGTATGTTTGTGAGTGTGAATGACCTCCTTAGATCCCACAATACTGATTAACTACTGACCTGTTTCTAATATTCCATTCTGAGGTAAGGTATTGAAGTGAGATGTGGCTTCTGAGCTCCAAGGTTTACTGTATGAGACTGATTATCTAGATAGGTTTCAATCTGGCTTCAGACCTGCTTACGGGCTAGGGCAGGGATGGCAAACCTATGGCACGCGTGCCAAAGGTAGCACGCAAAGAGCTTTCACCTTGCATGCGACATGCTCCCTGCCCCCTTCCCCCTCTGCTGGACCAGCCATGAGGAATTTGCGGAGGGGGAAGTGGGGGGGTAGGGAGCATGTTGTGTGCCAAGCTGACCGTGCCGCCCCATCCCCATTGCCATTGCTGCCCTTGTCCCCGCCCCCGCCCCCGGCGCCGCCGACCCCGCCTCTGCCACCCCGCTGCCATCACCGCCGCCATCCCTGCACCTTGCGCTGCCGCCGCAGATGACCCTCACCCCATTGCCCCCATCGCCCTTGCTTCCCTCCGACTCGCCCCCATCCCTGCCCCCCCCCCCCCCCGCTGCCACCAATCCCAATCCCCTCGCTGTCGTCCCAATCGCCATCGCTCTTGCCACTACAACCGATGACCCTGGCCCGGCCGCCTTTGCTGCCTTCAACCCCCACCCCCACTGCTGCCGATCCCGATCCCCCCCGCTGCCATCCCAATTGCCATCACTCTTGCTGCCACCGCCGTCCCAGCCACCACCACCGATGACCCTGGCCCCGCCGCCCTTGCTGCCTTCGCCCCCGCCCCCGCTGCTGATCCGGACCCCCCTTCCGCCACGACCGCCCCATCACCGAGTTTGGGCACTCTGTGCCAAAAAGGTTTGCCATCCCTGGGCTAGGGGCTGCTCTGGTTGCCTTGGTGGATGACCTATGTTGAGAAGTGGACAAGAGAAGAACATCCCTGCTGGGTCTTCTTGACCCTCTCATCCACTTTCAATACCTTCAGTCATGATATCTTTTTACTTCCTCTCTCTGGGATGTGACTTGGAGGCAGTTTTACAGTGACTCAGGTCCTTCATGGAGGAGAGAACTGTTAGAAACCCTGGCCACAGGCCTGCGGGGTCCCTCAGAGTTCTGTGTTGTCTCCTATGCTATGTAACATCTACATACAACCTATGGAAGTTAGGCTGTCTGTTTCTGTGCATCTGTATGTCTATCAGCCAATAGGCATGCATATGCACATAGAAGCTGGCCCAGCTCCTGGAAAGGAAGTCAGGCTGCTGTCTCTAAAAATGGCGTCTGTGGAAGATTAAGAGGGGGCAGTGGCAGGACCAGATCAGGAGGCAACTGGGGCAGCAGGAAGGGGACAGGGCACCTATTTTGCAGTAAAAAAAAGCTGCTGGATGGAAACAGTTTGGTGCTTCATTTCATTTTGGTAGAACGGGATCCCCAAAACCAACTGATAACTGAAGCATGACCCAGACTGTGGTTTCCCAATGCCTTTTTTTAAACTGGCAAACTCCAATTTTGACAGCACTTTCAGTTGTCAGGACTCCTTTTCTCTCACACACCTTAATTAGCTTTAACAGCCTATACAAAATCGACACTTTGACAGCATGGCGATTTAAGAACAAGCTGCAGAGCACAGAGTTGTCTCCTTTCAATAATCACAAGGTTCCCTGCTGGTAGGACCACCACCACCCCTCCACAAAACCTGAGGTTTAGGGCAACACTACAAAGATCACAATCCATAAATCTCGGCTTTTAACCAGAGTTAAAGGATCCCAGAACACTGGACGGCTGTTACAAATGAGGTCCCAGGAGTCATCCGCTTGTGTATGTAGATGTACACACACATTCCTCAGCCTGCAAATTTGCTTTTCATGATGCCCCTGAAGGCTTTCACAAAATATTAAGTCAGCATCATTTCCTAGCACTGGCTGATACCATTTACTGCTAATTTTTTAAACCCTTCTTTAAAAAGAAAACAAGGTGGGAACCCACACAACACCCACCAGGGATGGTTGTTCTTTCCTGGAGTTTGGTAATTCGATTTTTGATTTGTGAACTTATGGAGCTGGAGCATACTAAAACAAAAATAAAAAACATGCAGCGTATCCAGTCAACTTTAATCTATCTTTAGGAAAGTGAAAAGTGCTTACTGCTATAGGTAACGTAAATTCAGCCAGCTGTTATTAAATAAACGGAGATTTCACTCAAAGGCCCTGGGAAAGCAGGAGTTTAAATAACTGAGCAATTTGAATGGAGAATGAAAATTGATTCCATCCAGGCACGAGGCTCATATACACACAGCCTCAAGGCTGATTTGACTGGAAGAAGCACACACAAAGAGAGAAAGAGTACTTACACACATTTTTTTCCAGTGTGGGTGAATAGGGCTGCTATCTCATCTGGAGAAGATCCTGATCTTCGGAAGGTCCGGCTTTTCCACTTCCTCCCGTCATGTGACTGAAGATGTGGGATAGCAGTTCCCATGTGGAAAGTATTTTTTTAAAGTGCAGTTCAGCCCCATGGCCAGCAGGTGGCACTAGGATTTAAAAAGGACCAGCTGACTGGTGCTAGGGGTGGGGGAAGCTTTGAAAAGTGCCGATTGGCCAGCTGCCTGGCGCTAGGAGGGTGGAGGAAATTTTTTTAAAAAAATAAAAAAGCACCATACAAGCCAGAGGACCAGCTGACTGGTGGTAGGGGGAACTGAAAAAAACACAAAAAACAGTGCCCAATCGGCCCCAGGAACAGCCGGTTGGTGCTACGAGAAAAAAATTGAAAAGAAGAAAACCGGATCATCTACCCGGTCCCACGACGTCTGCCTCCTTAAAAGGTGGATTTTTTAAGCGAGGCAAAAAATTCCTTACCTCTTTGGTAAGTCTTGGAAACCTCGCTTAAGGGGGCATTACCGGGTTTGTTTGTTTTTTCAAAAAGCCCAGTGGCCATGAGGATGGCATTTTTGGACACGGTTTATCTACAAATTTAATCTGCATTTAAAGGGATGTGGGATAGGGGCCTAGGACACCATTTTTACTTAGGTTTTAATTCTCATGCACCCTTAAACTGGTTGCCTTTTCTGGGAAACCAGTGCTACTGATTTTTATGGGATCTAAATCTCCACACCCAGAAAAGTAAGGACAGGTTGAGGTCCCTCAGTTTTCTCCTCGGCTAAGAGCAGTCCCAAATCCCGGGCCAACTCCCTAAAGGTATCCAATAAAAACTGGCACCTGCCAGAGCCTCTGGGCCCACAGAAAAGATAATCATCCAGGTTGTGAGCTATACTAGGGAGGCCCATGACATGGTGCAAGCACCACTCCACGAAGGAACTTAATTTTTCAAAGATGGCACAGGATACGGAACAGCTGAAGAGCAATGCCCATTCCATGAAGAACTGGTCCCTGAATTGGAAACCCAGTAATTCAAAGTTGTCCGGGTGCACCAGGAGGAGGCAAAATGCCAACTTGATGTCACATTTCGCCATCTCTGCATCCACCCTGCACGAGTGCACCATGCGCACAGCAGCATCAAAGGATGTGTAGCAGACCATGCACAGGGCGTGCGGGATGCCATCATTGACCTAGGAGCCATCCGGGTGTGACAGGTGATGAATAAGCCGAAATTCACCCGGGGCCTTCTTAGGGACCAGTCCAAGCAGCGATACTCTCAGGTTGAGAACTGGGAGCGAAGGGAATGGCCCAATGATCCTGCCCTCTCGCACCCCCTTATTAATTTGTTGCTTCACTACCTCCTCAGCCCCCACGAGGGACCGGAGGTTCCTCACCAAAACTGGGTATCTAGGACCTTGAAAGGGATATGAAAACCCAACTCAAAACCATCAACTAGAAACTGTGCCTCGTCCCTGTCCGGATATGAGGCGGCCCATTGCTGTACAACTGCCAACTTAATTGGGCTGGGCCCTTTTAGCAACTGAACCATCACTGGCCCCAGGCTTCTTGTTGCCCCTCGCCTCCTGGGCCCCTCCCTGCCTTGGCTAGGCTCTATTACAGGTAGAGGCAGGATGCTGAGCCCGCAAACAGAGCACTCATGTTTGAATCAGCATGGCTTTCAGTTGCAGGTGCCCTGCCCATTGTACTCCCAGCAGACCAACTGGACTTGAACCGGCTGGCTCTCTGTAGCGCAGGCAGGTGAACTAGCAGGCCCTTTCCTCATGAGATGGCCACTATCGTACCTCTCTCCTAGGGCAGGCTGAACTGGGGTCATGATTTGCAGCCAGATGGGCGGCAATGGCCCATCCCACCTAATATAGGGCTCAATAGCCGCTCTCCAGTGAAATTCCTCATCATACTGTAACCAAGTGTGCCCCGGGAAGTCTACGAAAGCCCAATATATAATGTCCAAATACTTCAGCATGGACTGGGCCCTCCACAGATGAGCTTGAATGGACAGGGGCATATAAATCAAGAAAGCGGGTAGCCATGTGGCCCATGAGTGTTCCGGCTTCTTTTTAAGCCGGTGTTCCTTATCCTGGCGGTCCTCTTTATCTAGCTCCTTCCTGTCAAGCTCCCTATTTAAAAGGCTAAATATGTCAATGAATTCCCCCCACCAGATCTTTTCTTTAGTGGACAGGGCCAAATGGTGCCCAAAAGGGGACGCGTAGTCCCCGTAGGGAAGTGCCCCCCCAGGGACCCCCGCATAGCCTGCAGCCAGGCCCGCATATGCCCACGGGGGCACCCCACCCGCAGCCTGGCCCAGTGTAGGCCACGTGGGAACCTGGCCAGGAAGCCAAAACAGCAAACGAGGTGTTATTGGAGCAGGTTGCTGCCCCATCCCACTGGGCACAGCCAGAGGCAGACCCAGAGAGGGCCTGCCGGCTGGCAGCTGTACCCCTAGCAATGGAGTAGACATGCTCCCCCATGAGGTGACTGCACAGGCTGATGGCTGTTGCGTTGCCTATGCCTGCGCTGGCCACTAGATCGGGACAGTAGGCCCAGCCACGGCTTGGCCAGCAGGCCAAGGCCATGCCACCACAGGGGTTGTGTCAGGTGTGCAAGCCAACTCACTCGTTGAAGCGCTCTCTGACGAGGCAGCTGCAGCCATGACGTCCTCGCCGCCTTCATCCCCTTCAGTACAGGTCACCTGCTGTGCCGCCCTCCTCGGTGCCGCCCGAGGCTACTTGGCAACAGCCTGTGCTTGACTAGTTGGTCCTGGTGGGGCCTGCCCGGTTTCTGTCTGCTCAAGTGCTGAAAAGCGAGCGGACAAGTTAGTGGCCACCTCCTTCAATTGCGCTCGCTTACAGGATTTGGAAGTACTGGACCTGGTTCTGGAAGGCGGCTCAGACTGTCCTTCACTCCCACTCACGCCCTTGGCCACCTCCAGTGCCTGCAGGCGAGACTCAAGCTCCAGCCAAATGGGCCAGCTCTCCTCCTTTGAGGATTGGTCAGATTGCTGGGCAGCCTGCTGTGTCCTCTTTGCCGGCTGCTTGCCCTTACTGGCCTGCCGGCCCTTCTTGGGAGCCATCACTACGGGCCCGAAATTTGACCCAACTGGTTGGTACAAGGGTGGGGGTGAGTGGGGGCATGAAGCCTCAGCAATTCCCCCAAGGCCCAGCTGCAGGGCTGTCCCTACCAAGCCCCCCCGAAGCCGAAGTTCGCTGCTGGGTAAGAGGGGGGAGGCAAGAAGATGGCCTTCACCCCGGCACCCAAGCTGTGCGCCCCGCCGGGCCTGAGTCACAAGGGGGGAGGGAGTGAAACAGGAGGGGAGGGCTGGCGTAGATGAGTGGGCTGGGATGGGGGGTGAGCAGGTGCCCTCAACAAATCGCCACCCCACTTAGTGTGAGCCCCACAAGCCTCCTGTCAAAGCCCTCGCCGCCCAGGAAAAATTCTTCCTGGTTGCGCCTGCGCTGAGCGCAGTGTCTACCAACCCTCCAGGAGGTGGAGAAGGGGCCTCCGGCAGCAGGAGACCCCAGGCACCGGCCTAGGCTGGGCTCTTGGTTACTCAGGCAGAGAGAGGCCGATGCCCCTCCCTGATCCGGCGAACTCACGCGGCCGCACTGCTACGAAGTGGAGCAGGCAGGCCAGCATCCTTATCGCGCTGGTCCGGTTCTGACTGCTGAGCCCGCAAGCCACCACTGTCCAAAAGTCACAGCCGCTGCTTCAAAATGGTGCCCACCATGAGGCACTCACAAAATGGCAGCCAGGAGAGAGGCGTCTGGCAGGTCTCTCCCTGCTGAATGCTCAAAGGCAAAAGGCTGTTGGGAGGGGTCGGAGCCACCCTTTATAAGGCGCTCCTCCCCTCTCCCATCTGGATGCAATGACACGTCCTCCCCCTTTCGTCTGCCCTCGCGAGAGGGCAAAACAGCTTCATCGAGTGGAATTTCCGCCCACGAAGCTGGCATTTGCAAGGGGTCTTATGAAAAAAAGTAAACCGGGGTTTCCTATTCAAAATTTTCATAAACGGAGGCATTGTATTTCCTATGGATTTTTCCTTTCATAAGCCAAAAATTCCATAAACCAATGCATACATAAACTGGGGTAGTACTGTACATAATTTTCAATTTCCACACATCATTTTGTACACCATTTGTACTCTGCTCTGCATTGCTGCCTGTAACTCCATATTCATTAGACCACAAAACGTGATCAGTAATTTGTCTGTGAGATTCTCAGTCATCCAGGTGAGGTTATCCAAATGGTGAGTCATGGGAACTCGACCTCTGGGTGATCTGTAACCCTTTCCTCACTTAAGTCACAATCAACACTCTTTATAACTGATTTTAAAAAAAAAACCAGTCACATGTTTTGCGAGTTGGGTTGGATTTGAGTTACCTTTGTGCCCCGTTCTCCCCCTCCTGTCTTCCCTTGTCTTTCTTCCATAATCCCAGTTTTTCTGTTTGATTTTTTAAAAAATCCGGGCTTATCTCAGGGCTTTGTTTAAGGACTAGATATGGGCGTGACATTTTAGACAAATGGAAAAATTCATCTCAAATTGCTGATTTCATCACTTTGTATCCATTGGATGTGACAAGGCAGACAAATACGAAGCAATTGTAGCAATTTTTGATTCATGGCTTCATTTTTAGTTTTTGGGCTTTTTATTGTTGGGCTTTGAATTTTTGGAACTTTTTAATTTTTTGACAATTTCCTTTTCCAGTTCAAGGGGCTTTAAAGAAGACAGCCTATAAATATAAAACACATACATACATACATACATACATACATACATACATACATACATACATACATACATACATACATACATACATACATACATACATACATCTAATAGCATTTACTTTTCTCCAACTATTTTTTTCTTTTATTGGCTATTCCCATGCAGACTAATATTGTATTCGTCAGTAAGAGCAATGCAAAGCTGGTGCAGCTATTTTCACTCTTACTGGAAGCAAGCAGAAAGAAGATGAATGAAGCTCATGCAGCACAGAGAAAAACATTTAAAAGAAAAGAAAACCCTCATTAATTAAACCATCTGCTTCAGCCCAGCAGTTTTGGGGTTGGGCATTTTTTCTGCCATGAACTTCTTAGCTTGCCCCAAGAGGATCGCTCTGCTATTGGCTCTGGTGTTATTACTGTGCTACAGAGCCATAACTAGAAGTTTTAGCTCCTAGGGCTTTATTGCCTTATTGATGGCCCTTTAAGCCCCAAACACCAATCGGCAGGTTTGCACCCATCCAGCTGCAAATGTTTGTGTCCTCTCTACTTCAAAAACTGGCTCAAAGCCCCATTTATCATGCCCCAGCTGTGTCTCAGTTGTGAAAAGACCTACCCTACCTCTTCTGCTTGGCATCCTTGAATTGAAGATGCTAAGAAATAACTTTTGTGCCCTAGTACCCATTAACTGCTAACCCGCCCCCAAACATCTGGGGCCTTCTATGAAGAAAAAGCTTATAAATATAACATGTGGAATGTAACTAGAGGCATTCAAAACTGTCTACAGTATACTGTCTATGTGTATATAAAGAAAACTTTCTTTTTTATATGAGCCTCACCTTTGCAGGCACAGTTTGTGCCTGGAGCCTCTCACTTCACAGGAACACCTGATTAATTCTGCATGGCTACAGCTCCTTCATTTTTCCCAGACATAAATTTGGAGACCTTATAGAAGAAAGGTGGTGTTTTTCGCACAGCCAGAGGTTACGAGAAGTTTAAGCTGGAAAGGCATAGCTAAGAACACCAATAACAAAACTCTTTTTATGTGTTGTTTTGGATTTTGTTTTTTTTAAAAAAATCAGCCCCTATGAATGGACATGAGTACTTTGAAGGAAGAAGACGAAGAAGAAGAAGAAGAAGAAGAAGAAGAAGAAGAAGAAGAAGAAGAAGAAGAAGAAGAAGAAGAAGAAGAAGAAGATAATAACAATGATGATGATGAAGGAGAAGGAGGATTGGGTATGTTTTGGAGGTGCAGATTTGGGCAGTTGCTGTTTTTATAACGTGTTGTACACCAAATCAGGTAGTCAATAAGTATAAAAAAATAAAAAATAAGAAGAAAACACCTTGTATTTAACTAAAGATGGAAGACGAAGTACATAAGAAGTTTTTTTTTTCAGCTGGCAGTGAAAGTATGCTTCCAAATTAAGCAACCATGATTTGCCTTTGAAAAAGTAGCCAGTAAAAGATGTTCTACCCATCCAATCTTCTCTGGTTTTGAGAGCTGGGCTGGGACTGGCCTGATTAATACTGGGGTGGCAGACTGCCAGGGAGAATCAAAAGTCTCCATGTAAAAGTGGAGAGAAAAATCTGTCCTTCAAAGCTGACAACAGTGGGACCTGCCTCAGCAAAAGGCAAGTTCCTGAGCTCCTCAAGGACAAAAATAAAAGTAAAGCAAATTAAAAGAAAAACTAAAAGTCTAAACTTGCCATTTTGACTGGGATCTCAATTGTCACAAGCACATCAGAAAAGAGAACTTGTAGATGTGCTTTTGTTGTTGTTGTTGTTGTTGTTGTTGTTGTTGTTGTTGTTGTTGTTGTTGTTGTTGTTGTTGTTGTTGTTGTTGGCATAAGGAAGTTCAGCCAATTTCATGTTGGGTTGATTGGGGAAAAGAATTAAAAATAAAGCTGCAAGTACCATCCTTCCCATCCGGCAGCTCTTTCCCCTGGTGCATCTGATCAATTAGTCCCACTAGCAGGTTCAATTCACCTTTGAACTCCTACAGGTGGAGGGAGCTACCTCACTTTCTAGCCCTTTTCCAAAAGGGACAAAAAAGGTTCTCGGGTGGGTTTTCCTTCCATCAACACCAAACAGTGGCTCTCTGTTAAGACGTTTCCACCTTTCTGCTGGCTCTGAGGAAGTGGCTGCAGACATCCCCTTAACAAATAGAAATTTGCTTGCCGGCACATTCGTTGAATGAATCACCTTCTCCTGGGACATTTTCCTAACAGTTTCTCCTTGGCAAGCTTTCAGGATGCACTAAGGGCAGTTCTGATGCTGCATTTTGCATCTGTAAGCACCACTGGGACACAGCAAGTTAGGAACAATTTTTTTACTGACCATTTCACTCTTCATACCGAGGCTGACTAGCAACTCAAGGCTAGGAAGACACTGGTCTATATATGAAGCCGTTGATTTGGGACTTCACAGCCTCTTTGGTCAAATCCTGAACCAAACTGGCATGATTCAGATTCATCTAGATCAGGTCGGGTCAGCCGAAACATATTGGAATCAGTTTTCTGATTATGTTATCCATCTACAGGTCTGGTTCTTTTTTAAAGAAAGTCAGACTGTATTTCTTGAGAATGTTATAGCATACAGTACTTTTATCTTTCCTTCACCTTACTAGTACCCAATTCTCCTTCAGATCTCCTCTTTTAAAAAGTCTTTTCCAGTCTTGTATGATGCTTCTTTGTTTGCTATATTTATTATTTACTCAATTAAGTAGGTGTTTCCCCGCACTGTCCTTTTCATTTTCATTTCTGTGTCTGTTAAATTATGTTTATTTTATCTCTGCTTCTTCTTTCTGTACTCTTTCCCTTCTGTGCTGCTTATGCACACCACAGAAATACATCAATCAGAGACACAATCAGAGTGCAGAAAAGCACCACACTAGAGATGGGCACGACTTGAAAAAAATTTTTTTCGAGTTGTCGTTAGTCGGGCCGGTCCCGTTTTGGCTCGTTTCCGGTTTTCGTGAAAATTCGCAAAAATTAGTCGGTTCGTTTTTTTGTTTTTTCGTTGTCGTTAGTACTGGTTTTTTTGGGGGGGAGCGGGATCCTGGAGGCACCTCTGTGGGGTGGGTGCCTCCTCTGGCCCGCTATAAAGGGAAAGTGGGCTCCTGGAGGCACCCGTGGGTGCCTCCTATCGAAGCAGGCTCCAAGAGACCCCTCTACATGGGGGTCTCCCCTCCTCCTGCTGCAAAATGCTATGCAATAGCCATATGGATATTGCATAACAGAATGTGCAGACAGTGAGACCAGTGAGAGTGATAGCGTCATGCCCGCCCTTCACAAGGCTCTCGCACCACCATGTCTCACACAGAAGGGAATTGTACTTGCTGCGTGTAGTGCAATGCAAGCAAGTAGATCTGGCTTTAAGGTGGCTTAGTGCAATGGCTAGGGTTAGGCTAGTGACGGGTAAGGTTACGGTGGGCTAGTGGGTTGCACCTCTGGGTGCCTCTCTGACCCACTAAGAAGACAGTCTGTGACGTATGGGTACGGAGTCAAGGGTTAGGGTTAGGGGGCTAGGGCAGGTTTTAGGGGGCTTTTTGGCACATCCCAGAAGTCTCCATGGCCAAGTGGCCATGCGACTGGTGGGATGGCTCCAAATATTTGCATGGTTGTCCACTCCCACATGGCTGGCCACTCGGCCAGCCCATCATTGCGCAGGTGTAAAAAAAATAAAAAAAAATAAAATCAATGGAGGACAGAGGAGGAGAGGAGAGACATTTTGTTGCAAGAAAAAACCCACTGCTACTGTGAAAAATCTGGCAGTTTATAAATTTTCGTGTGTTTCTGTTGTGCTTGTGTGTTTTTGGACCACGATTTCAAAAACAATATTGCGTTTGCCGCCCCATTTTGGATCCCCCGCCCGCACCGCATGGCATGGCGAAATGGCAACTCGAGTCCGGCTGCCCAGGACGGGGGGGAGGCGGGACCCCCCCCTCCAGAAACCACCCCTCCGGTAGGTGCCCTGCGCCCTTAGTCAAGCAGGCATTTTTCTGCCTGCTTTTTTGGCCCGGGAATGGGTGGGGGGAGAGTTTAAAAGTTTTTTCCTGTGCCGTCCGTGCCGCTTGCTTGCGCTTTAATTGCGGGCGGCGGCGGCGGCGAGACTGGGCTTTTTGCTGGCTGCGAGCCTGCGGCGAGTCCCACCAGAGCAGCCCAGGACGGGGGAAGAGGGGGGAGGCCGGGGACCTCCAGAAACAACCCCTCTGGTAGGTGCCCTGAGGCACGGCAGGCATTTTTCCGCCTGCTTTTTGGCCGGGAACTGGGTTTTTTTAACTTTTAAAAACTTTTTTTCTGTGCCGCGTGGCACCGCGCAATCGCGCGATGCAAGGAACGAGCACGACAAATCAGACCAAAATTGTTCGTTCGTCGGTTCGAGCTCGAAGTCTGGCGGAGTAATTCCCGTTACCGTTTCCGTAGAGTAACGGAACCGAGTAACGGAAACGGAAACGGGAATACCGCTAAGTCGTGCCCACCACACACATTAGTGAACTTTAAATAAAATAGATTTTAAATATTACAGGCACAAACATACCAGAGCGCAATTTAACAGGGAAGTCCTTTCTGAGGGGCTACCATTTGTCCATATGTCACCCACTTATGGGGACTTGCAAAAATCTCCAGATAGTGCAAAATTTCAGATATCCTCAGTTCACATTCAGATCCAAATTAATCTGAACTCAATCAAGGTAGTCAACCTAAATCATTGAATCAGGCCCAGAATCAAATTGGGAGTGGGTTGCACAGCTGTAGTAATTTCTTAATAAAATGAATATGATTAATCAGATGAAATGTCATATCTCGCTGACAAGCTGTTAGCAGTATTTGCATAAAGATCAGGCAGGAATTATATGGAGGATATTCTAATGTTCAATCAACAAGTTTGCTTCAGTTTCTTTTGTATCTCTCCTATTCCCTCTGTGTACAGTTGTGCTGAGTTGCTTTTGGTTGCCATTCACACCATCCTTGTCTTTCTTCTGTGACCTTGCTACTCAGATATTTCCCTGGTCTCCTTTTCCAACTTTCTTTGTTCGTTCCAATTAGCTGGCCCCATAGCCTAGATGCCCTAAGCATATCCGATCTCGCCTGAATTCAGAAGCTAAGCAGGGGCGGCCCTGGTTAGTACTCGGATGGGAGACCACCAGGGAATACCAGGTGCTGTAGGCACCTGGAGTAGGAACTGGCAGGCCACTCCAGTATTCCTGCCAAGAAAACTCCATGGACATGGAGTCATGAAGAGTTGGTCACAACTGTAATGACACAACACACACACACACACACACACACACACACACACACACACAAAGGATACTATGTCCATCCACATGGAATCAAGGAATGGGAAAGGTTCCCAAGGGGTAAAAGTGAAGGAATGATCCAGCGTACAAAGTATTGTGAAACTGGTGGATGAAGTTATTGTATTGTATGCAAAGGGTGATCATAAATGGCTTATCTTCAGCATGGAGAGAGGGGATTGGAGGGGTGCCCCAGGGTACTGTTCTGGCTCCAATACTATTCAATATCTTTATTAATGACTTGGATGAAGGAATAGAGAGTAGACTATGCCTGTGGGGAGGCAACAGCAAAGAGGCTCAGTGGTGGCCCAATTGGGCCATAAGGGAGCTTAACTTAAAAGAGAGCTCCCAACAGTCGAGAAACCTCTTTGCGCCAGAACGTGGCCCCCCCACCCACCCTGCATTAAGAACAAGTTACTGGTCACTTCAGGCCCGCATGGGAATTTTTGACCTGCCCCTGATTGGCTTGTATGTGAGCAGGTGAGTTTTTGCCCAACCCATTCTTAATAGTTATTTTCTGGGTTTGGTGTGGTGATTCTTTCATTGGTCAGACTGGCAGGTAGTGGCAGAAAGCAGGTAAGGTTAGGAGCTGATGGGACCTGAGGATGGCGTAACCCAGCCCACCTCACAGTGCTGAAGGCCCTGATTACTCGACACTGGGAGGGGGTGGAAAGGTAGGGTCCCACAGGTAGCATTCAGCCAGAGCCAGGAGCCTCAGGTGGTTGGGACCTGCAGGGTTTTCCTGGAATTTTGTTCCATCTCCTACCTGGGTCTGTTTGGGGCAGGGCCGGCCTCAGGTGGATCAGCCTTCCATCCTACTGGTGCCTCCCATTTGAATGCTGATTTATTGTTTCATTTAAAAAGTGTAGCCCATTTTTACCCAAAGCTTCTTGTCTTGCCTGTTTACTCCAGGCTGGATGGGCAATGAGTTTCAACAGAGAGAAATATAGGGTCCTACATCTAGACAGAAAAAATGAATTTCATAGATATAGGAGACACCTGGCTGTAGAATAGTACAAGTGAAGGGATCTGGGAGTCTGGGTAGACCACAAATTGAACATGAGTCTGCAGTGTGATGCAGCAGCCAAGAAAGCCAATGTGATTCTTGGTTGCATCAACAGAAGCATAGTTTCTAGAGCAAAGGGATGTGATAGTACCACTCTCTTCTGCTTTGTTCAGATCCCACCTGGAATACTATGTTCAATTCTGTGGACCTCACAGAACAAGGATGGTTAAAGGTCTAGAAGAAATTTCTTACAAGGAATGGTTTAGGGAGTTTGGAGCGTTTAGCCTTGCAAAAAGAAGGTTGAGAGGGGATACAATAGCCATGTTTTAATATTTGAAAAGATGTCATATCGAAGAGGGGACAGGTTTGTTTTCCATAGCTTCAGAGAATAGGACTTGGAACAATGATTTCAAACTACAGGAAAAGAGATTCCATTTGAACATTAGGAAGAACTTCTGGATGATTAGAGCTGTTCAGCAGTGGAATATCTTGCCACGGAGAGTGGTGGAGTCTCCTCCTTTGGAGGTTTTTAAGCAGAGGCTGGATGGTCATCTGTTGGGAGTTCTTGGATTGGCGTTCCTGCATGGTAGGGGGTTGGATTAGATGGTCCTTGAGGTCTCTTCCAACTCTACTGTTCTATGATTCTAGATCTAGCAGCTCTGGTATGAAACTTTGTGCATGATGCTTGAAGCTTCATGAACTCTCACAACTATCCAACCAAACAAAAATCAGTGCCCCCTTCCACCTAGAAGAATGGGAAAGAGGATAAAATGAATGTTGCACTAATTTGCACCAGCTAAATTCAAAATGCATAACTGTTATCTCAGCATGGAGACAATTATTTTATTCAGTTTTCTAATATATTTTATGCTGTCTTTCTCTTTCTCTTTTTATAATATAAGTTTATTAATAAATTTTAAAAAGGGGAAAAAATCAATGCTTTTCCACATAGCATAACAGTTCAATCTATTTCCTGTTTTCAGGGCAAGATTTGCTTCATTTAGCTTCCTTTGCATTAATTTTCATTCGTTTTCTTCACTCATATAATAAATAATACATTTTCTTATTTTTTTTTACATTCCAAACATTTACAATTAGTTTCTATTAAAAGCATAAATCGCTATATGATACATCATATATACATAACAGAGAGTAATTCTTATACTTATTATAATACCATTGTATTTTTTTTTGCTCAGTCGTTCAGTTGTATCTGATTCTTCGTGACCCCATGGACCAGAGCAATTTCAGCTGTTAATTTCGTTTCCCCATCTTACTTCTAAGTACTTCTTTACATCACCCCACTGATGTTTAAACCTTCAAGTTCTTGGTCAGTATATAGTCAATTTCTCTCCAAAACTTCTTAAATCGCCCCCGTCCCGCCTGTTCCGCCGCCATTTCCTGCTTGCCCTCGCTGCTGCTCCTCCGGCAGCGGCGGGCGATTGCGGGGGGGGGGCTGCTGCTTGCTCCTCCGGCAGCGGGCGCTGCAGGAGGCGGAGGAGGAGGAGGCGGAGCAGGATCCGGAGGCGGGGGGGGGCTGTCTCCTTTTCCTGGCTACCTTGTTAGGTGATTCATGTTCGACACCATGGCTGCTGACCTGTGGAGTTCCCCAGGGTTCTCTTCTGTCTCCTATGTTATTTAACATCTATATGAAACCACTGGGGGAGATTACCATGTCTTTTGGGGTTAGGAGCCACCAGTATGCCGATGATACCCAGCTCTACCTCTCATCATCTCTGGACTCTAATGGAGCTACTATTTCAACTGTACATGAGTGTTTAGCTGCAGTAATGAACTGGATGAGGATGAACAAAATGAAACTAAAGCCAGACAATAAATACAGAGGTGCTCCTGGTCAGTCGAAAGGGAGAACAAGGGATAGGGATACAACCTGTACTGGATGGGTGACCTGTACTGGATGGGGTGACCTGTACTGGATGGGGTACAGAATGTGGCAGCCAGATTGGTGGTTGGTGCGCGTCGATATGATCGTATTACCCCAATTCTGGCTCATCTGCACTGGTTGCCCGTTGTGCTCTGGATAAGGTTCAAGGTCTTGGTTTTGGTTTACAAAACCCTCCAAGGCTTGGGACATGAATACCTGTTGGAGAGTATCTCCCAAAGATCAACTGAGGCCCAGACCACTAGAATATCACAGGCGCTCTCACTCCAAGTGGCCATGCCTAGGGAGGCACAGAAATCAGCTACCCGTAACCGCACCTTCTCTGTGGCTGGCCCCTCCCTCTGGAACCATCTTCCGAGTGAGCTGCACCTCGCACAGTCCCTGCCCACCTTCAAAAAAGCATTAAAAACCTTGCTTTTTAGGGAGGCATTTGGCGACCTGGATTAGTTTCCCCCCCCTTTTCCCCTTTTCTTTGCTGTCTTGCCGTTGACTTATTGACTTCTTTGTTGAGTTGTTTTATTTGATATTTTATATATATTTTATTCTTTTATATACTGTTTTTTATTTTGTCTTGATTGTTGTATTGTTCCTTTGGGGTTTGTCTTGCCCTCTTTGTTCACCGACCGGAGTTCCTTCGGGAAGACGGGCAGTATAAAAATGGACAAATAAATAAATAAATAAAAATCAGCAGCTTGGGGATGCTCTTGGACTCTTTCTTGAGCTTGGATTCCCAGGTCACAGCTGAGGACAGGAACGCAATTGCACAATTAAAACTAGTACACAAGTTACATCCATTTCTTGACAAACCAGCTCTGGCCACAGTGACACATGCCCTAGTGACGTCCCGGCTGGACTACTGTATTGCGCTCTATGTGGGGCTACAGATGAAAAGCCTCAGGAAACTTCAATGGGTCCAAAATACAGCAGCCAGATTGCTGACTGGGGCAGGGTACAGAAATGACATTACACCCCTATTAAAACAGCTCCACTGGCTGCCAATAAGCTATCGGGCACAATTCAAGGTGCTGATCTTACCCTACAAAGCAAATTTCTTGGTGGGATTATTGGTTCACTGGCAGGCAGGTCCCCTGGAGCCCAACTTAGCATACTACTTGTTGGTACAGACAGGTTTGTTACACAGCAAGTTGCAAAGTTTGCGCTGGCAGCTATGAAAATCCGGGTCAATCTCTAACTTTGGGAGGACTGTATTGCTCTGTTAGTGTCACACGTTTTTTTAAATTGGTTTTAATTATATTTGTCGTAGTTGTAGATGTAACCTCATAAGTTTTTTCTTCTCAGTTGTAAATCAAGATTGCGGTGACCAATGGTTTTTAGCAATAAACTTTTACCAACCTACCCTACAAAGCACTGTACAACCTGGGTCCTATCTAACTCAAAGAGCGAATCTCACATTATGAACCAACTTGGTTGTTAAGGTCATCAGGAGAGGCCTTTCTCTCCATCTCGCCACCCTCGCAGGTAAGTCTCATGGGAACCCATGAAAGGGCCTTCTTAACTGCTGCGCCCAGACTCTGGAACTCCCTCCCACTAGAGGCCAGGACTGTCTCATCTCTGTTGTTCTTCCAGAAACAGTCAAAGACCTTTCTCTTCAGGCCAGCTTCCCCTGAATGACAGACTACCATTGTGTGTCTTTTATATGAATCTATAGGTTCACATAGACTTTGTGTTTATAACTACAAATAACCTTGTAGCTTTAATGTAATGTTTTCTATTAATGCTGTAAGATGTCCCTCAATTCCTTGTTCTCAATCTTTGAACATATCTTATTTGTATTGGACTGTATATTATCATGTCTTAGTTGTATTGGACTGTATATTATCTCTCATTACTGTAAGCTGCCTTGGGTCCTTTACCAAGGATAAAAATGGGGTAAAATACTCTAAAACAAATAAATAAACAAATAACTCTAATACAATTTTTTGGCAGGAGTCAGAGAGAATGAGGCCAGGAGTTGGGTGGGAGACCACCAGGTAACAACATGGATCTCCAGGTTGGACTGGAAAATTATCTCACATGAATAGCAGTAGAGCTGCTGTCAGCCACAGTTGACAGTAATGGGGTAGCAGGAACAATAATCTGGTTCATTGTGAAGCAGCTTTCAATATCCTTATATTCAGCATTTAAATTCAAGGATAGGGTCTAAAAGGGACTTTTCTTAACCACAGGCCTCTCTGATTGGTTGATTTTGAATGTCAAATGAAGTTAATATACTTTTCTGATGCTTATGAACTTTCTTCAAGGTCAAATGCCCAAACTTTTATTCAGGTATGGCTTCATGGCAGTAACCAACCTCTCACCGCAGCCAATCCGTGTGCTGACTCTCAGCCCATTGAAGGCTAAGACCGGGGATAGTCCTGTTTGTCCATGGGTCGCTCAGATGCTTAGCTTTCTGGCTGTGGAGGTTTGAGTCCTCATTGGTCTTCTCAATTCTATGAGAAGAGCCAGCCTGTTTGGTCTTGGGCAAGCTTCACAGCCTCAGGACATCCCAGAAGAAGGGCTTTGGTGTATTTCTGGTCTGAGCAAACCTTTGGAAAGGTTGCCATAAATCAGAATGGAAACAACCCTGGCATTATTATTATTATTATTATTATTATTATTATTATTATTATTATTATTATTATTATTATTATTATTATTATTATTATTATTATTATTATTATTATTAAAGAAGAAAGTAAGTTGGCAGTGTTGTCTCGGTGGTCCCTCTTGACTTGAGAGAATCTGGACAACAAGGTTTAATCCAAGTAACTTTACAGTCCTCCAGTGGACTCTGTTCTCCTTCACTTTGTCTTCAGGTGCAGGAAAGCTGACAGAGAATGACTGGCGTGTACGAAAGTGTATTTCAGTTTGTTAAATATGTTTTTATCAAAATTCATGCTAGCTTCAGGAAAACTCATATTCCCTTCAGCGTTCCATCTGATGTTGTCTCAGTGAATTGAGGTTAGCAGCTGATATTTATCTTTGAAATAGTTAGGGAATGGATTATTTATGTATTTATGCACCATGTTTTCGAGAAACTCATCCCCCCCCAACCCCAGCAGATAAGGGAAACCAGTTTAGCCTTCTAAAAGTCTCTGTAAGTGAAACAGAATTATTTCAGCTTTGCAATGATACCGAGGGGGATTGTTTTATAGACAAGGTGCAATTTATGTTCCAATAGCTTGCTAGTGCACTGCTAACTCCAGCTACTATCTTCAGAATAAAAATAAAGTGAAATCCAGTCTATAGCACACAGAGAAGAGGATAAGATGCTATTTACGGGTGGTCAGCAGCAAATCTCGACAGCCATATAGCTCCACAGGGGACTTTCGGTGACATACAACTGGGTCACAAGCTAACATTTCAGCACAATTGTGTGAGCGGTGGTAAGCAGGCAGTGGCAGGTGTTGTTTATGAGCGTTCCTGTAACAATGCCTACAAGAACAGCCCAAGGAGACGGACAGCTGTGTTGATCCACATTAGGGCTCCATATGGGTCCCCCAATCCAATTCAGAGGCCAATCCGTTTGATAGCCCCAACTGATTTTCTTTTTGCCCTGGATCCAAGTCAGTTTCTAAACCTATCCTTTACTTTCAATGGAAGACCAAAATGGCTATACAGTAACCTATTTTCTCCTTGTACTTGAGGGAAAGAAATACAGAGGTATGCTAGACTCTAAAGAGGGAAATAAATCCATCACATTTCAAACAGCTAGCTTCAGGGGCTATGATATGAAAAGTCTGCTTTTAGGGATAAAAAGAAGAGGGAAAAGAAAATAAGAGAAATTAAAAGAATGTAAAAGAAAAAGAGTGACATTCATCACCAGATGTGACCTATATACAAATTAATTTATAAATGTGTTTGACCTTAACCACAACTACCACCCACAAAGTCTGGCTATTCTGCTCTGTTCTGGACTTTGTACAAATAAATGATTTGAGTCATATGGTGTGATTTGTCTGAATCCATTGCCCTATCCCATAACTATATATGTGTCAATAATGGGGCAGGTTATATGTGAACACAAAGGCAGACGGACATGCAGATTACAGTATTTATTTATTTTATTTATTTATTTATTTATTTATATCCCGCTTATCTACTGGGTACTCTAAGCGGCTTACATGAAGGCTGCAAGGCCAGCAAAATACAATAAATAGTCAATCAATAATCAAACAAACAAACCTATAAACACCCTAGACACTGTTAAAACCAGATAACACCTCGACTAATGCGCAAATTGCGATGGCGGGAAAAGGGGGGGAAAGGTTTTAACTATCGCCAAAGGCCTCACGAAAAAGGTAGGTTTTCAGCGCCTTTCGGAAGGCCAGCAGGGACTCTGCAGAGCGCACTTCACTGGGGATGGAATTCCAGAGGCTGGGGGCCGCCACAGAGAAAGCCCGGGTCCGAGTGCTCGTCCTCCGGGCTTCCCGAGGGGTGGCGACCCGAAGCAAGTGCGCTCGCGCCTGCCGAACGGGACGGGCCGAAGTTGACCGCTGAGCGATACGCTCTGCCAGGTAGTCCGGTCCCAAGCCATGGAGGGTTTTATAAACTAAAACCAGGACCTTGAATCTAATCCGGGCTGCAACGGGCAACCAGTGCAAGCGGACCAGGACTGGGGTGATGTGGTCGTAACGACGCACACCAACCACCAGCCTGGCCGCCGCGTTCTGGACCCGCTGCAAGCGCCGGAGAAGATTCAAGGGCAACCCCATGTAGAGCGCGTTACAGTAGTCCAGCCTCGAGATCACCAGAGCTTGGACCACTGTTCTCAAGGAGCTCGCGTCGAGGTATGGGCGGATCTGGGCGATCCGACGGAGATGGAAATAGGCGGACCTGGTCACCGACGCCACCTGGTGCTCCATGGCAAGCCCCGGGTCCAGGAACACACCCAGATTCCGCACCCTCTCCGCGAGCTGGAGGGAGACTCCCCCCAGACAGGGAAGAGGGCCACCGTACCCCGACGGCGAGCTCCCGAAGAGCATAACCTCCGTCTTCTCGGGGTTGAGCTTAAGCCTGTTTGCCCCGGTCCAGGCCAGTACGGCCTCCAGGCACCCGTCGAGAACTTCCACAGCTTCCACAGCAGATGTGTTAAAGGAGAGATAGAGCTGCGTGTCATCAGCGTACTGATGACAGCAGACTCCAAAACTCCTGATGACCCCCGCCAACGGCCTTACGTAGATGTTAAACAGCATGGGGGACAGAGACGACCCCTGTGGAACCCCACAAGGGAGGATCCAAGGGGCCGATAACTCCCCCCCATGCTGCACGTACTGTGGCCGGCCCTCCAGGAAGGAACGGAGCCAACTGCGAGCAGTGCCTCCGATTCCGACCTCAGAGAGCCGGTCCAACAGGATACCGTGGTCGACGGTATCAAAGGCCGCTGACAGATCCAGGAGGACCAACAGGGAAGAGCAACCCCTGTCGGCCGCCCTGAGAAGGTCATCTTGCAGGGCGACCAAAGCTGTTTCGGTACCCCGGCGGGGCCTGAACCCGGACTGGCAAGGATCGAGGCACTGCCGATCCTCCAAGTATGACTGCAGCCGGACCGCCGCCACCCTCTCGATCACCTTGCCCATAAAAGGGACATTGGCGATAGGACGATAGTTTGTCAAATCATCCACCGCTAGGCCAGGTTTTTTCAAGATGGGCTTTACCACCGTCTCCTTCAAGCGAGAGGGAAAAAACCCCTCGCTGAACGAGGTGGTGGCGATGGCAGAAGCCCATTCGGCCATGGTCCCTCTGGCAGCTCTAATTAGCCAGGCAGGGCAAGGGTCGAAAGGAGTGGAGGCAGGCCGGCAATGCGCCATAGCCTTGGAGACCTCGACAGCAGAAACAGGCCCAAGCGCATCCAACCGAGGCGACGAAGGCGGACCAGCAACTGGAGATGGCGGGACAGGACGACTGCAACCGGAGTCAAAACCAGCACGGATGGCCTCAATCTTAGTTCGAAAAAAGGCTGCGAATTGCTCACTACTGAACTCAGTAGGAGGAGGCCTGGCCAGACTAGGATTGCTGAGGTCCCGAACCACCCGGAAGAGCTCCGCCTGGTGGTTCGAGGCCTCAGCAATTCTCAGGGAGGTGAAAGATGTTCTAGCCTCCCTTATCGCGATGATATAGCGACTAGTCTGGGCATCAACAGCAGCCTTACTCAACGCTGTGCGGGATTTCCTCCAGCTGCGCTCTAACCTCCTCCTAACCTGCTTCATTGCCCTAAGCTCCCCCGTGAACCATGGGGAGTGCCGGGCTCAGCAGCGGAGGAGGCGCTTGGGGGCGATCCGGTCAATGGTGTGGACAGCTGTTTCATGCCAAAGGTTAGCCACACCCTCGGCCGGATCGTCAGTCATTCCACCAGGAAGTCCCCCAAAGAGCTCACCGAACTGCTGAGGGTCCATGAGCCTCTGGGGGCGGGCCAAGATGGTGGGCCGATGGTCCCCGCGGGGAGGAGCCGAGATCGCCAGGGAAAAAGAAAGCAGGTGATGGTCTGTCCATGACACAGGAAGGGAGACAAGGTCCCCCACCTCCAGACGCGAATCCCCCAACATGGAGGTAAACACCAGATCCAGGGTGTGACCAGATCTGTGGGTGGGGCATAAAACATGCTGGGACAGACCCATGGAAGCCATGGATTCCATGAACTCCAGAGCTGCACCAACAAGCCCACCATCCGCATGCACGTTGAGGTCTCCCGCAACCAATAGGCGCGGGGATCTCAACAATGCAGCGGAGATGAACTCTGTGAGCTCTGGGAGGGATTGAGCAGGGTTGCAGGGAGCTCGGTAGCCCAGCACAATGCCAAATCTGTCCCGCTGTCCCACCAACCGATGAAGTACCTCCAACCCCTGGCTAACGAATGTCGAGGCCCTGCTGACGTGTAAAGAGTCCCTGTAGACAATTGCAGCCCCTCCCCCCTTTTGACCCCCCAACCTTCCCACTCCCTCTACCAGGTACCCGGGCGGGCAAAGGAGAGAGAGGGAAGCCCCCCCCTCCGTGCCCACCCAGGTCTCGGTGATGAATGCCAGGTCGGGCTTCCCATCCGCAATGGTATCATAGATGAGAGGGATCTTGTTATGAACCGACCTGGCATTCATCAGGATACAGGTAAGGTTGGGGGCGCTGGTGGGATGACTCCCGGGCACTTGGCAGAGAGCCGAGGGGTCAGAACGAGGGACAGACACAAGTTGTCTGGCCCGAGTTCTTCTAGTCTGACATACCCAACGGCTACCAGCGTACCGCCCACGACCCATCACCGTTGGTATATGAGCCCCTGCATTCATGGCGAGAGAAAAAAAAATTATATATATCGCAGAACACAAGAATGCAGTCAAAAAAGAAGAAAAATCTTCCTCTCTCTTCCAGCACATAAAAACAACAGGTCATGAAATTGATTTTGAAAGAACCAAACTCATCTCCAAAACTGAACACTTCAACAGTCGAATAATCATGGAAGCCATTGAAATAGAGAAACACCCAAACAACATGAATAAACGTGACAACACCTCCCGCTTGCCTGACATCTGGAAACTAGCCCTGGTCAACAGACGAGCCTCTGTCACAAAGACTGACACCAGGTCCAAAAGGACACAAGATGCCACCACCTTCCATCCACACCAAACACAAACCCAGACCCTTCCCACAGATGAAACGAAACCACCATCCAATAACAAAACCACGACTGTACCATCTACCGCTACACCCCACTCCAGTCACCACATGGAACACACTTACACACGCCAAAAAAATATTGGGAGACCACAGACCCGTAGCCAGACCAAAATGAATTCACAAGACACAGGACCCCACTCCACCAAAGACCAGGATGCTGCCAGAACACCCATCACCAAGGTCGTTAAGAAACAAAAGGCTAATAGACACACATCCAGCACCTCACCCACACATGATGTCTCTAAACAGCCATCTAACCCACCAGCAGTTAAGCCCTTAACAATCGCCTCAGCCACACAGCAGATCACAAAAGAACAAACGAACCTACAATCAGCAACAGAGCAAGCAAACCACACCCCCCAGCAGTATTTATAGAAGGACTTCAACTGAGACCACGCTTTGCTTCAAGAAGAAAGAAGCCAGAACACCAGCCTGAAGATGACGAGTGAGACCTCGTCGAAACGTCGCCAAAACAACCAGATTTCTACACGGGAAGAAACCCGAATCCACCCTAACATGCATATATATATATATATATATATATAGGTAGGTAGGTACAACAACAACAATGTAAAAATATAAAAATTACAATAAGCAATGAAAATAACAAAGCACTACAAGACAATAATTCGCTATGATTACAAACTACAAACTACAAACAACAAATTAAAGGGCTAACCGCAAGGCAAATGGAGAGGGACAAGGAGGGACGCAAAGATAGTTCACAGGCAGTGAGTGAGCAGCGATAACTGGTATGGCAGCTGATGTCGCGATTGGGTAAATACAGGCACGGTGCACGAAGTGGGGTCAGGCCATCAACTGTCGGTGGGCCGACAGCGGCCTCTAGGCCTAGAAGGGCCCAAACACAGCAGCCGCGGGCTAACCCCGAGCCTTGGTAGATGGAAGGCCCACTGCCGCCAAACGGTCCAGTATCCTTAGGGAGCAGCACGGAGGATAAGAAAATTAGATGAAAGGGGGAGCGGGATAAGCACCGCACCCCCTAGTCCACTACAGTCAGAGAGGACTAACAGACAAAGGGGGAGAAAAAGGAAAGGGCAAAGGTGGAAGAGGGAACAGGAACTAGACAGAAGAGGAAGGGAGCATGTCGAGGCGGCCTTTGGGACTGTCCCCAAACAAGCCATTGCAATAATGAGTGGCGTCAAGAAAAGCAGCCAGCGATCTGTCGGCTGCAAAGCGTTACAGGCGGCGGGGGGGGGCACAGCGTCCGCAGCAATAGCCTCCGGCGGCTCCAAAGTCGAGCCACCGCGGTGGCCGGCAGCGGCAACGACAGCCACAGGCCAACCAGCGCAAAACGCGGGGACGGCAACCGGGGCCTCCACGGGACTCCGCCGCTGCAACAGTCGGCAGCGGCGGAAACGATGTTCAGTCGGCCGAAAGGCACAATGCCAGCGGAGAAGGCCTGCGGCGCCCCCGGAATTAATCCGCCGCGGTGGACAGTGGCGGCAGCAGCGGCGGCAGCAGCAGACAACCGACCGTCAGGCATGGCGGCAGTAGCTGCGGCCTCCTCCGAGGCTCGGCCGCCGCGATGGTCGGCTGTGGCGGCGGCAAGGACGATGTTCAGTCGGCCGGGGGACGCCGTTTCAGCGGCAAAAAACTCCGGCGCCTTCGCAGCCGGGCAGCCGCGGTGGTCGGTGATGGCGGCGGTGGCGGCAGCAGCAGACGACCGGCCGCAAGGAATGGCGGCGGTAGCTGCAGCCTCCTCCGTGGCTCGGCCGCCGCGATGGTCGGCTGCGGCGGCGACAAGGATGATGTTCAGTCGGCCAGGGGGCGCATCAGCGGCGAAGAGCACCGGCGCCTCCGAGGCCGGGCAGCCGCGATGGTCAGTGGCGGCGGCGGTGGAGGCAGCAGCAGATGACTGGCCGCAAGGCATGGCGGCGATAGCTGCAGCCTCCTCGGAGGCTTGGCCTCCTCGACGGTCGGTTGCGGCGGCGGCGAGGACGGTGTTCGGTCGGCCGGGGGGCGCCGCATCTGCAGGGAAGAGCACCGGCGCCTCCGAGGCCGGGCAGCCACGGTGGTCGATGGCGGAGGCGGTGGCGGCAGCAGCAGACGACCGACCGCAAGGCATGGCGGCAGTAGCTGCAGCCTCCTCCGTGGCTCGGCCGCCGCGATGGTCAGCTGCGGCGGTGGCAACAACAAAGCTCAATCGGCCGGGGGCCGCTGCGTCGACGACAAGAGGCTCCAGCACCTCCGAGGCCGGGCAGCCGCTGCGGGTGGCGGGGGCGGCGGGGGCTGCCATAATAGTCAGTCGGTCGCGAGGGGCGGCGAAGGAAGCCACAGCCTCTGCCATGGGGGCGGCCGCCTCCGAGGCCGGGCCGCCGCATAGCCAGCCCCAGTACACAGCAGCGGCGGAGGTCTTCAGCGCCGGCCTGGCGTGGAAGTAAACAGCGGCAACGGCGGCAGCAACAGGCAACCGACTGTAGTCAGGGACAGGGCGAAAGCCGAAGGAAAGCCGATGGAAAGCCGGTAAGATGGAGCATCAGCCGACATGCCTAGCGGTGGAGGAGGGGGTGGAGGAGGGGAGGGGAGAGAACACTCACACCCGTCTTGTAGTCGTCCGCTGGTTTTAAACTTGGAGCAACCACGGCGTCCTAGAAGTCTTCAAAAGTCCCTGAGTCCCCCTCCATAGCCAAGGCGGGCCCCCACAAAAATTTAAAAGCAAACATAAATACAAACATAAAAACAAGGCAGCAAAGATAAAAATAGACAACACAGCCGACACAAACCGCTGTTGCTGCCGCCCGCCATCTTGCCGGAAGTATATGCAACATGATTCCAGATTGATTAGGGTAAATGATAGTGATAGAAGAGTGAGTTTGCTGGCTCAGCTGGAGAAATTTGAGACTTCTTGAGAAAGAGAATGAGGGTGAAAAATCATATGGCAGACAAAATTGTACACTATAAGAACCTAAGGATAGCATTTTACAGAGCTTCAGACCAACACATAGGGGACAGTATTACTCACTAGAGATGGGCACGACTCAAAAAAAATGGTGTTTCGTTTGCCGTTTGTTGTTTAGGGGGTCCGTTTCGGTTCGTTTTTGTTTTTCGTGAATTTTTTGCAAAAAAATTCATTTTTGTTTCGTTATGTAATGAAACGAAAAAAGAAAAACAAAAACGAAAAATTGCTGTTTTGTTAGCATTCATTACAGTTCAATATATTTGCTGCAACGAAAACGAAACACACGACAAAATTTATGTTGTTTCGGTTTGTTTTGTTTCATTTTGGAGACAAAATTTGTTTTTCGTTTCATTACGTAACGAAATGAAAAAACAAAAACGAAAATGAAAAATTAGTCGTTTCGTGCCCATCTCTATTACTCACTTTAAAAAAAACACCTCAGGTCCCCAGATATTTTTGGATTACAACTCTCATAAATTATGAGCAGCGCAGATAGTGGTGGAGGCTTTTGGGAGTTTTAGTCCAAAAACATCTGGGGACCCAAGGGTGTAGACCAAACATCAAGCATAGAACTTACAGAGTGTAGACAAGTTACTTTTTTGGATTTTAGCTCCAAGGATCAAGATTCCATAGCTCTAAAACTCCAAAGTGGCTTCCAGATGAAGATTAACAGACCAGGTCCATTATGCCCAGGTCATGGCTATGGCCAGGAACATATCAACGCAATTAAGGTTAGTATGCATGTTACGCCCATTTGTTGAGAAACCAGCTCTGGCCATGGTGACAAATACCCTAGTGATATCCCAGCTAGACTACTATAATGTACTCTATGTGGGACTAGCAATAAAAAGTCTCAGGAAACTTCAACAGGTCCAAAATGCAGCAGCCAGATTGCTGACTGGGACAGGGTACAAATATCACATTACACCCCTATTAAAGCACTGGCTACCAATCAGCCACTGGGCACAATTCAAAGTGCTGACCTTAACCTACAAAGTCCTATATGACCTGGGCCCTAGCTACCTCAAAGTCAGAATCTCACAGTATGAACCAGCTCAGGTGTTAAGGTCATCAGGAGAGGCCTTCCTCTCCATCCCATCACCCTCACAGGTACGTCTCATGGGAACCCATGAAAGGGCCTTCTTGGCTGCTGTGCCCAGATTCTGGAACTTCCTCCCACTAGAGGCTAGGACTGCCCCATCTCTGCTATCTTTCGGGAAACAAGCAAATACCTTTCTCTTCAGGCAAGCTTTCCCTGAATGATGGGCTACCTATTATGTGTCTTTTATATGAATCTCCCATACATGATCACATAGACTTTGTGTTTATAACCACTTATAACCTTGTGTGATTGCCATGACACTATGTTTTCAATGTTAGTTTCCATCCCTCATAACTTTTACATGGAATTTTTACTCTCTCTTTAACTGCTCACATTCTCTTGTAGCTTTAAAGTTGTCTTTAATGTTTTAAGATGTCCCTCAATTCCCTGTTTTCAAACTTGAATATGTCTGAATTGTACTAGACTATTTATTGTCCCTCATTACTGTAAGCCGCCTTGGATCCTTTTCCAAGGAGAAAGGAAGGGTAAAAATACTCTAAAATAAATAAAATAAATAAAATTATGGCTTCTTTGACCATGTATGAGCCAAAATTCTGTTAAACATGAAACCTTATAATTCCAAGAAAGGTCAATATTATTGTGAGGTATGGGATGGGAGGAGGAATTAATTAAATGACCTCAAGGGCACTCACTGATTGGGGATGGTGGTGTGTCTCAAGTAGAGATGGGCACGAAATAAAAAAATGGTGTTTCGGTTTTTTGTTTGTTGTTGAGAGGTCTGTTTCGGTTCGTTTCCGTTTGTCGGGAAATTTTTGAAAAATTTCATTACCGTTTTTTGTTTTTTCGTTTGTTGTTTCTACCCGCTTTTTGCGCAATTTTTAAAGCATTTCCGTGTGCAGGCATCCCCCAACGCCCCAGACCAGAGGGAAAACACTAAAAAAAATGGATGCTGGCAGAGACACAGTATAGACTAGGTATGCAAGGAGGCCGCAAAGGCAGCGGCGGGCGTTGCCCAGGGTGCAAGGCAGCCGCAGAGTGACTGCACTGCAGGGCAGAGGAGGGTACTCACCGAGAGGTACGCAGCACGCACGCACATAGGGAGGCTGCAGGACTGAATCTCGAGTCGCAGAGACAGCAATCCCACCCTAACTCCCACCAGAGACTGCAAGGAGGATGGGAGCTGCCAGAGCTTTTTATGCCCTCTGTGGCTGCCAGACCTGCCCACCCAGTCTGCAACCTGGGCATGCTATTGGTTGAACATGATCCCAAATCACATGGCTTGCCTCCATTTTGTGGCTGGTGGCGACATCCATTTTAAAGGGGAAAGAAAAATACATTGCGATGGGAGAAGACAAAAACAAATGTTTTAAGGACCCCAACCCCCCTGGTAGGTATTATCAGACAATATAAATACTTTTTACGGATGTCCAGGGCGTTTTTTAACATTTAAAACAGCTCATTTCATTGCGCATTGCCATTAACGGAAACGAAATGTTACGACCACAATTTTCATGGTTCTGTTCGTTTCGTTGCATTTTCATCACAATTGTCTTTGTCGTTTCATTACGTAATGGAAACGACAAACAGTAACGGAAACGAAAAAAAATGTTCATTCCGTGCCCATCTCTAGTCTCAAGGGAAGGACTATTGGTAAGACCCAGAAAGATGACTTGATGAATTCTTTTCTTAAATTCCTTTCCTTTTGTTAAATGATTTCTCTGTGTAGCGGAACTGTAGATCCAGAAAGGGGCTTTTGCAAATTATGGTTTAGCTTCTCCTCCCTGCCCCCACAAGAAGTTATGTTCCAACATCACTCACGAAGAAGTTGAAAGGCTGTTTTGCAGTTGAGGAAGACTCTCATAAAATCAGGCAGCAGAGTCAACAAGCTAAGTCAGAGTTCTACGTATATCTTTAGGATGAGAATATTCCTCTTCTTGAATATTTACTTCTCCCTTGAAGTGCATGGGTATGAGCAATAGGGTTTTGATTACATATGGATGTCCTCTAAAAAACACAAACAAACAAACACGGTGCTGTTACGGATCTCCAGGACTTACCGAGGTCTCTGTTGTTGGTGGTGTGGTAGCTCCAGGCCCCATAACAGCAGCAGCCCAGCCAGCCCTCTCTCCTCTCATGGTGACTATGTGGCATCTGGGGAGGGTGTTGGGGCATGTCAGGAGTCTCCTGCAGGTAAGGTAAGGTTGCAAGGGCATGCTGTTCCTTTGGTGTGTGTGGCGGGGGAAGGAGCAGGGATTGTGCCTCTCTCATTCCTTACCCCACCCCATCTAAATGAGGCCTACGCCTGTCCTTGAGCTGCCTGTGTGTGTATGCAAATCAACTGTTGATGCTTTGTAGTTACATTTTAGGGAGCATAAAATATGTACACTGATTTTGAATCACACAGGGACCTGCAACCCCTAACCATTGTTGAAGGGGGAAGTGTATAGCAAATAAATACTTTATTATAAACAAACAAACAAAGGCTAGAAGCCTCCTTATTTCAAAACAAAACAGGGATGTTCTTGTTGTATCCCCTTCTATATTGCCCAGAGGTGAGATACAATCAATGCTCCAGAATCTATATGCCCATGGACAGTGACACCTATGGATATTTCCAAATGAAATGTGCACAACTGAAATATATGTATGCTTTAAATTCTCACAAAGCATTACCTAAGCACACTTGACTCAATGTTTCAATCTGGAATGCAGAAAGAAAAGAGTTTTTATTTTAGGTCATTTGGATTGGTGAGGATGATGGATCTTTGGATCATATCTGATATTTCCTGCCAGTTCTTATATTCATAGCTCTTGAGATAATACAATCAGGTATAAAGAAAAGAAAATCATTTATTGAGGCTGCAATCCTACCCCTGATTGTTCATGCATACGTACTGCCAAAGTTGTCAAGATTTACCCATGCATAGCTGATGGCTGGAGTACCATCCAGAGCTTTCCCCTCACTCATATTTTAAATAACATGTAGGGATATTTTAAGGTTAGCACACAATAACAAGCCTCACAGGAAAATCAGGGATCAGCATATTGTTGCATCAACAACTGCTAGTGGGAAAGGTTACAAGACTTTGTTTACTAAACTCAGGATGAAGGTATTTTCAGCAGCACATCAGAACGGAAACCAAGTCCATTGCTCCAAACGGTAACAAGAATCAGAAATGGTATACCTGTGACTGAGGACATATGTTCAAGAGGGTGATGATGGTTTCTTCTCTCTGATATAGCTCTCTAGGTAGCACACATATTTTTAAATTAACGTATATACTCGAGTATAAGTTGACCCGAGTATAAGCCAGGGCCCCTAATTTAAACCCCCAAAACTGGGAAAATTTATTGACTCAAGTATAAGCCTAGGGTGGGAAATGCAGTAGGGCCTGGCAACTCCTCCTTTGTGAGCTGGGTGTGTGTGTGATGTTTAAAATGACTTTTAGCCACCGAGGCAAGTGCTTGAGTTGTTTTAAAATGACCTTTTAAAAAGTCATTTTAAACATGGGGGGTCAGGAGAAGTGGCGCACAATGTTTAAAATGACTTTTAGCCACTGACCCAAACTTCCCTCAGTGGCTAAAAGTATTGAACCGCATATAAGCCGAGGACATAAGAACATAAGAACATAAGAACATAAGAAGAGCCATGCTGGATCAGGCCAAAGGCCCATCTAGTCCAGCTTCCTGTATCTCACAGTGGCCCCACCAGATGCGTTTGGGAGCGCATGAGACTAGATATCTGTCTCCTGATACCACTCCCCTACATCTGGCCCTTGAAGTACCCTGGTTTTAAGCCTGGAGATTACACATCTCCATCATGGTTTGTAACCTGTGATGGACTTTTCCTCCAGGAATCTGTCCAATCCCCTTTTGAAGGCATCCAGGCCAGATGCCATCACCACATCCTGTGGCAGGGAGTTCCATAGACTAACAATGCGCTGGGTGAAAAAAAAATCTTTTGTCTATTCTTACTCTCCCAGCCTTCAATTTGAGTGTATGTCCCCTAGTTCTGGTATTTTATGAGAGGGAGAAGAGCTTCCCTCTATCCACTTTACTCATGCCCTGCATTATTTTGTACGTCTCAGTCATATCCCCCCTCAGGCGCCTTTTTTCCAGACTAAAGAGCCCCAAATGTTTTAGCCTTTCCTCATAAGGGAGGTGCCCCAGCCCAGTAATCATTTTAGTCGCTCTCTTCTGCACCTTTTCCAGTTCCACTATGTCTTTCTTGAGATGCGGTGACCAGAATTGTACACAATACTCCAGGTGGGGCCTTACTAATGTTGGCTGTTTTATTTTCAATCCCCTTTTTGATAATCCCTAGCATGGAATTGGCCTTCTTCACCGCTGCCACACATTGGGGAGACACTTTCATGGAACTGTCCACCAACACCCCAAGATCTCTTTCCTGATCTGTCACGGATAACTCAGAGCCCATGAGTTGATAGATAAAATTTTGATTTTTTGCCCCAATATGCATTACTTTACTTTTGGCTACATTAAAACACATTTGCCATTTCGTAGCCCATTCCCCCAGTTTGGTGAGATCCTTCTGGAGCTCTTCACAATCTTCTCTGGTTTTTACCACACAGAAAAGTTTTGTGTCATCTGCAAACTTGGCCAACTCACTGTTTATCTCTGTCTCCAGGACCCCTTTTTTCATCCCAAAATTAGGGCTGAAAAACTAGGCTTATACTCGAGTATATACAGTAATCATTATCTTCCAAGGATGAATAATCTGAGTGAAAAATTAAGAGAAAATTAAAACTGTCAGTGAAACATGAGTGGCTTTCTGCCAGATTGGCAGTATATAATAATAATAATAATAATAATAATAATAATAATAATAATAATAATAATAATAATAATAATAATAATAATAATAATAATAATAATATTAATATTATTATTATTATTATTATTATTATTATTATTATTATTATTATTATTATTATTATTATCAGCACTTGCAACAATCCAGATAAGGTCAATTGAAGAGATAAATCAGCTTGCTTATAGTGCAGCAGTAATAGTAACGGAAGAACTAGGGATTCCACAATTGAAGCCCCCCCAAAAATGCATTGAGAAACCACGGTGGAAAATCAGACTGGAGCTTAAAATCAAAAGACTCCGAGTAGATGCGAGTAACTTAAAAAACCTGCAGGAGGACAAATTAAAGAATGGTAAGTTCAAGAAATATTTGACTAAAAAATACTGGCTAAGTACAAGGAAAATTGGAGAAGCATTGGAAATAGTGAAGCAGCAAATAACAGCAACAGCTAGAAAAATTGAAAGATATGATGTTAGATTTACTCATTATAAAGACAACCAGTTATTTCAATCAGATCAAAGAAAGTTCTATCAGAGTTTAAACCAGAAGATAGGTAAAAAAGATCAAAAGCCTGAAAAAATGGCAACCATTCAGTTTTGGAAAGACATATGGGGGACTGAGAAAGACTATAATAGAAATGCTGGATGGCTCCAAGATTTTGAGAAGAAATTCTCCAAGTGCACAATGGACCAACTAGAAATAACAGCTGATATGATCACCAAAAGAGTACAAAGAGTCAAAAACTGGACATCACCTGGCAATGATCAACTGCATGGGTTTTGGCTTAAACACCTGACCAGTCTGCATGGAAAAATGGCCCAACAATTTAATGAAATGTTGAGAACAGGTTATATTAATGAGTGGTTAACAACTGGGAAAACCTATTTGATGCAGAAGGATCCAACAAAAGGAGCAATACCTGAAAATTACAGGCCAATAACATGTTTACCAACTATGTATAAACTGCTAACAGGCATCATAGCTGATAGAGTCCAGGATTATTTGGAAGCAAATAACATCAAGCCAGTAGAGCAGAAAGGGAACAAACGGGGAAGTAGAGGCACAAAAGATCAGTTACTCATTGATAAAATGATCCTAGACAATTGTAAAGCCCGGAAAACTAATTTATATATGACTTGGATTGACTATAAAAAAGCCTTTGATTCAGTACCACATAGTTGGATTATTAAGTGCCTGGATGCCATTGGAATATGTAAAAGTATTAGTGCCCTAATTGAAAATGCGATGAAGAACTGGAAAACAGAATTGTTTGTCAGGGATGAAAGCTAACGAGGGATTTTTCAAGGTGACTCTTTGTCATCTCTGCTATTTACTATTGCCCTGATTCCCCTCTCAATAATTTTGCAGAAGACAAATTTAGGCTACCAAACTGCTAAAAATTCTGGGAAAATTTCTCATCTATTGTATATGGATGACTTAAAGTTGTATGGAAAATCAGAAACTGAAATACACTCACTGACCAACACAGCCCGAATTTTCAGCACCGATGTTAGTATTGAGTTTGGACTAAACAAATGTGCCACAGTGGCACTGCGTATATACCAAAAAAAAAGGAAAAATAATTGAGAGTGAAGGAATTGAAATGCCAAATGGACAAGCTATTAAGTATCATCAGTCTGAAGCCTATAAATATCTGGGCATACTGGAATTAGATAATATAAAGCATGGGCAAGTGAAAAATGTGGTCAGTAAAGAATATATCCAAAGGGTCAGAAAAGTATTAAAAAGTAAGCTGAATGGTGGTAACACCATCAAGGCCATTAATAGCTGGGCCATACCGGTCATCAGGTATACCGCTGGCATTATAAACTGGACTCAGACGGAGCTAGATATTCTAGATAGGAAAACAAGAAAACTTATGACCATTCACTATGCATTACATCCACGCAGTGATGTTGACAGGCTGTATTTACCTAGAAAATTAGGTGGTAGAGGACTCTGCAAGTGAAGCAGACAGTTGTTCTGCAAGTGAAGCAGACAGTTGAAGAAGAGAAGCATGCGTTGGCAGATTATGTAAAAAATAGTACAGAGCCAGCATTATTGGAGGTTAAGAACAGGGAGGTGTTTAAAGTAAATCAAACAAAGGGTCAATACAGGAAAACAACAATGCAAATACGAGCTGATAGCTGGCATAATAAAGCGCTGCATGGGCAGTTCCTTGAAAAAGTCAAAGGAAAAGTAGATGAGGAAAAGACTTGGTTATGGCTCACCAATGGAACACTGAAAAAAGAGACAGAGGCCCTGGTTTTTGCAGCTCAAGAACAAGCTATCAGAACAAATGCAGTTAAGGCTAGAATAGAAAAATCAGCTGAGTCCCCCACATGTAGACTCTGCAAAGAGGCAGATGAAACTATTGACCATATAACTGGGAGTTGAGTCATGGCTACTGGACTTCTTTTTTGAGAGATAGAAACGTTTTGCAGCGAAACGTTTCTATCTCTCAAAAAAGAAGTCCAGTAGCCATGACTCAACTCCCAGTTAAACGAACCTGGATGACTGAGAATCTTCACAGACCTATTGACCATATATTGAGTTGTTGCAAGAAAATTGCTCAGACTGATTACAAACAGCGTCATAATGTAGTTGCTCAAATGGTCCACTGGAATTTGTGTCAGAACTATCATCTGCCCATAACAAAGAACTGGTGGGACCATAAGCCTGAAAAAGTGACTGAAAATGAGCATGCAAAATTACTTTGGGACTTCCGAATACAGACAGACAGGGTTTTGGAGCATAATACCCCAGATATTGTGATTGTGGAGAAGAAAAAAGTGTGGATCATTGATGTTGCTATACCAGGAGATGGTAGAGTCACTGAGAAACAACTTGAAAAAAGTACCCGATATCAGGATCTCAAAATTGAACTTCAGAGACTCTGGCATAAACCAGTACGGGTGGTCCCAGTGGTAATTGGCACACTGGGTGCGGTGCCCAAAGACCTAAGCAAATATCTAGAAGAAATTGGAGTGGACAAAGTCACCATCAGTCAGATGCAGAAAGCCACCTTACTGGGATCTGCTCGCATAATTCTCCAATACATCACTGAGTCCTAAATGCTTGGGAAGCGTTCGACTAGTGATTGGTAATATAAAATCCAGTGTAGATAGCTGTGTGGTTAAATAATAATAATAATAATAATAATAATAATAATAATAATAATAATAATAATAATAATAATAATAATAATAATAATAATAATAATAATAGATGCATCCGCTTTTGGTAGTCTCATTTTTCAGGTTCTGCTCTACAATAGCATTTCATGATTGCCCGATTCTCTGATAAAGTATATTTCTGCCACTTCTGAGATGGTTCAACTTCCAGTAATTCTACAGGCCCATGCCCTGGTTGCTCAGCAATGGGACCCGTGACTGTACCCCAGGCATGTCCAAACTTCGGCCCTCCAGATGTTTTGGACTGCAACTCCCACAGTCCTTTGCCATTGGCAGGCTAAGATTAGAATTCTGGGTGTTGTGGTCCAAAACATCAGGAGGGCTGAAGTTTGGATATGCCTGCTGTAGGCCATTTATCGATGGATGTCCAGGTTCATCAACACCTATTGCGGTCCTTGTTAACCCGGGCGACGACCGAGCCAATATAGGCTTCTTTATATTATATTTCACCACGAGTCATGGGTTGTTGGGTGCACTTAGTTCTGTTCCTCAGTTGAGACCTCTCTGGTAAAGTTGGACCTATTGCAGCAGTTAAGCCCCCCCGCCACGACAAGGCGGCACCCTTGGGGGTAATAATAATAATCATCTGATTACGAATAGCGTCATAATGTAGTGGCTCAAATGGTCCACTGGAATTTGTGTCAGAACTATCATCTGCCCGTAGCAAATAAATGGTGGAATCATAAGCCTGAAAAAGTGACTGAAAATGAGCATGCAAAATTACTTTGGGACTTCCGAATACAGACAGACAGGGTTTTGGAGCATAATGCCCCGGATATTGTGATTGTGGAGAAGAAAAAAGTGTTGATCATTGATGTTGCTATACCAGGTTATAGTAGAGTCACTGAGAAACAACTTGAAAAAATTACCTGATATCAGGATTTGAAAATTGAACTTCAGAGACTCTGGCATAAACTGGTACACGTGGTCCCAGTTGTAATTGGCACACTGGGTGCGGTGCCTAAAGAGCTAAGCAAGTATTTAGAAGAAATTGGAGTTGACAAAGTCACTATCAGTTAGTTGCAGAAAGCCACCTTACTGGGATCTGCTTGTATAATTTGCTGATACATCACATATTCCTCAACACTTGGGAAGCATTCGACTAGTGATTAGAGATGGGCACGAAACGAACAATTGTTCGTTTCCGTTTCCGTTTTTTCATTTTGTTACGTAATGAAACGACAAACGAATTTTGTCTCTAAAATGAAACGAAACGAACAGAAACACCGGAAATTTTTGTTGTGCGTTTCGTTTCCGTTACTGCAATATGAGTGAATTGCTTAAAATCTTTTAAAAAGTCACAAAAAATTGAAATAAATGGTAACGAAATGGTAATGAAATGAACGAAAATGAAAACAAATGTTTTGCAAAAATTCACGAAAAACAGAAACGAACCAAAACGGACCCTCCAAACGACAAACGACAAATGAAATGCCATTTTTTTTATTCGTGCCCATCTCTACTAATGATTTGTAATACAAAATCCACCATAGTTATCTTGTTTGCTGTGTAATAATTTGATGATGATGATGATGACAACGACGACGACGACGACGACAACAACAACAACAACAACAACAACAACAACAACAACAACATGTCAAATAGCAAGGAATAACCTCCTTCCACCACTTTTCATTAGTAGAAGCAGAAAGGGACAGTCTGCAGATCACCACATAGATAAGTGAAGAATTTCATGTGCTGATGTTATTTATTTACCATGGTCCAAGAGCTCTCTTTCTTTGGTTATTTCTAACTTGTCGTTCAATGGGCCTTAAAAATGCCAGTGCTGGCCTTGTCACATCCTTTGATGTAACATCTGGAGTTAGCTGTGTTCTCTAAAGTCAAGTGGCTCTTCAACATCACTTACCTTCAGATTCTCTGATGGAGCCACTGATACTGCAGAAAGATGAGACAGGTTTTCAAGAAGGATAGAGAATTGTTGGGTGAGGGATAGAATCCTGCCATGCTAGTAGTTGGCTATAAGCATAACCTTTGGCAGTAACTTACTGAGCATCTAATTATTGCTCTTGTTGAAATGTCCACTGAGCAGAATCTCAATGGGATATTGGAAAGTGAATTTAAGCCTTCTGATCATTTTGGTTTTCTTCTTCAATCCCAGGTAGCAGGCTCATGGTTGACTCAGCCTTCCATCCTTCCGAGGTCAGTAAAATGAGTACCCAGCTTGCTGGGAGGGGGGAATGTGTAGCCTGCATACTGCGATTAAAAAACTGTAAACCGCCTAGTGACTACTTGAAGTGGTATGGGGCAGTATATAAGTAGAACAATTTGCTTTGCTTTGCTCTGTTTTCCTGTTGCTGAAGAAGGAGAAGACTGTAATGTTACATAATTTTTACAGTTATATACATGGCCATTGGAATGTATAGAAAGAAATTAGGTGTGGAAGGCTCAAACATCCCTTGTTGCAATTTATAAAAAGCACATTAACTATAACAATATGTTTCATGTCGTGTCTAATGAGTCATGATGAGCTGCAACAAATGGCACATCAAAGCATTATTTTAAGAATTTTACTGGAATTAATTTCTGCAAGAAATTATCCTCAAATGAAGAGTAGCTTTTTTAAAAAGTAAAATAATTGCTTTGAAAATTTGAATCTCAGTGTAGAAGGATAGTGAATCATCAGTCTCAGCAAGAAACCACCAACACATGCTTCATAATGCTAAACATAATGATGGAACTTTTCAGATAATTTTTTTAAAACAAAGTAAGGAAATAATATTCGAAACCACCCCAAACCCCCATTAATACAGGATAATTCAACACAGTGACATGAGATGGGAAACAGGTCATTTCAGTGAGCAACTTGTTACAACCAGCAATCTGATCGCCTGTTTTAATTACAAATACATTTATTCAAATTTTATCTTGGGGAGAAAATATAAAGCAGAGAAATCAGGTGGTTATTCATGTGTCCCACGAAGCTATTAATCAGAACACTTTTTAACTTTTCCAAACAATACCAATACAACAAAAAATAAAGTAAACACACTAACAAATCAACTTAAAACTAAACAAAACCAAAATTGTCACCCCTGTGCAATCCCCTAAGACAGGGATGGCGAACCTATGGCACATGTGCCAAAGGTTGCACACAGAGAGCTTTTGCCTGGCATGTGACATGCTCCCTGCCCCCCACTTCCCCCTCCGCTGGACCAGCCATGAGGAATTTGCGGAGGAACAGGAGTAGGGAAGAAGCAGGGAAGGGAAGAGGCCAAGTCGCTGGGCTCCAGGCTCTGTGGGGCTTGGGGGCGGGGCGGTGGGCAGCTGCAGCTTCTCCTGGGCCCACCTCTGTGGCTGCTGTGTGTGCCACTGAACCCACCGATGCCACCCCTGCCCCTGTTGCCCCACCACTGCCATCCCTGCCATCGACACCGATCACCCCGCCCCTTCTCCCACCTCTGCCACCCCCACCACTGCCCCCACCACCGATGATCTTGCCACTGTCACCCTTGCCATCCTCCCCCCACCCCCACCACTGCCACTGCCCCTGCTGCTGCCGTCCGCAGTGCTCTCACTGCCCTCACCCCCGCCCCCTGCCGCTGCCAACCCCAACCCTGTCTCCACCAGCCCCTGCCCCTGCCATCATCCCTGCCCTCCCAGCCGCTGCTGATGACCCTGACCCCACCATTTCCCCCATCACCCTTGCTGCCCTCACTCCACCCCTGCCCCCTGCTGCTGCTGATCCCGACCCCCCCACTGCTGCTGCCATCCCCATCCCCATTGCCCTTGCCGCCCCTGCCGTCACTTCCACCGCCAATGACCCCGACCCCCACCGCCCCTGTCGCCCTTGCTGCCCTTGCTGCCCTTGCCGCTGATCCCAACCCCCCTCCACCATCCCCATCACTGAGTTTGGGCACGCAGGGTCAAAAAGGTTCGCCATCCCTGCCCTAAGACATTAATCAGATCATTATTCTAAAGAATGAGTGGCTTTGATCCAGTCTTACTCATGCTTAGAGTAGAACTCTTATATTTAATTGACATCAAGTTGTTCCCAGTGATACTAATGGGGTTGCCCTATGTACGACTAAATCTGGATCCAACGCAGTAAGTCTCAATTGGGATTTCACCTCCATTCAGGAAAACCTGCCAAATTGTGATAAAAATCAAAAGCCAGAGAATATATTGATAGTTATCTGGTAATTAATCACATCATAAAAGTCACAGGTAGTGCTGAAGTGAACCGTATTTCACAGCCATCCAAGTCAAATGAATGTATGGGATTTCATGGTCTGCTGAATCAGAACTGAAGGGATAAATTAGCTAATATAAAGGGGAAATTACATAGCTAATACAAAAGGGAAAATTAGCTAGTGTGGAATACCAAAGTTCCGAAGCACACAGAAGAAGGTTTTTCATACATATTATTAAATCATTACACTTCTATCCTTCAAGTCCCTCAGGGAGCCTAACATTTCAGGATGAAATATAACAAATGCAGTAATGGGAAATAGGTGTAGCACAAAATGTATAATGTCTGTAACTGAATGCTGCTGAGAGAAACACAGAAGTTCACATCTACAGAAGTTTTCTAAAAGTAATAACAGGTTTATTCCTCCAAAATCCAGGAGGCCTAGACTCAACAATTCAAGTCCTTGTTTCAAGAAGGCCTGGAGAAGATTAATGCTTCTGGTTCTTCTCTCTACACATTTATTAATACATAGGCAATTTGTTCTTTATTAAGATGGAGTGGCGTATATGTCCAATTAATTAATGAATTAATTAAAACACCAAATGTAAGCCCTTTCATTAAGCTCAGGCCTGGAAGTCATGGGTCATCAGGTTATGTGATTCCTCCAATCTGAGATCCCTGAAACAGGTTTTTGAGTGACCGTGATGTTTATAAACTGAGAAACAACCATCCTTACCTTCAGTCTGTCAGCTTCGCAGAAACCTTGGCAAGAAATGTTTAAGTCTGTGGAACTTCCTGCCACAGGATGTGGTGATGGCACCTGGCCTGGATGCCTTCAAAAGGGGGTTGGACAGATTCCTGGAGGAAAAGTCCATCACAGGTTACAAACGATGATGGAGATGTGTAATCTCCAGGCTTAAAACCGGGGTACTTCAAGGGCCAGATGCAGGGGAATGGTATCAGGAGACAGATGTCTAGTCTCGTGCACTCCCAGAGGCATTTGGTGGGGCCACTGTGAGATGCAGGAAGTTGGACTAGATGGGCCTTTGGCCTGATCCAGCATGGCTCTTCTTATGTTCTTATGTTTTTAAGACCTAAAAAAGGGTAACCATAAGTTAGCATCATGGGCCGCCAAATCATTTCTGATTTATGGCGACCCCTTGTACAGTTTTCCAGGTAGAGAATACTCAGAAGAAGTGGTTTTCCATTCCCTTCTTCTGGGTGCAGACTGGGAATGTATATTTTGCCCAGTGCTACATTGGCTGTCTCACTCACAGGAGGCACAGTAGAGAATCAAGCTCCCAACCTTTGGCCCCACTGCCAAATCCCTACGACACTGAGCTATCTGGTCAGCCATATTTGTAGTTAGCTTTTAAGATAGCTTGATTTAATATATTAAACTCGTTTGAGTTCTCTTGAAGGTGGGGTATAAACATTTAAATTAATTAATTAAATCAAGCAAGCGAGCAAGCTACAAATGTTCAATACCATAAAGAGAAGAAAATTTCAATAGTTCGATCCCATAATGTGTAATCACAAATACAGTGGACCCTTGTATAACAAAGGGTTTGTATAACATAAAATCTGTACAACATAAAAAATCAGGAGAAACTTGCTTAAAACATCTACATGGAACCGCTGGGAGAGGTCATAAGGTGGATTCGGTGGCCAGGGGTGCCTTCCTTCAGCTGCGGAAAATATATGACAGTTACGCATGCACTGGTAACATCCCGTATTGATTACTGCAATGCGCTTTACGTGGGGCTGCCTTTGAAGACAGTCCGGCGATTGCAACTGGTTCAGAATCGTGCGGCACGGCTGGTAAGTGGTGGGGCCGCCAGGGATCACATCACGCCGATTCTGCGTAACCTTCATTGGTTACCAGTTGCTGCCCGAGCTGAATTCAAAGTGCTTGTTCTGACATACAAAGCCCTAAACGACTTAGGACCTAGATACCTGAAGGACTGCCTCCTTCCATACGAACCTACCCGGCAATTAAGATCTAGCCAGGGGGCCCTTTTGAAAGAGCCATCCCTCAAGGAGGTGAGAGGGATGGCCTGCCTATGGGGTGAATCCGCCTGGCGCCAACACACACATGTTCCAGAAAAATGGTCGTGATTAGGGATTCCTCCATTTTCAATGCATTCCTATGGGAAATTTACAACATATAAAGTGAAAAAATTGCTGGGAAAACAGAAAATTTGCTTAACAGAATTTCATTTGGAAACAAATAATTCCTTTATAGAAGGTACCACTGTACCACCTGCTGCAGGTTATCCTTCAAGGAAAAATAGATGGGAAGCGTGGCATAGAAGAACATTCTGGCTTAAGCCAGTATGTTGCAGTTGGCACAGCTTCTCTATTTAGAATAGCTTTTGATAAAATAAAAAAAAACAGATTGTGCTACTGATTGTCAATGTATTACAAGGACATGGCACTTGAAGAAGAATTACTTAGCATTCAGCATACAAATCTGCACGAATTTTGGAAACATTGACATTCAAGTTACCAACTTAGTTCCACATAAAGATAGTGGCAACTGGGCTGGAAGAAACAAAATTCCCCATTCTCACCCTTATGATGCCTTTTGGGCCCTTTAAAGGTTACGCAGAGGGCAAGAGACCTGATCAGTGGGGTGAATTGTGGAATCCTGGATCTGAGCCCAGGATTTGGCTGGAGAGAATCTTGCCTATTGAATGCAGAAACTGTTTTATTTCACTAGCAATAATGTGGAATAAGAGACCCAGGAACAACCTGAGGGCAGTATAGAAACATCACACAGCTTCTTCTTACTTCAAGTTACAAGAGAGTATTTATTTTATATTCTGTGGAGGAGCAGCAGTAGCTACTGCGATGACAAGAGCAATATGAGCAGATGGTGAAGAAGAACGGAGCAGTCCAGTGTTAACAGCTGACTCATGTGATGCTGTTTTTATTCCTCAGTGGGATCTTAAAGGAATGGCTGATTAGCAAGGAGGTACTCACCTGACAATTTGGCACACTCGTTCTGTCTGCCACATTAGAAGCTCCTCCGGTCTTTTCTGATTCCATTCCATGCTTTTATAAATCAGGGAGAAAATGGAACAGCAATACAGTATTAGGTATAGTTGGTAAACTGTTCATTCAGAGATGGGCTCTTTCCTCCACTGGGTAAGAGTATTACATCACAATCGATTTTGCATCTGGATTCCAGAGTGGAGTCCAGCATTTGACGGCACCTTTTTGAATTTCCTGTTTGGTAGATCTGAGCTTCTGAATTCTGGGCTGACTGGGTCCTTTGTTTTATCAGCTAGGCTTATAATAATATCATGGGCAAGAATTTTGTCCTTGTCCTTTTGTTTACAGAGCACAGAACGTTTTCAAACATCTGAAACGGATGGCCTCTCACTGTAGTGCCAGGGCAGGCAACCCAACAACTCTCTGAAATGTTTGGACTATACTTCCTATCATTCTTGATTAGTCTAAAACACTGGGGAACAGAGCTTGGAAATCTCCTTTGGAAAAGGAAGAATATAATGACCTGGGGAGGTGTATTGGATCGCACAGCTCAGTTATGGTTACATTGCACATCATGCAGGCTGAAGCAGATCTGATGGAGTATAAGCCACGCCAGGCAAATTAGTACCCTTCTTGGGTTTCGGACTACCACTCCCATCATTCCTGGCTACTAGCCATGTTGATTGAAATTAGTGGGAATTGTAGTCCTAAAACATTGGGTAAGTACCAGGTTGACAATTCCAGTGCAGTGGCTTCCCTTTTAAATTGACCCGTCATATTTGCCAAATTTTAATTCAAAACCTAATTTTAGTACAACACTTGAACAATTTTCTTTCCGCTCAAAATTGGTCTAATAACAGAATCAAAGCACAATGCACAACTGAGGTAGGGTTGAGATATAAGTTGTTTATTGTAAAAATAAGGAAGAACAGGGCAAACCAGCATTGCAAAGGCAAGGATGCAGCCTCCAGGTCAAAATAATGTTTGCAAATGGTTTGAGAATAATCTTTATAGGTTGTCACCATTGAGTCAGAAGTAGAAAGCATGGAGCTTGCTGGTCCAGAGGTCAGATTCAATATAATGCAACCTTAATATGCCCTCCGATTTTATTTTCTTTGAAACAGAACACATTTACACTGCTCCCCTTATAATGATTTCTGGAGCAAAGAGCAAACGTAAAATAAATGAATACAATGATACCTAAAGAGATTTTTTTTAAAAAAAAAACACTAATGTCATGATACAGTTTCACGCAGCTGCAGCTTCACTCAGTAAATGTTTTGTTTTTATGCCAAGCATGGGCATAATTTAGCTCATTCCCTGCCTTTAACTATCCCTTTGCATATTCACTTTGCAAATGCAGATAACAATTTAAGCATCGCCTCTCTGTTTCCATAAGGCTGATAAATCCATTAACACTGAAATTTGATGCCGGCACCAGCACAGTGATAAAATTCCACCCTCTCTTGGCCAGGTTTTTTTGGTTAGAACGTCTCCTTGTGCCTCCCATGGGAAGCACAACAGGATTTGGGAGTCAGTCTAAAGGAGGTTAAGTTTAAGCATGTCCAGAACCTCATTCAGTAAAGAGCGTCTAAGAATTTAGCTGAAGTGGTCATTAATACAGCGCCAAATAAGGGACGACTCTCCCGACGGTCTTCCGGAGGCGTGGCTTGTTTTGCCTTCCCAGGCAAGGAGGAACGCGAGACAAGCAGGAAGTTCCTGCAATCCTGGATGGGAGGGGGGAAGGAGCTCCTGTATATAGGCTTGGTGATGGGAGTCCCTCCACCACCACTGCCTCCTCTGCTGTTGCCACTGCCTGGCATGCCCAGCTGGTGCCTCTGGCTGTGCAGGACCTCCAGGGCCTTGACAAAGCAAGTGGCAAACTCCTCCTTGTCAGGGTCCCCTTCCTCGCACTGTGGGGCCTTGGTGAAGGGGAAATGGGCACCCCCTGCTCTTCCTCCAGTGAAGCCTCCCTGCACCCCTACAGAGCGATGGCACTTCCCCTTTGCAGGGAGAGCAAACTTAGGAAGGGCGGGGGGGCATGCAGATGTCAGAGCGGGGATCAAATGGCAGGAGAGGTGGTCCCCAACTTCCTGATGGTGGGAGAGGGGATGAAGAGCTCAGCACACCCCTTGAGGTCTGAGACAAGGCCCTGGGACAGGGCCCGCCACACCTGGTGCAAAGGCCAGCCACAGCCCCATCCACTCCCCGGCACCCACACCCACCTCTCTTCCACTGGCACTGGCTGTTCCGTTGATCCCACCTGCACCCCTACCTGCTGTCAGCCCTGGACAGCCCCCTGCCTCTACAGCAGGCAAGGGTCCCCTTGGAGGGTGCCCCACCCGGTTGTGGACAGTGATGAAGGAGGAAGAAGAGGAGGAGAAGGAGGAAGGTGAGTTGAGAGGGGAGCATCAGTTGGGGTGAGCCACTGGGCTGCTTCCCCTGGGTGGTGAGGTGCAGAGTCCCCACTCCCCCTGCTGTTCCCACAGGATTGGGAGCCCCCTTGCTGGGTGGGTGCAATGCAGTGGGGAGGCAGGAGGAGTGCAAAAACGGGCTTTGTCCTCGGGCACTCCAAACCCTTGCTACGCTATTATTTTCTCAATAAACTTTGTTATTATTTTTATATTATACATCTGAGCCTGTCCCAATTCATGAGGCGACGATTTTAAAAGGTGGCAGCATTACCAAGTGAATAAAAGGTGGCAGCATTACCATTTCCATCACAATTACACGTGTAAAAGGGAGGTGTTGTCACAATTTGGTGGCACAGCAGTGGGATGTCAAAATAAACCCAGTTGTGCCTTTGAAAACTCAGTCTGTGAAAGGGGTGACCTCACAGCCTCTGCCCAGATTAGGACTAGGAAAGCCACCTGATGCCTGTAAGTGCCTGAATCTTCAGCAGAGGCTTTGATGCATTACACACAGCCAAGAGAAATTAGAGGGATAGAAATGTGAGATATAGCCATTGTGAGTGCAAATTAGGGTGTTCCAAACTATGTTGGCTGTTTTTCTCCCCCAATAAATTCAAATTCTTCTTTCTGGCCTACATTCACAGTATGGATATTTCTTTGATGGAGAGCTGTATTCAGTCCTTCAGAAGGATATGACTAGGCAGCAAAGAATCCTCAGATATTGCATTTCTGAGTCTGTAGGAAATCTTTCACGTAGAGGTTTGAATAACGAACAAAGCTGGTACAGGAGGTGCTCTTTCAAACTCCTGCCATTCATTTCCTTAGCAAAACAATTAATCAGCTTAAGTTTTCATTATTGTGGTTTCTGTGGAAAAATTCACACCGGTTCTTATCAGCTGAAAATAATTAAAAATGCTTTGAGATTTTCGGATTCCATAAGTGCTTTTTTTGCAGAGCATCTTTTGTTCCATTGAATCAATAGCATTGATTTTCCATTAAATATAAACTCTGTGGAGTTTAGCTCATATTGTCATGGTTGTATCTTCCAATGAAAATGGCTGCCAGTTTCTTTTGAAAGAAAACACTCTTCGTTTGATAATGCCATGGGAATGAATCCTCATATATTAAGGTTTTATCTGCTTACTTTTAATAATGTGAAATCTATTATCTGACTGCAAGTGGGACTCATCAAGTTTGCTGGGTTCTATATGCATTCTTTGGCCAATGCATTTCTGAAATACAATATTGGGAATGATGCATGCATTCTTACTAGTGTTGTATATATTTATGCATGTAGTGATGTATGTATTTATGTATGTAGTGTTGTATGATTGGCTGCCAATCAACTATCGAGCACAATTCAAGGTGCTGACCTTGACCTACAAAGCACTATATGACCTGGGTCCTAGCTGCCTCAAAGATTGAATCTCATAGTATGAACCGACTTGGGTATTAAGGTCACCAGGAGAGGTCCTTCTCTCCATCCCACTACCCTCACAAGTACATCTCGTGAGAACCCATGAATCGGCCTTCTCAACTGTTGTGCCCAGACTCTGGAACTCCCTCCCACTAGAGGCCAGGACTGCCTCATCTTTGTTGTTCTTCTGGAAACGGGCAAGGTTTCCCTGAATGATGGACTACCATGTGTCTTTTATATGAATCTATAGGTTCACATAGACTTTATGTTCATAACTACAAATAACCTTGTAGCTTTAATGTAATGTTGTCTACGTCTAGTAATGCTGTAAGATGTCCCTCAATTCCTTGTTCTCAAATACTTGAACATGTCTTAATTGTACTGGGCTGTATATTATCCCCCCCTCATTACTGTAAGCTGCTCTGGGTCCTTTTCCAAAGAGAAAGGTGGGGTAAAAATTCTCTAAAATAAAAAAATAAATAATATTTATTAAAAGCTTGGTTATACCCTAGAACCCTAACTTTGGGTGTGGTGGATATGTAAAAACAATTGGTTAGTATTCAAACTTAGTTATGCTTAGAACATAGCCACTGGCTAGAATTCAACTCCTTATGTCCACTGGCTGTAACTTAATTGATGTAAACCTCAGCAGTGCATTGCTACAAGTTAGGAAATCTGTACAGATATTTGCTGCTTAGCATTCAATAAATATCTGCACTGACTTCTCAACATGCAGCTACTTGCTGCTAAGATTTACACCAATCATAAGATCATTAAAAAAACTCTCAATAGAAATCAGTCAATGATAGTTATGATTTAGGGATGGGCACCTTATGAAAAATGACACACTGTTTTGCCCTTTCATAAGCTTACGAAACCTTAGAAAACAAAAAGAAACAGCAAACAACATGTTGTCAAGAAAGGAAATGAAACACCATTTTTTTGTTTCAGAAATGAAACCATCTGTCCTTCCCTCTTGATCCATCCATCTTGAGAACAGGAAGTTTATTTTTAAACTGATTGAATTGTTTTCATTTCTTCCTGGTGCGTCAGCTGTTGAGATAGCTTATCTCCGATCTTGATCTGTCTGAAACTAGCCAGGAGCTGAGCTCTTCCCTTCACTGGCTGTGTCTGCAAATTGATTTAAACTCTCTCTCCCCCCCCTAATTAAGTAGGACTGTGAAGGTTATTTTTTTAATATTTTCCTTCCTTCCCTCGCCCACCACCAATCCGCTATTGAGCTTATCTTTCTGATCTCACCATGCACCAACTAGCCATTAGATTTCTAGCTTGTTTACAGAGTGTTCTTTGTTTGAAAGCAAATTGAATGGAAGGTTTGAGGGTCTGATTTAGGGCAGTGGGCTCTCTGTTCAATAGAAAAAAGGAAAGCTCCCCATTATTTACAGCCTTATGAAGCAATTCGTTTCATGACAAAAATTCTTTTAAAAATCTATTAATTCCTTCCAGAAAATGAGGAAAGTCTTGACAAACTGGGACTTATCTATCACACTTCGTACTCGAATACTTTGATCCTATGTATTCAGTATACTCCTCTATGGTGTTGAAACTTGGACCCTTACAGACACATTATTCAGGAAGCTGGAAGCATTTGAAATGTGGACGTACAGATGAATTATGAAGGTAACTTGGACAGCCAGAGTCACAAATGTGGCTGTATTACAGCGCATGAATAAAAAGCAAGAAATCCTCAATACATAAAGGGAAGAAAAATGCAATATTTTGGACACATAATGCGCAATGAGAAATACCATCTGCTGCAGGTTGTCTTTCAAGGAAAAATAGATGGGAAGCATGGCCCAGGGCATAGAACAACATTCTCGCTTAAGAACTTAAGCCAATGGTTGGCATTGTACACAGCTGTTCTATTTAGAATAACTTTAGATCAAAACTAGTTCAGGCTACTGATCGCCAACGTTCTACTAGGACATGACATTGGAAGAAGAAATTATTAATGAAACGAAATGAAATGAAGACTGAAATGAAATGAAACAAAACAAAATGGAATGAATATGGAATGAAAAGAATATGTTATGCTGAGTGTGTTGTAGCAGACAGAGTGATGAATAGAGGATTCCAGACACCAACATTCAAATCTCCACTTGGTTTTGGAGTCTCATAAGGTGAGGCATTCAGGAGAACATTGGACAAATATCTGTCAGATCTGCTTTGATTTGGATTCTTGCATTGATTAGGGGGTTGGACTCAGTGGCCTTATAAGCTTCTTCCAATTCCTTTATTCTATGGTTCTATGATTCTAGAACATGGAAAACCAGTCATTAAATGGATTCCTTTTAGGGTCATTACAAATTGGTTCTGGCTTCATGGAGCCTGCTTCTGTTCCCAGGCAAAAGAGGATAATCGGAAAAGGAGATAATCTGCTACTTACAAACCATCTTCTCCTGATTATTTTCTAGGTCCCCAAACATGTGGAGAGACATGTAGTTCTAGCCTTTATGTAATCTCTCTCTCTCTCTCTCTCTCTCTCTCTCTCTTGGTACTAGAGATGGGCACAAAATGAATTTTTAATTTGTTTTTTATTTTTATTTTTAATTCATTTTGTTATTCATTATTCATTTCATTAGGGAACGAAACGAATAACGAAGGGACCCATCAAAGAAAAATGAAATTAAACAAAATGGAAAGTTCCATTTCATTTGTTTCATTTTTCGTTCAGATGTACCTTTTCCTCCTGGGTCTGGCCGGGGGGGGGATAAAAAAACCAACATAGGGACTAGTGCCTCTCAGCTGGGAAGTAATGGCCCCAAGCCAGCGTTTCTCAGCTGTAAAAATAAAAAGAGGGGGAAAGCCCCAAAATGGGGCCTATTTAAAATAAAAAAAATGAAAAACATTCAAGATGGCTCATTTTCCCGCTTTTCCCAATCTCCCTCGCTCGCTGCCCCAACTCCTCTCAGCCTCCCCCAGCTCCCTCCATGCTGCCCCCGTCTTGCTCTCACTAGCTCTGTGTGTGGCGGCGGTGTGTTCCCACCTCTTTTGCCTTTCCCACAACACAAGCTCCCTCACCGGCTCCTGGAGCCCATCTGCTCCCTGCAGCAGCAGCTACTGCTGCTGCTCTCACCACTGCCGCTGCCACCACTGGCCCCGGCAAGGGAGCAGCGAGAGCGAGAGGGGAGAGCCAGGCTCTGGGGAAGAGCTGCCGGTTGCCACCCATGCTTGTCCCCAGCCGTGCCCCACCCAGCCTGGAGGTGTGTGTGTGTGTGTGTGTGTGTGTGTGTGTGTGTGTGTGTGTGTGTGTGTGTGTGTGTGTGTGTGTGTGTGTGAGAGAGAGAGAGAGAGAGAGAGAGAGAGAGAGAGAGAGGGATCTCCATCTCTCCAGTGGCAAGGGTGAGGAGGAGGAGGTGTGCCCCAGGTAAGGAGAGTTCGGCAGCAGGCTGGCTTCCCCTCCGCTCCCTGTTTTGCTGGCTGGGTGGTCCGGCTCCCTTCCCTTTCCCTTTCCCTTTCCCTCACCTGCTCACTTCCTTTCTGGCCCTCCTGAATTGGCCAGCCAATTTCCCCAGCTGGGGAAATAAAACAAAAAAACAGAGGCACTAGCGCCTCTCAGCTGGGAAGTGATGGTCCCAGGTCAGCGCTTCTCAGCTGTAAAAAAGAAAAGAAAAAAGAAAGGTAAATAAGTAAAATCTTTTGGTATAGATCTCAAAAGGATGGAGGTATAGGCATACCTAATCTTAGAATCTATTATACAGCTAACCAGCTTAGTTGTGTGGGGGAAGTATTATTTAAATCCAAAAAATTAATATGGTGGGAACTTGAATCAGACGAGTTAAGTGGAGATATAAACAAATATTTGCTTACCCTCCCCCCAAAAATATATCCACTCAAAAACCCGCTCCTGAGTTCCCTATTATTCACTTGGAAAAAGTATGGAAGGAAACTGGTACCGGAAGGTTCCCCTCTCGGTTTGGTGATAGATCAGATAAATTTCCCCACGAATATGAAAAAATATGGAGAATTATTTAAAACAATGAAAGTGGCAAGATTAAAAGATTGGATTAAAAAGATGAGAACAAAGCAGGAAATTAAATGCATACTGCAAGCCAAGGATTTATCTTGGTTGAATTACGCCCAATTAGAAAGTTGGACGAAAGAACGGACAAGGAGAAATATACAACTCAGAGAATATACAAAGTTTGAGAAATTCCTGTTAACATATGAACCAGAGAAAGGAAATACAGGGAAAGGAGCAGTAGGTAAAATATACAAAATAATCCAGGATTCACTTGAGAATAGGGAGCTGGGTACAATAAGAGAGGTCTGGAAACAAGACATAGATAAAGAAATAAATAACAATGAATGGAAAAGAATTTGGAATTTGAGGATTTTACTATCATTATCAGTTAGAATGAAAGAAAACTACTTCAAACTAGTTTTAAGATGGTATATGACACCAGTCAGACTGAACAGAATGAACCCAAGATATTCCAAGTTCTGCTGGAAATGTGAAAAAAAGATAGGCACCTATATTCATCTGTGGTGGGAATGTGAAATAGTTCAAAAGTTTTGGCAACAGATTTTCCGTGAGATAAGAGAAATACTACAAACTGATATTAAATGTGAACCGGAAACTGCATTGTTATCATTACCACCTATTAATGAATATGATACAAAAACAAAAGAATTAATTGCAAATCTTATGACAGCAGCAAGATTGATTATAGCTAAAAATTGGAAATTGAAATTAGATCTTAAAATTGCTGACTGGTATAAGTAAGTGTGGGATGTAGCTTTGAATGATAAATTATCTTGTAATATAAAAGTTTTGTGAGGGGAAATGAAAAAGGATATTTTTTATGATATTTGGGGGAAATTTATAGAGTATGTACTACTAAAAGGGAAAGGGATACAACCGACCTATAATCCATCACAGTTCTGGAGAAAAGGACCTTAAGAAGCTAACTAGAAAAAAAGAAGATGAAGAAGGAAGAGAAGATTCAAGAATACCGGATGGTCCCGGGGGGTGGGGGGCACTTTGTAGTGTTTGATGATATTATTGTCTATTATTGTTTATTGCATGTTTGTATGTCTGTAATAAATAATAAAAATATTTTAAAAAAAGAAAGGAGAAAAAGCCCTGCAATGGGGACTATTTAAAATAATACCCCCCCCCCCGAAAAAAATAAATGTGTCCCTTTGCCATGCCCAGCCAGAAAAAATGAAACAAAAAGTTAAAAAAGAAAAATGAAACAAATGAAATATGATTTTTTTTTAAAAAAAAAATTGTTTCGTATTAACAAAACGGGGCCCAGGGCAACGAATAATGAAACAAAACACCATTTTGGCGTTTTGTGCCCATCTCTAATCGATATGGGAAGCTCTGTGTGCGTGTGCACACATGCACATTTATGCATGTGTGTGTTCATGTGTGTGTCCGTGTGTATCCAGTTTCTTTTCATATGGACGCCACCATAATGAAATGCAAAGACAGGCTGACACCAATTCCCAACAAAGGTTTGCTCATCTTACTCTCAAACCCAGCAAACCTGCTGTTTACTTTATTCGACATCACGCTTAGTGGAAATCAAAATATCTGCAGAAGCATTTCGTGCTGTAAATTATTAGCTAATTAACCTTAACGCACCCTGTCCTGATCCCCATAAAGAAGGCTGTTGAGAGCATTTTGTCAAAGGATTCGATATATATGATTTGCATGGATCTGCTATTATAAATAAAACAGGCCCCTCTAATGTGACGTGAGGGATTTGCGAGGGAGCTAATGGAGAGCAGGGAAAGAAAAGAGAGAGGGGGAGAATTTCCCAGGACTGGGAGGCCGAGAGAGAGGCATGGCTTGCAGATGTAAATGAAAAGAGGGCTCAGTGGAGATGTGCTGAAGTTGCACCTTTAATTAATTCATTAACCTTATTCTCTTACAAGGGAGAGCGGGGAAGACTGGGAGGCTAAAATTGTGTGTGCTATAGCATGGATAAAAAGACCGGAGTGCTAAATATTTTTCTAAAAATCCATGAGTATATTGTTAAATAGTGAGAGTGGGGAGGCAAAGGAGGAAGACATCTGAAAGCATTTCCATTGTCAAGACCTTGCTGGATACATGAAAGGTTGGGGAAGGACTCTCTTGACCTCTTTTTAGTCTGTGTCACTTGCACATGAACCAGTGTGTATTGATTAGACTACAGAGGGGAGCTGAGTTCAAATCTCCAGATGGTCATGAAGCTACTTAAAACCAATTGCTGTCTGTTTTGCTAAGAGAGAGTCATGAATTAAAAATGAATTAAAAATCATTAGAATTTATCTAGCTTGTTGACTTTAATTTGTATTTATATCCCTCCCCAATGAATTTGAGTTAATGTGTTTTTAATCAATTTTAATGTGTTGATTCGTTGGGTTAGAAAATGGACTCTCACGGACCTAGGGACACCAACATTGCAGAGAAGCTTATCTCCCATCTCTCCTCTATGCTTCCCTCATGTTGTGGATGTATAACTCAGATATGTGTTCACCCAATTTTCAGGGCTTGTAGAGGAGATTCAGGGGAAGTTTCTATTCCATTTTGGTGTCTCTAGTTGTCTGGGAACTAGAGGACACCTTGGAGAAGTCCCTGATGTTGGGAAACATTGAAGGCAAAAGGGGATGGCAGAGAACGAGATGGTTGGAGGGTGTCATCAATGCAACCAACATGGATTTGACCAAACTCCAGGAGGCAGTGGAATACAGGAGGACCTGGTATGCTCTGGTCCATGGGGTCACAACTGAATGACTCAACAACAACAACAACAACAACAACACAGCAGCAGCAGCAGCAGCAGCAGCAGCAGCAGCAGCACCACCACCACCACCACCACCACCAACAACAACAACAACAACAACAACAACAACAACAACAAGAACAAGAACAAGAAGAAGTTGCCTGGGGGGCATATTATAGGGTTTATTAAAAGGCAAAATGAATTGACAAATTGGTTCATCAATTCATTAAAAAAGTCATAAATTTGAGATTCGTGATTTGTCAACCTTGTCAAATCATGGCACGAATCACCATTTTTTTCAGTTCATGCCCATCTCTTGTCCTGCTAATCTGACTCATAGGGTTGTTGTGAGGACTCCATGCATTATGTTGTCTTTCTTATAAGAAAGTGGAATACTGTATAAATATGAAATTATGTTCTGGGTAAAGACTTGGAGGAAGGAATAGAAAGTAGGCTGATCAAATTTGCAGATGATACCAAATTGGGTGAGGTTGCCACTAATTCCATAGTGGATAGGATGAAAATCCAAAAGGACCTTGACAGACTAGAGTTCTGGGCCAAAGCTAACGGAATGGTTTTCAACAGAGGGAAATGTAGCATTGTGCATCTAGGTAAAAAGAATGAATTGCTGGAAAATAGTACCTGTGAAAGGGGTCTGGGAGTCTTGGTGGACCACAAATTAAACAAGAGTCAGCAGTGTGATGTGGAGGCCAAGAAAGCCAACGTGATTCTTGGTTGCATCAACAGAAGCATAGTGTCTAGATCAAGGGAAGTGATAGTATCTGGAAGCTGAGTCATGGCTACTGGACTTCTTTTTGAAATAGCCATGATTGAACTTCTAGATAAACTTACCTGGATGACAGAGAATCTTCACAGACAGAAGTGATAGAACCACTCTATTTTGCTCTGGTCAGACCCCATGTGGAATACTGTGTCCAGTTCTGTGCATCTCAATTTAAAAAGGATGTTGACAACCCAGAGGAGGGCGACCAGGATGGTAGAAGGCCTGGAAGAAATGTCTTACGAGGAATGACTTAAGGACCTGGGAATATTTAGCCTTTCAAAAAGAATGCTGAGAGGGGATATGATCGCTATTTTAAAATATTTGAATAGATGTCATATTGAAGAGGGAACAGGTTTGTTTTCCATGGCTTCAGGGCCTAGGACTTGGGACAATGGTTTCAAACTACAGGAAACATATTTTATTGGCTACAGATGAATTTAGATTCAGCTTAATGAAACGTTCAAAGCAGGAAATGATTAATAAATGTTCATCCTTTTGAGTCACATCACATCTACGTACGTTATATAGAATCATAGATTCGTAGAATGATAGAGTTGGAAGAGACCTCAAGGGCCATCCAGTCCAAACCACTGCCATGCAGGAACCCCCATCAAAGTACTCCCAACAGCTGGTCATCCAGCCTCTGCTTAAAAACCTCCAAAGAAGGAGACTCCACCACCCTCCATGGCAGCATATTCCACTGCTGAACAGCTCTAACTGTCATGAAGTTCTTCCTAATGTTGGAATCTCTTTTACCCTAATATAGATTTCAAAATCAAACTCTACAAAATGCTTCCACCCCCTTTCTTTCTACCCACAAAGGATGCTACTACTTGTTCAAGAAAACATGTTATGAATTCCAGATGTCTTCCTCTTTTCTTCTTTAGCGGCCAACTTCTGCAGAAGCAAAGTAGATTTGGCCGACACAATGACAATATATCAATAAATTTTAAAATATAGTGCTTTGGGGCACAGAGCACATTTGTTTTGTGGAAGATGTTGTCTGGGAAACATTTCTGTTTCCAAAAGTGCCATTTCATGGACAGGTATATAACACAATTATCTTGTGAAGCTAAACCTTAGGATTTAGCCATCCAGTAAAACTTGGGTTTTTAACAAACAGTTTGAATCATCTCATTCGGGGGGCAGGGGAGAAAAAGCAGAGAAGCTGCTGACTGAGCTTCAGGAATTGTAGGCAGTTTTTCTCTAAATAAATGAGATGCCAAGGAAATAAAATGGAAGAAGTTAATGTTAATTGATGGTTTAGTAATTTTTACTGGAAAACACTGAATGAATTAGAGGAGATGCTCAACATCTACAAACTCTTCATGACTGCAAACAAACATGAACAAAACAGCGTGTAACACAGTTTAGAGTAGAGATGGGCACAACGTAGCGGTATTCCCGTTTCCGTTTCCGTTACTCGTATCCGTTACTCTACGGAAACGGAAACGGGAATTACTCCGCCAGACTTCGAGCTCGAACCGATGAACGAACAATTTGGTCTGATTTGTCGTGCTCGTTACTTGCATCGCACAATGCCAAGCGGCACAGAAAAAAAGTTTTTAAAAGTTAAAAAAAAACCCGATTCCCGGCCCTAAAAGTAGGCAAAAACTGTCTGAGGGCACCTACCAGGCCAGAAGGGTGTTTTATTTGGGGGGGTTCCCTGCCCCCCTCTCCTTGGCTATTGCTACTGCTGCGCTGCTGGTACCAGGCTGGGAGGGCGCATCCATTTGCCATGCAGTGCGGGGGATCCAAAACGGTGACCGCAATATTTTTTTTGAAATCGTTGCCCAAAACCCCACCAAAGCACCACAGAAACATGCGGAAATTAGCTATTTTAAATGCTTGAATTTTTACAGTAGCAGCAGTGGGTTTTTCTTGCAAAAAAAGTCTCCGTTGATTTTATTTTATTTTTATTTTATTTTATTTTTTTACACCTGCGCATTCGCAATGATGGGCTCGCCCATGGAGTGGACCATGCAAAGTTTTGGAGCCATTCCACCAATCGCATGGCCAGGTTTTGCTGTCTGTACCAGGCTGGGAGGGCGCATCCATTTGCCATGCGTGGGGGGGGATCCAAAATGGCGACCGCAATTTTTTTTTTGAAATCGTTGCCCAAAACCCCATGGGTAGTGGAGAAAGCACCACAGAAACATGCGAAAATTAGCTATTTTAAATGCTTGATTTTTTACAGTAGCAGCAGTGGGTTTTTCTTGCAAAAAAAAGTCTCTCCTAGGTTGATTTTATTTTATTTTATTTTATTTTATTTTATTTTATTTTATTTTATTTTATTTTTATTACACCTGCACATTTGCAATGATGGGCTCGCCCATGGGAGTAGACCATGCAAATTTTCCACCAATCGCATGGCCACTTGGCCAGGTTGACCACAGAGACTTCTGGGATGTGCCAATTGGGCATAAACAGCCCACTAATCGTAGCCCAAACCTGAACCCTAAGCCTAACCCATACGCCAGTACACTGTCCTTCTAAGTGGGTCAGAGAGGCACCCAGATGCACCCCAATACTCACCCTAACCTCACCCGTAACTAGCCTAACCCTAGCCATTGCGCTAATCCGTCTTAACCCTAAGGCAGATCTACTTGCATTGCACTACATGCAAGTACGTGAGACACAGCGGGTGCAAAGAGTCTGCCAGTCCGTCACTTGTGGCTCTGCCTGACTCCTGCAGCTCCCTCCAGGAGCCCGCTACTCCCCAAACCAGTACTAACGACAACGAAAAAACAAAAAAACGAACCGACTAATTTTTGCAAATTTTCGCGAAAAACGGAAACGAGCCGAAACGGGACCGGCCCGACTAACGACAACTCGAAAAAAATTTTTTTCAAGTCGTGCCCATCTCTAGTTTAGAGTAATGCAATGGGAATTTACTTTTTGCACTACATCCACATTTCCATTTGATTCCTAACTCACAGTTTCTTACAGTTGTTTCCAATCAAACATTTTAAGCGTGGATTTTTGGTGGATTAAAATCCCTAATTTATAACATCTACACCAAAACTGAGAAGACATGGAGAGTCTTGTCAGTGGAACCAGAAGGGTGGATGACTCTCCCTGCATCCCGCAGCATCATGTGCAACCTCAAAACCTGTCCCGGGAGATTAGAACAGAGTTTAGGAGTGGTCTGGAGGGCTGCAGAGAAGGAAAGCTAATTTAGGTGTCCACTAACATGAAGTTCTCTTTCAATCCCCTTCCATTGTTGGTGTTATATGCCTTCAAGTCATCCACACACACTTGATTTCCATTCAAAGTCAAACTGAGTCAAGAGCAATATCACATTATATTCTCATTGATGTTACTAGGGACACAGTATGTTCTGAAGCTTCCTCAGCCTCCCTCCTGTCCTCTAAACCTCTATCCATCTCCATCCTATCCATGCACATCTCTTCCTCCATCACACCTCTGTCTCCCACTGATGTGCTTATCTTATTTGGAGCAGCAGTGGAGTAGATGAAAAGCGGGTGGTCTCTTTATGCCACTCTCATTATGAGCACCTTACGATGACTGCAAAGTAGGTGCCAGGAACTAGAAAGTGGATTCAGAAACTGTTGGGAGCATCTTTCATTCGGATTTTAATCCAAGAACCCAACTGTGTCCATGTCCACAGTACTGAATTTGAGGAGAGCACTATGAAATATTGAAATTCAGATTTCCTGGCTGGGAAGGCTGATGCATAACCATATGGGTAGTGGAGATACAAATCCAACTATTATTTGAACCAAGCACAGTTCAATCTGATGGATAGCATTTTTATGGAGAGGATGCTGCCTGAACTCAAATTGCTACCAGTGGAAATCTTCTTCCTAGGTTACCATCACCAAGGTGACTATCTTCCATTTCTTATGATAATAAATTGAACAATGTGGATTTGTGTTTGACCAGCAGAAAAATTATGAGAATCCTCTTTTGTCGCTGTCTGTTTTTCTGATCAAAAAGGGGATGTATCGGAACCTCTTTGGGGCTTGCAAACCTCCTTCCCCTGGAGGCAATAGGGAAAGCTACTCCTGATCATGTCAGATCTTCAATTAATAAATGCAGCTAAGCTACAGTTTTATCTCAAGGCTAGACACCTGCTGCCATGCTTTTAGTTAGAGGGAACTCTGCAATAAACAGACACAGCCTGATCCGTAGCAAAATATAACACAATCCATCGCAAAACTTTCTGCAGAAGACATGAATGTAAGGACAGAAATGAAAAGCTAAGAAAATATTCTATGTCCCATTCTGCTTTTCCATTGCCCCTTTTACAAGGGAACTCGATAGAGATTAGGAATGTACAGTACATACAGGGTTGTACCATGCCACTGGTTTGTGGCTTTGCCTGTGAACCCAATTGAGGCACGCGATGCAATGTCATTTAAGTCCTACTGCCTCCAACACCATGCCAGCATATCGCTGCATGGAAATACAACCACCTATGGCAAAATTAATACAAAGGTCATTGTCAACTTCTTCCGTCTTCTCCTTACTGGTTTCCTCATGCTTAACTCTTTGCCTTATAGCATGGCCAAGTCACTGGGCTATGCTTAGTCACCAATAAATTTAATCACATGCGCATATGCACTGCCCATGACTCGTTTTCCATTTTTGATTATTCCTGCGTACTTTGTAGGCTTCTGATCTTAACAATGTCCATTTGACAAAAATGAGAACTGTCATTAAATCGTGGCATTAAGGAATATCTTCAGATTTCTTTGCACATGAAAAGAACTCAGAAGAGGGAATTAAAATCTGCCTTCCGTTCCATGGGTGAGAATAAATCTTACTGACATTAATGGGGTGGGTTTTAAGTTATGCTCAGCACAGTTTGAGGGTTAAAGTTCATTCATCCTGAATAATAATGGGGATGAGGAGAAAAACAACAACAAGAAGAAAGACAGTTTACGGGACCTTTCAAAGTGGATCAACATCCAACTGCCGTCATAGATTAGGCTGGCTGAGTCTCTGCCAGACTTCAGGAGAGCTTAAAGGCCCAACTCTTTAGGGAAAGCTTTGGTGATTGCTGAGTGCACACTGGTATGTCTGTCAGTTGGTTGTTGTTGTTTGTCCCAGCCTTTTCTTGCTGGACCGTTGTGTTGTTTTTATTTTTTATTTTCTTATTTGATTTACTGTGGAGGGTTTTGAAAACCAAAACTGAGACCTTGAACCTTATTCGGAGAGCAACGGGCAACCAATGCAGGCGCACCAGAACTGGGGTGATATGATTGTATTTACGAGCACCCACCACCAGTCTGGCCGCCGCATTTTGCTGGAGTCTCCGGACAAGGGTCAAGGGCAACCCCACGTAGAGTGCATTGCAGTAGTCAATCCTCAAAACAAGGGCCTGCACGACTGTTCTCAAGGAGGACTCATCGAGGTATGGACGGATCTGGGCGATCCTGCAGAGTTGGATAATGATTCATTATGCTATATGGGTTTGCTCCCTTGGATCCCAGAGGCACCCAATTTTGTGGGTAGCTTGAGAGTCAGGATAACAGGCTGAAAATTGCAATCTGAGTGCAGAGAGATGGGACCTGGTCTCTCTATGGGAAGATATGGGTTGTCAGGTAGATCAGTGTGCAGGATGATTTGGTGGTAATTTGGGAAAGATTCCATGCAAAAATCATATGAAATCAGGAGGATATGGTAAGATCTGGCTTCTTTTACCCATAAACCTCTTTTATTTAAATTTAAAGAGAGAGGATTGGCTAGTGGCTACTAGAGATGGGCACGACTTGAAAAAAATTTTTTTCGAGTTGTCGTTAGTCGGGCCGGTTCCGTTTCAGCATGTTTCCGTTTTTCGCGAAAATTTGCAAAAATTAGTCGGTTCGTTTTTTTGTTTTTTCGTTGTCGTTAGTACTGGTTTGGGGAGGGGGTAGCGGGCTCCTGGAGGGAGCTGCAGGAGTCAGCCAGAGCCACAAGTGACGGACTAGCAGACTCTTTGCACCCGCTGTGTCTCACGTACTTGCATGTAGTGCAATGCAAGTAGATCTAGCTTAGGGTTAAGACGGATTAGCGGAACGGCTAGGGTTAGGCTAGTTACGGGTGAGGTTAGGGTGAGTATTGGGGTGCACCTCTGGGTGCCTCTCTGACCCACTTAGAAGGACAGTGTACTGGCGTATGGGTTAGGCTTAGGGTTCGGGTTTGGGCTACGATTAGTGGGCTGTTTATGCCCGATTGGCACATCCCAGAAGTCTCTGTGGTCAACCTGGCCAAGTGGCCATGCGATTGGTGGAAAATTTGCATGGTCTACTCCCATGGGTGAGCCCATCATTGCAAATGTGCAGGTGTAAAAAAATAAAATAAAATAAAATCAACGGAGACTTTTTTTGCAAGAAAAACCCACTGCTGCTACTGTAAAAATTCAAGCATTTAAAATAGCCAATTTTCGCATCTTTCTGTGGTGCTTTGGTGGGGTTTTGGGCAACGATTTCAAAAAAAATATTGCGGTCGCCATTTTGGGATCCCCCCCACCGCATGGCAAATGGATGCGCCCTCCCAGCCTGGTACAGTCAGCAAAACCTGGCCATGCGATTGGTGGAATGGCTCCAAAACTTTGCATGGTCCACTCCCATGGGCGAGCCCATCATTGCGAATGCGCAGGTGTAAAAAAATAAAATAAAATAAAATCAACGGAGACTTTTTTTTGCAAGAAAAACCCACTGCTGCTACTGTAAAAATTCAAGCATTTAAAATAGCCAATTTTCGCATCTTTCTGTGGTGCTTTGGTGGGGTTTTGGGCAACGATTTAAAAAAAAATATTGCGGTCGCCATTTTGGATCCCCCGCACTGCATGGCAAATGGATGCGCCCTCCCAGCCTGGTACAGTCAGCAAAACCTGGCCATGCGATTGGTGGAATGGCTCCAAAACTTTGCATGGTCCACTCCCACTCCCATCATTGCGAATGCGCAGGTGTAAAAAAATAAAATAAAATAAAATAAAATAAAATCAACAGAGACTTTTTTGCAAGAAAAACCCACTGCTGCTACTGTAAAAATTCAAGCATTTAAAATAGCTAATTTTCACATTTTTCTGTGGTGCTTTGGTGGGGTTTTGGGCAACGATTTCAGTGCAAAAAAATATTGCGGTCGCCATTTTGGATCCCCCGCACTGCATGGCAAATGGATGCGCCCTCCCAGCCTGGTACCAGCAGCGCAGCAGTAGCAATAGCCAAGGAGAGGGGGGCGGGGAACCCCCCCCCCAAATAAAACACCCTTCTGGCCTGGTAGGTGCCCTCAGACAGTTTTCGCCTACTTTTAGGGCCGGGAATCAGGTTTTTTTTTAACTTTTAAAAACTTTTTTTCTGTGCCGCTTGGCATTGCGCGATGCAAGTAACGAGCACGACAAATCAGACCAAATTGTTCATTCGTCGGTTCGAGCTCGAATTCTGGTGGAGTAATTCCCGTTTCCGTTTCCGTAGAGAAACGGATACGAGTAACGGAAACGGAAACGGGAATACCGCTAAGTCGTGCCCATCTCTAGTGGCTACGTGCCTGCCGGTGCGTGCCTGCTATTAGCTACTGTGACATTTAATGTTGGTTAAAGACCAAACTCAAGCTGGGATGTATTCCCTCCTTCTTTTTAAAACAGTTTTTTAAAAGAAAATATTGTTGTATATATCTGAGAGCAATGAACATGATGATGACAAATGAAGACATTTTGGTACAACAAGGTCCCTGCTAGCAAAGTGCATTGGACAATATTGAAATAACAGGAATGTTTACTGATGCACAAATTTGTTTGTTAAGGTTTATTTAGCTCTGTCAGATTTCAAAAAGACTTTAAAACCTGGCGGCTGCACGATTCACCTGAAACCTATCAAGTGCTGCAGAATGTGTTCACTCTTCTTAACTTAATTGCAAAGAAGGGAAGCTCCTTCCCCACCCCCCTGGTAGATATCTTCCCAAGCAGAAGGTGAAAGATATTATTGACCTGAAGCTGAATTTTTGTGGCCAAAGTCAGCAACACATATATTTTGGAAGGGAACCCATGTCTGTAATGAAAGATGCAAAACAAGAAGCAGGAGGAGGAGGAGGAGGAGGAGGAGGAGGAGGAGGAGGAGGAGGAGGAGGAAGAAGAAGAAGAAGAAGAAGAAGAAGAAGAAGAAGAAGAAGAAGAAGAAGAAGAAGAAGAAGAAGAAGAGAGAAAAAACTGAATGCCAAATTTTCTGTCAGAGCAATTCTCTATAAAAAGCATCAGGAAAGCAAATATGTTTTCAAAAGCATTTTCTGTTTACCCATAAAGACTTTGAAGGCTGATTGAAATGGGAAGCAGGCACTGCCAATTAATAACACTCTTATCTCCACCATGACTTGGAAGAGAGTGAATGCTTGCAAATGTGATAATTTGGAAATTGCTTTATGAAAGATACTGATTTTCCTGGGAAGGATCTGGGCCAGAAAATTAAACTCTTCATTCCATTGCCTAGTAGAGGAAAGGCATGGTAACAACAACAACTGTGGCGCAGCAGCAGCAACAATAAGAGCAACTACAATGTGTATTCTGACTAGAAACGTTCCTAGTAAAAAATGCTATTCATTAATTTTTCAGTTAAGTTGGACATTTTCAAATGAGCATGGACAATTTAAATAATGTTTAAGTTAATTGTGAAATCTGCAGAAATGTTTCTCTAGTGGTAAATTAATTAGGTATGAGGAGGTCCATGGAAACAAAGCTGTTGCCAGGTAACTGCACCCTCAACAAACTGTAGAATAAAAACCTCTATTTTTCCCTCCCAGTCCAAGATCTATATTGTTGAGCCTGATGAAGTCTTAGAGTTAGCAAAAGAAAGTAAGAGTAGGACAATGAGATTATAAGGGACTTGGATTTTCAAAAATTCTCATGTCTATTTTCTTGTCTTTAAAGGAGGAGAGAAGTAAAATCATGGATGAGATTTCCCCACCTTTGTTTTGGTAAAGGTAAAGATAAAGCTTCCCACTGACAATTAAATCCAGTTGTTTCAGACTCTATAGGGGCTCATCTCCTTTCTGACTCTAGGGGCTCATCTCCGTTTATAAGCCAGAGAGCCAGTGTTTGTCCATATACCTCTTTCTGTGGTCATGTGACTGGTGTGACCTAACATGCAAGCACATGGAATGCCATTACTTTCCTACTGAAGGGGTGCCTATTTATTTACTCATGTGTTTATGTGCTTTAAAACTGCTTGGTTGTCAGGAGCTGAGACAAGCAACAGGAGCTCACCTGCTCTGAGTAGCCTTGTAGCTAGCAATCAAATCAAATCATATCAAATCAAATCAAATAAATAAATAAATAAATAAATAAATGACATGCAGTTCCACCCATGCCTCATTATTACATTACAAGTGTAGTAACAAAAATTTAAACCTCAGCTTTCAACACAAAAATATAATCAAATTATATTGATTATATTATATTGATTATATAATCAAATTTTATCTATCTATCTATCTATCTATCTATCTATCTATCTATCTATCTATCTATCTATCTATCTATCTATCTATTATGCTTATGGATGCTTAAATTTTTTCTTAACATTCCTGTCAGAAACTCTGGTCAGTGGGAGATGCCAGGTTCCCTCATAAAGATCAAGGTGTTAGAAAAAAGCAGTAATTAGACATGGGCACAAATCAGAAAAAATGGTGCTCTCTTTTGGTTCATGATTCATCAAACTCAGTGAGTCACAAAAATGCATTTATAAATTCATGAAGTGACCTGAAATGAACCACAAATGGCCTGATTTGTAGTAGGGTTTGCTTTATGTTTTGCTTTGTGCCCATCTCTAATCTGGAATAATTCACATTTTGATTTGTTAATCACTGATTTCATCTGTTCACTGTGTGTGCTTTAAGGGACTTGTCCTTCATCAGCGACTGTAATAACAAAGATGTATCTTACGAGGTGCGCAGCATGCAACATCACAGTTACTTGGGAATTCAAGCCATTAAGCCTGGCAGATAAACATGAAATTGATGGACATCTCTCAGAGGTTTACTAGGTTTCTAAGGCACAAATCCCAAACTCCCAAGATGTCCTCCTGGCAAATCCTGTTGCTGCAAATACCAATTTCTTCTCATTTTTCATGTCTCTTTCTTAGCAAGAAGGAGGCATTTCATGTGCACATACATCCTGCAGGGTGTTCAGTTTGACATAGAATTCTGCCATTTCTGCTTTCTAAGTGTTTGGTGTCACAATATCCATTATTTATAAAGAAATATACACAACATTCTAGTGTTATACTCCAAAGGACAAACCTTTGGATAGTTACTCACTAATTACTCTTGGAAATGATACCCGGAGATAATCTCTGAGGGTTCACACTTCCAATAAAAGCCAAAGCCTTGTATGCTGACAGTTCTGGGTTTCAAAGTGCTTTCTGATTCTTTGTGCTTTCAAAAAGGAGATTCAAAATGTATTGCTTTTCATAGGGCGCTTTTACACGCCCCCTAAGATCTGCTGGCAACTTAAATTCGGACCAGAGATCATGGGGGTTTGCTCCTCTTGCTGTGTTCCCACCCTTACACATGCCATTGCTCCTGTCTGCAGTGAGGGGAGGGGGAAAAAGGGAAAAAAGAATGCAGGCTCACCTCTGTCTTCCAGTCAGAGCAGCCCCAGAAGCATTCCAGTCTCTTAAAGGGGCGGGGGACAAAAAAAAACCAAACAGAAGGCGAGGCAGCCCGGCACTCACTGCTTTACAATCCGCATCAGAATTTTTTTTACCTCCAGAGACCAGGTACTTTTAAAATGCGCTAGGGCGCGCTTAGGTGGACGTGGTCATACTTAATTTTTTTTAAGTGCACAGCTGGTGGGGAAAGAATTTTAAGCTCCACATCTGGGAGCCCTATGCCTTGGATTTTAGGGGTCATGTAAAAGCGTCCATAGTCTCTCTCTCTCTCTCTCTCCCCCCCACCCCCTGCCACCCCAATACCCCTCTTGGACTATGAAAATTCTACCCTACTACGTGTTAAGACAGTAGGCAAACTAGACATCAGTGTTTTCCCTCAAATCCCACTTTTTATAATATCAAGTCTGATGAAAAGAGGTGTTCTCCCAAAGCACAAAGAACGGTGTGCCCTTTGAAACTGGGCTTGCAAAAAAAGTATGATCATTGCACGTCATTACTCATTAATTTTTTTTAGTAACATCACGTATTAACCATTACCTATTACTCATGGCTTTACTGATGTTAATTTTCAGTTTTGTTTAAACCAGCAGCCCTAAACTGGCCCAGCCCCAATTTCCTTTAAAAGTGTTGCTACAACAAGCCATCACGACTCATGACTCAAAACCTGTAACATTTGCACCGTTATCATTAAAATGTCAGAAACTAACAATGCCGAGTCTTGTTGTTGCTAATGGAAAACAACATGTGACAAGCAACATTGTTTTAAAGTGTTACTTTTGAACTCTGCTCACTACTGAGCAGTTTCCTTCTATTTCCCTCACTTTTGGATTATGGTACTACTACTACTACTACTACTACTACTACTACTACTACTACTACTACTACTACTACTACTACTACTACTACTGTTGAACTGAAGAGCTGGAAGGGAACCTACAGATTATTGAGTCCAGACTCTCTTAAGGATGCACAGTGGGAATCGAACTGTCAACCTCTAGGGGCGTCATCACACGAGGGGGGAAGATGCAGGGAATGGGAAACTCCAGCTTTTGTCCTTACCTGATCATGTGACTGAAATTGTGGGTTCCGAGTTCCCACGTCCCTTGGATTCTGCTCCACTTTCTATGTCCCCACAGCCCTAAACTGATGATTAATTCGATTATTATGGGATCAACAGTATTGCCTAGATTCCTTCCTTGTTCTTTCTCTTCTTGTATACCTCCTCTATAGATTCATGACATAACTGTATGATCCAATCTAACTGCTGCATAAGCAATTCTTCTAATTTTGTAATTAACCACGTCTCTCCCTCTCCCTCCCTCTCCCTCCCTCCCTCCCTCTCTCTCTCTCTCACACACACACTTTACTTTCCTGTGGGCACTATCTATTGTAGTGGCACACTGTGAATTTAAAATATAAAATGGTTTCATCCTATATCCTATCCTATCCCTAGTTGTAAACTGGAGCCTATATGGTCTTAATTAACTCTTGATGAGAAAACTAACTGGTGTTACTAAACTAGACGGAAGAATTAAGTTGGAAGTGAAACTCACTGCCTGGCTATTTCTGTGCAGAAATGTCCGACACGTTTCTCAAGATCTACAATTGAATGAAATCCATACTTTTTTATTATAAGAATTTTTATTTATTTATTTATTTATTTATTTATTTATTTATTTATTTATTTATTATTTATTTATTTATTTTGTTGTTCACTCCAGGCGGTGAACAACATCAAAAGTCAACAATTAAAAAATAATAAATAATAGTAATAATAACAGTAATAAAGAAAAAATATGTATCTGGCAAGATGGTGGGATAAAAGGGTGCATGGGGTGGGAATTCTAAGGATATAAACAGAAGAGCTCAAGTAGCATGTTTAAAATGTTTCTCTGTATATCAGTACTAGGCATGGGCATGACCAGAAAAAATGATGTTTCGAGTTTTCGTTTGTCAGAATGGGTCCATTTCGGGTCGTTTCCGTTTGTTGTGAAATTTTTCAAAAATTTGTCGTTTTGTCATTTTGTTTGTTGTTTTTCATTTCCACAGCGATTTAGCGCGATTTGACTTCCCCCAGAACATGGGGCGTCCCGCAATCAGGGACGGCGCTAGGTGTTTTTGCGCCCTAGGCGGTGGGCGGGGTGGGGGCAGGTGGTGGGGGGAGATGCGGGCGGGTGGTGGTGGCGGGGGGCCATGGTCGGGCGGCAACAGCGGCAGGGGGGAGGCACAGGGGGGCGAGTGGGCAGGTGGCGGCGCGGGCCGCAGGCGGGTGGCGGCGCGGGCAGACGGGCGAGTGGGCAGTTAGGATATCACTTAGGATAGAGGTTCTGTTCTTGGCTTGCACCCCAAATGTGTGTGTGTGTGCAAGCAAATTGAAGTTGGGAAAATAGAAAATAAATGGTAGTATATAATATTTTTTTAAAAATAAATCCACACCTCCCACTCCCAGTCGAACCTCCCCCTTTATCCAATATCAGAAAAAAATCCTCACAAACTGCCAGAGAAGAAATAAAGAATAAACTGCTATTCCCTTCAGCAGACAAAGCTGCAGGGAATCAAAGAAATTATTTTCTAAATTCAATTCCCTCCCTGCCTGCCTAACTTAAATCCTAAAGCCTCCAGCCTCCCTCCTCAATCTCGATCGGATCACACCAGCACCAGCAACCAGCCCTCCTCCCTCAACCACATCCATACACCCGACTGCAATTTCTGGAAGGTGCCTCGGCTTTTTATGCCCTCCGAAACATCCAGAAGTGTCAGTCAAAAACCTGGTGATGCCATTGGTGGAATGGTTCAAACAATTTGCATGGTCCCATCCCATGCCCAGCCCAAATGGGCAGGTTTAAAAAAATAAAAAAATAAAAATAAAATAAAATCAATACGATGTTTTATTGCTATAAAAAACCCACTGCTGCTACTATTAAAATTCAGGCATTTAAAATAAATAAATTTCACATGTTTCTGTGGTGATTTCGTGTGTTTTTTGACCATGATTTCAAAAAGAAAAATTGTGGTTGCCATTTTGGAACCCCCCACCGCATGGCATGGCGAGACGACAAGGATGACCCCCCCCCCAGCCTGGTGCAAGCAGCCCAGGACAGGAGAAGAGGGGGGGGGGGAAGGCCAGGGACCCCCAAGAAACCACCCCTCTGGTAGGTGGCAAAGCCTCAGGCAGGCATATTTTGGCCTGCTTTTTTGGCCGGGAGTCGTTTTTTTTTTTAAAAAAAACTTTTAAAAACTTTTTTCTGTGCTTCGCATTGCGCGATCGCTGCGATGCCACAAACGAAAATGAAAAACCTGACCAAATTTTTCTTTTTTCGGTTTGAGTTCGAGTTCTGATGGCTTAATTATCGTTACCGTTTCCGTTACGTAACGGAAACGAAAAACGGAAACGGAAACAAAAATTTCACCGAGTTGTGCCCATGTCTAATCAGTACTAATAGCTATAAAATTCATAACACTGTTTGAGTTATTTAGCTACACATTTCTTTTTCATAAAAATTGTAGAGTAGTTTCCAGCTGTCTCTTGCCTTCGGAAGCTTGTCTGTATCCTTTATCAATGCTAATGTTATTTCCATTTCAGCCACTTCAAGTAATTTTTCTGGAAGTTCTTTTCTAGTTGACATTTCAGTCTTTTTCCAATATTTAACATATGCAATTCTTGCTATCATAATAGAATGAAATCCATACATTTTGAAGACCTGGGATTTGTTTTTGCCATAATCATATGAAAAAGGTATGCCTGAACAAAAATACATATGTTTGAAAAATACATACAAAATAATTTTGGCAATGGAAACAATGCATTCAAAATAGAACCATGCATGTCTCCCATCGCTGGTCTAATGTAATGTCTGAAACCTTGTTGATCCCAGGGCACCCCCAGAAGCAGGGAACAGTAAAATAACTTTTTAGCATTCTTTACCTGGAAACCCCTTGGGGGAAAATCACCATAAGTCAGAAATGGCTTGATGGCACATTATTATGGTAGAGATATAGTAAGTTGCAGTAGAGTATGCCACTTTGGTCAACAGGGATTTAGTTAAGTCCTCTGTAAGTTGTAGCTCAGCATTCTAGAGTGCTGAAACAGTCTGCTGCAAAGTTGGCAGCTCAGCGATTCCAATCCCGGGGCCACACAGTGGAGTGAACTCCCACTGTTAACCCCAGCTCCTGCCAACCTGGCAGTTCAAAAGCATGTAAATGCAATTAGATAAATAGGGACCACCGCAAAAAGTGGGAAGGTAAAAAGTGTTCTGCGCAGCCATGCTGGCTGCATGGCCACGGACTTGCACAGCACTGTCTCTTTGGCTTCAAAATGGAGTTGAGCACTGCCCCTAGAGTCGGACACGACTAGCACACATGTACAGAGGGGACCTTTAGCTTAAGTTCCATTTAGCATATCATGTACATTTAGTCCACTTGAACCAATAAAACATATGGAGGAGCTGACCAAATCTACACTGGTTTTGTGAGACTGTTCTGGAGCAATTTATATACTACACTAAGCAGAAAGATATAAACCAGTGATTCAGAATTTGCTGTGTTCTATTTCAGACAGATTTAGACCTGATCTGACGCAGTTCTGTTTTGAATCTGAACTAAAATAATGAAATAAACATTTTCATTCTACTCTGCCTTGGGTACACCATAATGACCACTACGCCAAACAGGCATGCGGGCTTTGGAAACATGGTAGACCTTTTAGAAGAAATTAACCTGGACAAATTACAGACAGGCCCTAGGGCTTTTGTGCTAGCTCTCACATTTAAAAGTTACTCTAATACCTTTAGAATTGGTCTATGTGTGCTGCTTTTCAGTACAAGCAGTCTGCAATGTATGCTCCACCAACTTAATCTTAAAAGCTAGAGCCAAAATGGAGAGTGGGAGTCTATCTATCTATCTATCTATCTATCTATCTATCTATCTATCTATCTATCTATCTATCTATCTATCTATCTATCTAAACTACTGTCTAATAATACAGTGGTACTTCTGCTAATGAATGTAATCCATTCCGAGTGCACACTTGTAAGTAGAAAAAAAATCATAAGTAGAGCACCATTTTCTCATAAGAATGCAATGAAAATCAATTAATCTGATCCAGAAGGAACTGATTTCATTGCATTCCAATGGGAAGGTGGCAGGGGACTGGTTTCAAAGGGCTAGAGCCATGACAGCTCAGCTCTAGCCCTTTAAAACCCTTGCACTTGCCACTGCCACCCCCTTGGTGCTTGCTGGCATGACTCTACATACACACGCCTCCCTTCCACCTGTCCGAGCCATGCCAGCATGATGGCTCAGGTGGGTGAAAGGGGTGAGCTGCGCCAGTATGCACACACCTCTCTTCCACCCACCCAAACTGTGCAAGCATGCACCTGATCAGGTGCAGGGCAGGAGAGGGAAGGCTGGGTCCTTTTCAATTTGGCACCGCAGGAGCACCCTCAATAGTGCCATGGCAAATTCAAAAGGATCCATTCCTCCTCCTTCCCCTGTTCATTTGAGCAAAGGGGAGGAGGGGGAAGACTGGATCCTTTTGAATTTGGTGCCAAACAGGCCCGGGCAGGGAAGGCAAGGCTGGGGGAGGCAAGCTGGTTCCACCTTCCCCCCCCCCACCACCTGGAAGAGAAGGCTACTGGGGAAGATCTGGGTGAAGTGGGGGCACAATCCCTACCTCCCTCTCCCCCCTACCCGCTACCCAGCTGGCTGAAACTCATTTTCAAAGCCCAGGTGGGGAAGGCAAGGCTCGGGGAGGCAAGCCGGTTTCCCCTCCCCCCCACCCGCTGCCCAGCACTCGATGCTTTACAGAAGGCAAGGCTGGGGGGAATCTTAAGTAGAGCAAACTGCATCTAAAATTCATAAGGCGGCAGTTAAAAAGAGGGAAGGTTTTCAGCTTGTAAGTCGAATTATTTGTAAGTAAAGCCACTCGTACGTAGAGATGCCACAGTACTGTGGCTAACATACTAGGAATGCAGACTCATTCAGGCAAAAAATAACTATAGAGTAAGGAAAGATAGGACTGGATTGAGACAAGAGGAAAGAAGGTTCGTATTGGTAGGATGATGGAAAGAGAAACACCACCTACAGTAAATATGGAATTTCCACCAATCCCAACAAGGCACTTTCAAAACCTTTTCTCCTGCTAAAAGACAAATACCACCAAAGCAAAAAGGAACACATCATATAATAATTCAGATGGAAGGGGCCATCAAGTCCAATCCCTGCTCCATGCAGGAATCCAAGTCAAAGCAGATCTGACAGACGGTTGTCCAATTCTCTCTTGAATGCTTCCAGTCTTTAATCTCTCATCACCACTTGAGGCAATTGGTTCCACTGTCATTGTGCTCTAACAGTTAAGAAGTTTTCCTGATTTTCAGCCTGAATCCAACTTCCTGTAGCTTGTTCACTGTAGTGTTCCCATTCTTCTGTCTACCAGCAAGTGTCCTGAGACCCCGCCTACCTCCCGTGCTTGTAGCACAATCAGGGTCACATGAAATTACGTTTCAGAATTGCCTCTGAAGCACAGCAGGACTCTCCAGGCTTTGTTAGGTCATTCTGTTTTTGTCTGAGAGATGTGCTCTGGCCTCTGCGATTGCTTTAGTCACAGATATAAAACTGGTTGAAGAGTCAAAGGTTACTGTACCTAGGTAGCTTCTCCACATGAGCTAGAAATCCAATTAGAGGTTGGGGGTTTGTTCCATCTCGTGTGAGGAAATGGCTTGGACATTCAATCTGTTTTGTTGCCATGGTCAAAGTGATGGCAGAGGAGGTGGGAACATGCTTTCCTAATCATGTGTAGGCTCCACACATGAAATTAAGAACTCAATAGGACCTTTGTCATGCTCCTGCCTGTGTCCTTAACATTGTCTTCTTGGGTCCTTGGGTTGAAAGGTGGGGTAGGGATATTATAAATAAACTAAACAAGCAAACAAACAAATACCACCTTTCTTCGATTCAGAAAATAGCATTTTTCTAGTAACTACAGATTTTAATGGATGAGGCAAAATCTGTAGACCTTCCCTCTGTTTCCAAGTTTGACCAAGTGAGGGTGTAACCTCAAATATGTGGCCACATTTTCTCTTTTTTGAGCTCAGCTCTGTGTGTGCCTGAAAAAATACCTCTTTCCAGCAGCTCGGTGAGCTAACCACATCCAAGACCATCTTCACAGGATTAGCTTCTTAAAAGGATCACTTATCAGCACAACAGGCTTCTGGGAAATCAATAGGGTTTGTTGATCTTCTGCACTAGCAATTAAATAGCACTTCCTCCTTGTAGCCAGCAAAGATCAAACTTTGACTCTGGGAAGGGAGGCTATTAAACTTTTCTAATTTGCAGCAGCACCAGTGACTGAGGGGGAAAAAAAAATACTGTTATCTAATAGTAGTTCACTAATGGTGCTCTGTTGAATATGAGGAGGAGAAATGCATCAAAAGCAGGGCAAAGGTGGGGAAAATAAGCAGGAGAATGAGACCTCCAAATGCTCCTTCAGGTTGAAAGGAATCTCTAAAGACCCTCAGAGTATGCGGGTTGGGTGAGAATAGGAAACTTTTGTTGAATGAAAAATCAATGGGTAAGGCAAATAATGTCACCATTCTTGTATATGTGGAACAGCGCACTACGTGATTCTGACCTCTGAAGTTTTCACTTAATGCCTACTTACTTTGACTGTGATATACTGAATACTATGAAAGCTAATGAGTATACAGTAACACAGAGTCAAGGTGTCAGAACACATGCATATCTTCCATTCCTCTCTGCTGACTCTTAATGTTTGCATTCAGCACTGTTAGGTAGTGTAGCACTCTTAGGACTATGCAACACAACTCTTCATTTCTGGAGCCATAGACTTGCATCTTTGAATGTAATCTTAACTAGGGATGGGCATGAAATGGAAAAATTGTGTTTTGTTTCATTCTGTTTTGCCCCACCCACCTTTCATTTTTTAGGTAATGACATTTTTCAAAAAAAATATCATTACTTATGAAACAAAACAATCCCCAACAGCACCAGCACTCTAGCCCTGTGGGATTCAAAAGCCTCCTTGCAACCACCTTCCATCTGATTTTGACAGCTCAATCCCAGCTGGGAGGCAGGCAGGTAGGAGGAAAGGAGCAGCCAGACACAAGTAAATCCCCTGCCTGACTGCTCATTTCTCCCCTGCCATGGTCAAAGTGATGTTTTGGACAGGAAGAGCTGTGGGCAGTTGGGTCCAGCCTCCACTGCCCACAGCCCTCCCTGTCCAGAAAACCTCCCATGGGAGAAGGAAGGAGGCAGCGAAAATTCAAACAGAGCTGCACTTTACTGCTGATTCCTTTCTTCTTCCTTGTGATTTTTAACAAGTTAACTTGGCATGCATATTTGCCCATGAAATACTCAAACTCATGTTTTTTCTGCACTGTCCCCAGCTCTGTGGTCCCCATCCTGATGGTGACTTGTACTGGATCTAAAGCTAGTTTATATATGTGATATCTTAGTAGTCAAATATACAATAAGTCCATGGTGGCCGAACTTCGGCCCTCCTGATGTTTTGGACCACAACTCCCAGAATTCCAAGTCTGTATTGCCAATGACAAAAGACTATGGGAGTTGTGGTCCAAAACATCTGGAGGGCCAAAGTTTGGCCACCACTGCAATAAGTATATACCCACCCTTATATTTAACCTTGGCTTTTCACACAATATTTTCAGGGCTCCTGATTTTATTATAGTGTACGAACTCAAATTTGCTGGAATGTGAATTTCATATGTTGCTTGATCTTGTTGAACTGCTTAAAATTAGGGATGGGCACAAACTGAAAAAGGGGTGATTCATTTTGGTTTGGTTCGTTTTAGGGTTTGGTTCGTTTCAAATTTTTTCAAATATTTGTTTTGTTGGTTTGTTTTTATTCAAAAATATTAATAAAAAGACATTGACAACAACTGCACAAACTGGACTGGCAGCACCCTCATACTCATCATCCACATCACCCACAACATCATCATCATTCATCACATCATCCTTACCGGGCTGTGGCAGTGGCAGTGGCAGCGGTGGCGGTGGCGGGGCGATCCTGGCACCTGTGGGTTGGCACTCCTTTTATAAATTTTTATTATTATTTTTCAAGTGCCGACCATGCCACCCCTGGGGCCGGGCCAGCGTTGGTTTTATATTTTATATTTTTTTCCCTTTATTTTAGGGCCCCAACCCAGCCACCTCTGGGGCTGGGTTTGCACTCCTTTAAATAAATATTTTATTTTTATTGTCCTTTTAAAACTGCCAACCACGTGGCCTGCACTACAGCTGTAGCACAGGCTGGTCGGCTTTTTTTTTTTTAAATGGTGACCCAGGGGCTGGGGCCGTTGCTCTTGGGCCAGTACCAGGCCTGCACGCTGGATCAGTTTTTTTTATTGTTTTTTATGCTGGCCTGCAGGCCAGGTCCAATGCTCATGGGCTGGATATTTTATTTTATTTTATTTTATTTTTATTTATTTATTTTACTGCTGACCATGGCTGCCTACCAGCTTTAGCGCAGCTGGTCAGCTTTTTTTCTTTCTGGTAGCCTCCTCCCTGCAGCCAGGAAGAGCAGACCGTCCAAGAAGGACCAGAACCAGGTAGGGGACTTCTCTGCTGCCATTAACGAAATGAACCGAAATGAACAATTTTTTCAGTTCAGTTTGTTTCATTCTAAATCCACTCTGAGGTTTCGTTCCGTAATAAAAAATAAAAAATAACAAAATGATCTAAAAGTTCATTTTGTACCCATCTCTACGTTAATTTTTTTCAAATTTTTGAAATGTTAGACATTTCAAAATTATTTACTACTGTCTGCTGCCTCTATCCCATGTTAAGAACAAAATTTCTCATAATGTTCCTGTTGCTGTCTATATAATGAATAAGGTAAGAATTAATTATCTAAACAACAATTCCAAAATGAATCTGCACAAGAGAGAAATGAGCAGAACAATTCAAGTTGGCTGTATTCAAATCTGACTCTTCTTCTTCTTCTTCTTCTTCTTCTTCTTCTTCTTCTTCTTCTTCTTCTTCTTCTTCTTCTTCTTCTTCTTCTTCTTCTTCTTCTGTTCTGGGTCCAGTGCTGTTCAATATCTTTATTAATGACTTGGAGGAAGGAATAGAGAGTATGCTAATTAAATTTGCAGATGATACCAAATTGGGAGGGGCTGCAAATTCCCTAGATGATAGGATGAAAATCCAAAAAGACCTTGACACACTAGAGTGCTGGGCCAAAGCTAACAAAATGGATTTCAACAGAGGGAAATGTAGGGTACTACATTTAGGTAAAAAAATGAATTGCACAAATATAAGATGGGGGATACTTGGCTGGAGGATAGTAACTGTGAAAGGGATCTGGGAGTCTTGGTGGACCACAAATTGAACATGAGTCATCAGTGTGATGTGGAGGCCAAGAAAGCCAATGTGATTCTTGGTTGCATCAACAGAACCATAGTGTCTAGATCAAGGGAAGTGATAGTACCACTCTATTCTGCTCTGGTCAGACCCCACCTGGAGTACTGTGTCCAGTTCTGTGCGCCTCAATTTAAAAAGGATGTTGACAACCTCGAGCGGGTGCAGAGGAGGGCTACCAGGATGGTTGAGGGTCTGGAGGAAATGTCTTATGAGGAACGGCTTAGGGAACTGGGCATGTTTAGCCTCTCTAAAAGAAGACTGAGAGGGGATATGATAGCTATGTTTAAATATTTGAAAGGATGTCATATTGAAGAGGGAACAGGTTTGTTTTCCATGGCTTCAGAGACTAGGACTCAGGGCAATGGTTTCAAACTACAGGAAAAGAGATTCCATTTGAACATTAGGAAGAACTTCATGACGGTTGGAGCTGTTTGGCTGTGGAATATGCTGCCACAAAGGGTGGTGGATTCTCCTTCTTTGGAGGTTTTTAAGCAGAGGCTGAATGGCCATCTGTCGAAAATATTGTGATGGGGGTTCCTGCATGGCAGGGGTTTGGACTAGATGGCCCTTGAGGTCTCTTCCAACTCTATGATTCTTCTTCTTCTTCTTCTTCTTCTTCTTCTTCTTCTTCTTCTTCTTCTTCTTCTTCTTCTTCTTCTTCTTCTTCTTCTTCTTCTTCTTCTTCTTCTTCTTCTTCTTCTTCTTCTGTCCCACTTGGTGGCAGAGTCTGCTATTCCTGTTTTTGTCTTCCACTTTGCACAGTCACAGGCTTGGTCCGGGTAAACCCAGGACTTCATGATATTGTCAGTGGTATTCACCCAAACCTGTTTTAGTTTTGTGGAATAACCAACACTAAAAATGATCATTAAGAAACTAAATTTTGGTAAGGTTTTTAAAGAATCAATTATATTCAGAGAATATTGCAGTAGTACTAGTAAGTGATGGGATAACCAAAGAGATGTCTCTAGGTTGGGGTACTAAAGCAGTGTTCCCCAACCCCCGGTCCGCGGACCGGTGCCGGTCCGTGGATGAATCGGCACCGGGCCGCCGCCGTGCCGCCCCCCGCAATTGCCCCCCCGCCGCCGCGACCCCCCCGCAAGCGACCGCGACCCCCCCGCCGCCGCGACCCCCCCGCAATCGTCCCCGCCCCCGTCCCGCCGCCGCCGCCCCGACACCCCGCAATCGCCGCCGCCGCGACCCCCCCTGCCGCCGCAATCCCCCCCGCGCCGCCGCCGCCGCGGCGACCCCCCCCCCGCAATCATCCCCGCCGCCGCCGCCGCGACCCCCCGCAATCGCCCCCGTCCCACCGCCGCCGCCACGACCCCCCTGCCGCCGCAATCCCCCCCGCAATCGCCTCCGCCCCGCCGCCGCCGCGGCGCCGACCCCCCAAATCGTCCCCGCCCCCGCCGCCGCCGCAATCGCCCCCTCCCCGCCGCCGCCGCGGCGACCCCCCCGCAATCGTCCCCGCCGCCGCTGCTGCCGCCGCGACCCCCCGCAATCACCCCCCGTCCCACCGCCGCCGCCACAACCCCCCTGCCGCCGCAATCCCCCCCGCAATCGCCTCCGCCCCCCCGCCGCCGCGGCGACCCCCCCCCCAAATCGTCCCTGCCGCCGCCGCCGCAATCGCCCCCATCCCACCGCCGCGACCCCCCCCCGCAATCGTCACCGCCGCCGCCGCAATCGCCCCCGTCCCACCGCCGGTGCGGCCCCCCACCGCTGCCGCCGCAATCGCCCCCCCCGCAATCGCCCCTGTCCCGCCGCCGCCGCGACCCCCCCGCAATCGCCCCCATCCCACCATCGTCGGCGCCGCTGTGACCCCCCGCAATCGCCCCCGCCCCGCCAGAAAGAAAGTAAGGAGGGAGGGAGGGAGGGAGGGGGGAAGAAAAGGGAAAGAAAGAAAGAAAGAAAGAAAGAAAGAAGGGAGGGGGAGGGGGGAGGGGGGGGGAGGCAGGGGGGGAGAAAGGGGAAAGAAAGAAAGAAAGAAAGAAAGGAGGGAGGGAGAAAGAAAGAAAATGAGGAAGGAAGGAAAGAAAGAAGGGAAGGAGGAGGGAGGTAGAGTAGGAGGCAAGGAAGGAAGGAAAGAGAGGGAGGGAGAGGGAAAGAAATAAAGAAAAAAGAAAGAAGGGAGAGGGAGGGGAGAGAAAGAAAGAAAGAAGGGAGAGAAAGAGGAAAGGAAGGAAGGAGGAGGAAGGAGAAGGAGTGTGGGAGGAAAGAAAGAAAGAGGGAGGAAGGAGAGCAGAGAGAGAGAGAGAGAAAGAAAAGAAAGAAGGGAGAGGGGGAGGGAGGGAGAAAGAAAAGGGAAAGAAACAAAGAAAGAAAGAAAGAAGGGAGGGAGGAAGGGAGGGAGGGAGAAAGAAAAGGGAAAGAAAGAAAGAAAGTAAGGAGGGAGGGAGGGAGGCCTCATGTGAAGGAAGGGCAAAGGGTCCCAAGACCTCACGGCGGCTGGGTAGCCCCTGGGGGGAAAAATGCAAGGAAATAAAAACAGTGTTTCCTTGCAGCGATGCCAAGGACTCATCGCACAACACTGGCTCTTTGGCTTGAGTACGGAGATGAGCACCGCCCCCTAGAGTGGGAAACGCCTAGCACGCATGTGCGTCAGCGGCGGGGGGCGGGGGCATTTACATTTTTTATCTTATTAAATCAAAACAAGCGGGCCAGGGAAAAATTATCAAGCATTTACCGGTCCACGGTGATAAAAAGGTTGGGGAGCACTGTACTAAAGGATACTTCCTTTCCTTGTGATGTTTACTTCATTTATAGAACTATTGGCAGATGCAATTATTTGGTACCTTATTGAAAACATAAAATCTTTTGAAAGTTATGGAGTGAATACATTTAAAAGAATTTAAAAGAATTTAGAGAGGTAAATGGGTTACAGATAAAGTGACCTACTACAGAATAGTGTGAGGAACTGAATGCATGCCCAGTAAGGTGAAGAACCAATTGCTGGGTGCCAATTGATTGTGCTCAATTACAACAAAGAAGAAAGAGAAAAATTAAAAAAGAAATTGATGTTAATGTTAATTATGCAATGATTACATAATTAGTTATAACTACCTGACTAATTTGGAAAGATGGAAAGAAGAGAATTTTAAACTATTGAAACAAGTAATTGTAAATAAGTTTGATGATTTGGACAAATCCTGATTGCCATGGTTTGGCAGAATTGCAGCATGCAAAAAAAGGTGCCACCTCAGATAAATTTTCTCTTTATGATGCTCCTGACAAAGATTAGTGAAGAACAACTAAATGAATGGCAAAACATGATTAACAGATTTTGGAACAGAGATAAAAAGTCAAACATTATTAAGAAGAATTGATATAAATCTCAAAACGTTGGAGGGTTATGACTTAATTTACAGTTATATGATATTGTAAATCCATTAAAATATATGTCAGATAGTATCTCTGAGTACAACAAGCTAATTTGGTTGTATATGGAAATACCAGAATTGTATTTGAACCTGGCATTTTTTTCTTCATACAGTATGATGCAAATATAGGAAAAAATAATATAAAAATATTTCCTTTAAAATATGCTATTAATTTGGAATAGATATAGAAAATTATTTACCCTATCAATTTCCCCATTACATCTGGTAACAGAGTAAGGGGAAATCCCCAGGAAACCGAAAAGGATCCTATTGAGAAATGACTAATAAATAGACATGTTATTGCAATAAAGTATTGGTTAAAGAAAAAAATTAAAAATTAATAAATTAAGTAATAGGAAAACACTAAATATTTTGATATAATTCAGTTATCACAGTGGAGAAAGAAGTCTGGATAAAGAAATGGCAAATCCATTAGGGAATATGAAGGATTCATTCATTCATTCATTCATTCATTCATTCATTCATTCATTCATTCATTCATTCATATTTAAAATATTTCTATCCCATCCTTTTCCCCCATAGGACCGAAGATTGTTCATATCATATATCAGTGTTTAAAAGCTAAAAACAGAGAGTGCAAATATTTTAAAAGAATTAAGCAAGTATTATATTAAATTAACAATCAATGTCAATATTAAAACACATTTTTTAAAAATACAGCATAAAAGTCCATTTAAAACTCCCCTTCGAACCCCAATCATTAAGGAAAAGCTTGCCTGAAGTAATGGGTCTTTCTCTGCCTGAGGAAGGACAGCAAAGTTAGGGTCAGCCTAGCTTCTGATCTCACCTGTTTCGGAAGCTAAGCAGGGTTGGCCCTTGTTAGTACTTGGATGGAGGACCACCAGGGAATACCAGGTGTTGTAGGCGCTTGGAGTAGGAACTGGCAAGCCACTCCAGTGTTCCTGCCAAGAAAACCCCATGAATACGGGGTCACAAAGAGTTGGTCATGAGTGTAGCGATGGAACACACACACAGCTTCCCATGGGAGTTCGAGAGTATGGGGGCAGTTACAGAAAGAGCCCTCTCCCATGTCCCCATCAAGGCTACCTGTGAGGATGGTGGGACCAAGAGAAAGGCCTCCCATGATTATCTTCGGCATATTTTAGATAGCTTGGACCCTTGCCATTTAGGGCTTTATAGGTTAAAACCTAAATTATTTTACAAAAGAAAATGAACATAGAAACAATAAAGGGTATCTGTTGATGTTATTTGCCATCAAGATTATGGACACCCTATGAATGAGTGCTCTCCAAAATTCCATGTCCTCAACTGCCCGGCACAGTGCTTGTAAACAAAAGCCTGTGGCTTAATGTAAAATTTATAATATATTATTTAAAGAAGAAGATAAGGAGAACTTGCTGAAATAATTATGAGAGTTTGATATGGAAGGAGAAATAGCACTAGGGCTTGGAAAAATAGATAGAACACTGACAATATTGAAGTGCATGTTAAAACAAAGTATGCTGCTTACTAGAGATGGGCACGACTTAGCGGTATTCCCGTTTTTGTTTCCATTACTCGTATCCGTTACTCTACGGAAACGGAAACGGGAATTACTCCACCAGAATTCGAGCTCGAACTGACGAACGAACAATTTGGTCTGATTTGTCGTGCTCGTTACTTGCATCGCGCAATGCCAAGCGGCACAGAAAAAAAGTTTTTAAAAGTTAAAAAAAAACCGATTCCCGGCCCTAAAAGTAGGCGAAAACTGAGGGCACCTACCAGGCCAGAAGGGTGTTTTATTTGGGGGGGGGGTTTCCCCGCCCCCCTCTCCTTGGCTATTGCTACTGCTGCGCTGCTGGTACCAGGCTGGGAGGGCGCATCCATTTGCCATGCAGTGCGGGGGATCCAAAATGGCGACTGCAATATTTTTTTTGAAATCGTTGCCCAAAACCCCACCAAAGCACCACAGAAACATGTGAAAATTAGCTATTTTAAATGCTTGAATTTTTACAGTAGCAGCAGTGGGTTTTTCTTGCAAAAAAAAGTCTCTGTTGATTTTATTTTATTTTATTTTATTTTATTTTTTTACACCTGCGCATTCGCAATGATGGGCTCGCCCATGGGAGTGGACCATGCAAAGTTTTGGAGCCATTCCACCAATCGCATGGCCAGGTTTTGCTGACTGTACCAGGCTGGGAGGGCGCATCCATTTGCCATGCAGTGCGGGGGATCCAAAATGGCGACTGCAATATTTTTTTTGAAATCGTTGCCCAAAACCCCACCAAAGCACCACAGAAACATGTGAAAATTAGCTATTTTAAATGCTTGAATTTTTACAGTAGCAGCAGTGGGTTTTTCTTGCAAAAAAAGTCTCTGTTGATTTTATTTTATTTTATTTTATTTTATTTTTTTACACCTGCGCATTCGCAATGATGGGCTCGCCCATGGGAGTGGACCATGCAAAGTTTTGGAGCCATTCCACCAATCGCATGGCCAGGTTTTGCTGACTGTACCAGGCTGGGAGGGCGCATCCATTTGCCATGCGGTGGGGGGGGATACAAAATGGCGACCGCAATATTTTTTTTGAAATCGTTGCCCAAAACCCCAACAAAGCACCACAGAAAGATGCGAAAATTGGCTATTTTAAATGCTTGAATTTTTACAGTAGCAGCAGTGGGTTTTTCTTGCAAAAAAAGTCTCTGTTGATTTTATTTTATTTTATTTTTTTACACCTGCACATTTGCAATGATGGGCTCGCCCATGGGAGTAGACCATGCAAATTTTCCACCAATCGCATGGCCACTTGGCCAGGTTGACCACAGAGACTTCTGGGATGTGCCAATCGGGCATAAACAGCCCACTAATCGTAGCCCAAACCCGAACCCTAAGCCTAACCCATACGCCAGTACACTGTCCTTCTAAGTGGGTCAGAGAGGCACCCAGAGGTGCACCCCAATACTCACCCTAACCTCACCCGTAACTAGCCTAACCCTAGCCGTTCCGCTAACCCGTCTTAACCCTAAGCCAGATCTACTTGCATTGCACTACATGCAAGTACGTGAGACACAGCGGGTGCAAAGAGTCTGCCAGTCCGTCACTTGTGGCTCTGGCTGACTCCTGCAGCTCCCTCCAGGAGCCCGCTACCCCCTCCCCAAACCAGTACTAACGACAACGAAAAAACAAAAAAACGAACTGACTAATTTTTGCAAATTTTCGCGAAAAACGGAAACGAGCCGAAACGGAACCGGCCCGACTAACGACAACTCGAAAAAAATTTTTTTCAAGTCGTGCCCATCTCTACTGCTTACATACCACCCCGTAGAGCTTAAAGCATTCTCTGGACAGTTTACAATTTAATTATGCACACTACACATTGCTTGTTCATAACAATAAAAAAGACATTTCAGAGATAAGCACTTAGCTGCAGTGAAACTAAATCGAATAGATGACAATTATTCTAAACTGTGCTAAAGAAGGTGCCAGAAAGTAGGTACTTCCTTCCATATGTGGTGAGAATGCGAGAATATATTGAATTTTGGTGGTTGGTTTTTGAGGAAATGAAATAAGCAACTTAAAACTAAATGTAGGTCCTAAAATTTACCGCCCTTTTACCAAGGGGGTTACTGGCAGAGATGTATTCAAAGATATATGGGGAGAATGTTTTAATTTTGTATTAATAACACCCAAAGTAAGAGTCAGTTCTGGAAAGATAAGGCTCCACAAGAGTAAACCATTGGGGTTACTCCCCAATGGTCCAGGTAGTGAGGAGCATAATATGTGTATAGATAGATAGATAGATAGATAGATAGATAGATAGATAGATAGATAGATAGATAGATAGATAGATAGATAGATAGATCTTTAATAGATGCTTCATTTTCTCTGTTTTTGTTTTTGATTTTTTAAAAAAAAGTCACCATAAGTTGGAGGTGATTTGATGTCCCATAACAAACAAGCTGTTCTCTACATCTTCCCCATTTTACCTTGAACTAATATGGATGCTGGAATTCTTTCTGGGTCACTGAAATAGTTCCTAAGGCACGTGCAGTTGTGTCCTCGCAGGTCCGTGCTGCCTACGTTTTCCATTTTTGCTGAAGTCCTTGAGTCTTAGATTTTCCTTTGAAGTGTTTTGACAGCGGCATGGGCTACCTGGTAAGGTGGTGGACTCTCCTTCGCTGGACGTTTCTTACCACCGATCACTTGCTCATAATGAAGGACTCATTAGCTAAGGATTTCCCTGCATTTACCGCTTGGTTGGACCAAATAGCCCTTGGAGTCTTTGCAAAATTTACAAGTCTGTAACCCTGTTTTCTTCATGTATGCCTGTAATTGACCTGATAGTAAACATTAGAGATGGGCAGGACCAGAATTTTTTTTTCGAGTTGTCATTTTTCGGGACGGGTCCGTTTCGGGTCGTTTCTGTTTTTCGCAAAAAAAATTAAAAATTTGTCATTTTGTCGTGTCATTTGTCATTTGTCGTTACTGCCGCCGCGATTTTGCGCGATTTGACGTCCCAGCGAGTGGCGTCCTGCTGGTGCTAGGTGTTTTTGCACCCTAGGCAGCGTGCGGGGTGGCGGGGGGGCATGGGCGGGTGGCGGCAGCGGCAGGGGGGAGGGGCAGGCACGCAGGCGGTGGGCGCGGGTCCCGCAATGACCCAGAGCAGGCGGAAAACACTTTAAACTGACTTGCTGCACAAGACTGCATCGAATAAAGCAATTGCAATTTTTGCAAACAAAGTGGGCAGTGCACCCACAGCAGAGCTGCAGGCAGGGTATGAAAGGACCTTGGCTTGCCACCAAGCAAATGAAATTTTTAAAATAAATCCACACCTCCCCTCCCACTCAAACATCCCCCCCTTTGAAGCACTATCAGAAAAGAAATCTTAACAAACTGCAGGAGAATAAAAAAGAATAAACTGTGTTGGTATTCCCCACAGCAGACAGAGAATGAAAGGAATTATTATTATTTCCTAAAAATTCAATTGAATCAATTCCCTCCCTGCCTGCCTAACTGAAATCTAAAGGCTCCGCGAAATCAAAACTAGTCTAGCACAGCAGCCAGCTACACACAGCCCTCTCCCACCCACATCCAAGCCCGGACTGCGACTGTTCTGGGAGTGCCTCGGCTTTTTATGCCCTCTTGCACATCCAGAAGTGTCAGTCAAAACCTGGCCATGCGATTAGTAGAATGGGTCCAAAAAGTTGCATGGTCCCATTCCATGGCCAACCCATCATTGCACAGGTGTAAAAAAATAAAAAATAAAAATAAAATAAAATAAAATCAGTGCAACCTTTTACTGCTATAAAAAACCCACTGCTGCTACTGTAAAAATCCAAGCATTTAAAATAGCTAATTTTCGCATGTTTCTGTGGTGCTTTGGTGGTTTTTTGGACCATGATTTCAAAAAAAATATTGCGGACGCCATTTTGGATCCCCCCGCACCGCATGGCAAATGGAGACGCCAAGGCTGCCCCCTCCCAGCCCGGTACCAGCAGCCCAGGACAGGAGGGGGGAAGGCTGGGGACCCCCCCCCCCAGAAACCACCCCTCTGGTAGGTGCCCTCAGCATATTTTTGCCTGCTTTTTTGGCCGGGAATCGGGGTGTTTTTATTTTTAAAACTTTTTTTTCTGTGCCGCTTGGCATCACGTGATCGCCGCGTGATGCCAGGAACGACAACGACAAATCAGACCCAATTTTTCTTTTTTCGGTTCAAGTTCGAGTTCTGACAGCTTAATTGTCATTACCATTTCCGTTACGTAACGGAAACGATATCCAAAAACGGAAACGACAATTTTGCCAAGTCGTGCCCATGTCTAGTAAACATTGGTGGGCTGAAGTGCTGTAAGAGCTGCCTCATTTTTGCACATTTGGTTTGTTTCCAGTGACAGCAACAGAAGCATAAAGAACTCAATGAGACTGGTGTGGTACAGCTCTTGCAAACTCAAGCCCATGGCTTCCTTTATTAACTCTACCCATATTCAGCCTTTCTCTCACTTTTGGGGACCTTCAGCTTTCTCAAGCATAATTATCTTTTCCAGTAAGTCCCGTCCTCTTGTGATTTGGCCAAAGTGTGACAACTTCAGCATAATCCTTTTTGCTTCTGGAGAGAGTTCAGGCTTAATTTGATTTAGCACTTAATTATTTGCCTTTCTCTTGGTCTGTAGTAGAGATGGGCACAAAACAAATTTTAATTCATTTTGTTACTCATTATTCATTTTGTTCCCTAACAAAATGAATGATGAACCCCACTCTGGAAGATCAGCTGTAGTGCAGGCTGGGGGGGGCATGCTACAGCTGATCAGGGCTTTTTTGAAAAAGCCCCAATCAGCTGTAATGTGGCCCCCCTACTGGGTGCTTGCAGAAAAAATTGTTAAATTGTTATTTTTTTAAAAAAAGCACCAAGCGTGGGGCCATGCTAGAGCTGGTTGGGGCTTTTTGTAGAAAGCCCCGATCAGCTGCTGTGCGGGCCCCCTGCTGGGCTTGCAGAAATAGAAAAATAAATTATTATTTTTTAAGCACAGAGCATGGGGTGCGCTAGAGCTGGTCGGGGCTTTTTTTTTTAAAAAAAGCCCTGATCAGCTGTAGTGTGGTCCCCCAGCTAGGTGCTTGCAGGAAAAATAAAATAAAATGATAAAAAATATTTTTTTAAAAAAAGTGCCAAGCATGGGATGCATTAGAGCTGGTCGGAGCTTTTTTAAAAAAGCTCCGATCACTGTAGTGCAGCCCCCCTTTCTGGGCTTGCAAAAAAAAAGGAAAATGACAAAAGGCTGATGCTTAACGTGGGACGCCACATGTCCAAATACATTTGCCACGTCCCACGTACAAAACACCAGCGTCAAAGTGGGATCCGCAGCAGCAACGGCTGAACAATTAAAAATACAAAAATACAAAGATATGGCAACAGGAATTGACTTTGTCCCTGTAGCCATTGAAACATCTGGAGTCTGGGGAGAATCAGCCTTGAGCCTAGTCCAGGAAATAGGTCGCAGGATACCCATTACTTCTCAAGACGACTGAGCACCTTTGTTCCTGAGGCAACAGCTCTCAATCGCTGTCCAAAGAGGGAATGCCTGCTGTGTGCTTGGCACTCTAGGCCAGCTGACTAAATAATGGTGTTTTCTAGTAAAGTGATTTTAACCAGTATAATAAAAATAAATAAATAATTAAATTTTAAATTATACATTACCTTAAAAATACCTTCTAGTGGCAAATTACTAATCTTGGAGCCTTAGAAAGGAACATACAAAGAACACATAAGACAACACTTAACACAAATAATGAATAAACAAAAGTCACAAAAGCAAAATAAGCAAACAAACATCAGAAGTATGAACTGGTGTCACATAATCACCACCTCTACACACAGATGTTAATTGACATTTTCACAATATGGGTCAAAATGCCTCATGTGGAGAGGATGGACATGAATGCCTGATTAAACAGCACTGTTTTCACTTGCTTCTTGAAGGGCAACATAGAGGGAGCTTGGTACTCATCTACAGGCAGTGAATTCCATAAAGTTGTAGCCACCACCAAGAAGGCCCAGTTCCTGATAGAAGTTTTCCAGGTCTCCCTTGTAGTGGCCACCCACAGCGATGCAGCTTGAGATTATTGGATGGCCTTGATAGTGGTTCTTTATAGACACCCTGGCAATTACTGAGGTCCCAAACTGTTTAGGGCTTTATATGTCCCTAGAAGAAGTAGAGAATGCTTGTGGTGCTCCAATCAAGAGAGTTTTTTCTTTACCTTAAGGCCGTGGTCCCACGTCCCTTTAAAAGCAGTTTAAATTACCAGATAAACTGTGTCTAAAAATGCTGTCCCCATGGCCACCGGGCTTTTTGAAAAAAAAAAAAGAAAACCCGATAATGCTCCCTTAAGCGAGGTTTCTAAGACTTACCCGAGAGGTAGGAAATTTTTTGCCATGCTTTGAAAATCCACCTTTTAAGAAGGTAGATGCCGTGGGACCACGCAGATGATCCAGGTTTCTTTTTTTCTTCTTTTTTTTTCATAGCACCGACCTGCTGTTCCTGGGGCCGATTGGTGCTTTTTTTTTAAAATTTCCCTGCATATCGGAGCAACAGGAAGTTCAATCGGGTCCTCTAAGCATTAATTTCCCCCAGCCAAGTGGTCCATTTTTTAAAATGCTAACGCCACCTGCTGGCCAAGGGGGCTGAACTGCACTTTAAAATAAAAAAGCAGCTTTGGATGTGGGAACTCCTGTCCCACATATTAAATCACGTGATGGGACGAAGAGGAAAAGCCGGACCTTCAGAAGATCAGGATCGAAACCCAGGTGTGACCACGGCCTTAGAAAGTTCATGGAGAAGGAAGTATCATCAGGGATGCTTTGCAATTATCCTGGTGCTCTGATGGTACAATATCTCAAACCTAAATCTTACCCATGCTTCTTTCTCCTATGATGTGGACCCCCTCTGAAAATAATGTCTGGAATGAAATAAAGCTAAGGAACTTCCTAAATGTGATAAGACATTGTGAAAATTTCATTTTGCAGCTAGATCTAGAAAGTAATGTGGAGAGTTACATTTTGCATTGCTTAAGCGAGTAGGACTTACATTTAAAGGAAAAAAGAAATTGGTAGATAAGAATTTCTTCAGTGGTATTCAGTAACTGTTAATTAAATGAACATCTGCAAAGCCCTGATGGAATATATACTATTGAGGACATAATTCAACCTTCAGAGGCATCCTACAGGCACAAGTGGGTATGGCTTACACAACAGCACAGTCCTGTACCAGTCCATAGGGTGCAGATTAGATGAATTAAATGGACTGATTTTATACAGTTCAGCCCTGCAATTATGTTCATTAAATGTGTGTGTAATTGCATTCCTAATCTGAATGAGCAATTCCCATGGCTGTGCATCCCAATCAGGCAATTGCAAACATAAATAACAATTTTCATATTTCAGTCATCACTTTACATGCACAATTACTGTAGCCACACATGTAAATCAGGTGCACAGCTTCACATTTGAATGTCACCCCAAAGTCTGTTTCCAAATCTAATGTGGCTGAGGTGTTCTATTCATTATGCATGTAGCGTGCATAACACCTGATGAAATCTTCCATCCTTCCATCCAACTCATCACTCCATCCTTATCATGCCCCCAAATGCAACCGGTGTAATTTGCAAGAGCAATACAAAATCTTCCTCCTACAACTAATGCCAGTGAGTTGTGCATATTACTACTTCCATTAATGCCTCACTAGATATCACAGGAGGGAGAATCTACTTTCATTTCACAATCCTTCTCCAATATAAAATACCTAAACATCAGCCTTATTTCTAAATGTTCCATAATTTTCATTCTGATCTTGCTGCTTTTGCATTCTCAGCTGTTCTCTTAGGAAGTTGTAGGTTCATGCTTGAAAAATTGCCATGCAGTCGATAGACTGGGAGGATTCTATTGGATTTTTCACATTCTTTGCACAATATTCCTCAGCTAATTGGAATAATCATTTTTGTGTGCTGTTAGTATCATCCTATTCTTCTGGTGAACATCTTGGAATTTTGGATTCAGGTTGCTTCAAAAGCACATATTTCTATAGTTACTGTCCAGGTGTCTTTGAATGCATTCCTCTGTCTCTATATTCAGCCAAATGGAGGCCAACAATGGAGATGATTAACCCACTTGGGATTTGAGAGAGAGAACTTTGAAAGAGCTGTCCAAGGTACAAAGTAACTTTTGAGGAGAGGGTTCTGTACCTCGGATATGTGTGTGTGTTGTGCCGTTACAGCTGTGACTGACTCTTCGAGTTTTCTTGGCAGGAATACTGGAGTGGTTTGCTAGTTGCTACTCCAGGCGCCTACAGCGCCTGGTATTTGCTGGTGGTCTCCCATCCAAGTACTAATCAGGGCTGACCCTGTTTAGCTTCCAAAATCAGGCGAGATTGGATGTGCTTAGGGCATTTAGGCAGTGTGTGCCTTGGATAGCTTTGCTAAGAACAGATCAGAGTCACAGTCCTCACCTCCACCTCTGAATCATTGTGAGCAGCTTCAACTCAGCTTAAATCATTTCATGTTGAGAGCAGGGGAAGTATAAGCAGAAAGCAGAGATGGGGATGGTAATAACACACTGTGCTTGGAAAAAATTAAACTATACTCTAGTAGGGAGTCTCCTACCCCCACCCAGGCCATCTCATGATCTGCATTCATGAGAACAGAAACAGTAAAGGACAGTTGATTTCAGGGGTGACTTCAAAAGTCCTTATAGCAATTGTCTGCTTCTATCTTCCTCAAGTCAAAGGGCTGAAAATCCAGACCCCTCTGCAGCCCAAGGATTTCCCATCCTGTAGAGGAGTCATCTGCATGTCCATTTCTAAGGGCCACAGTCATTGATGCTTAGCTTTGCAAGGGCAGGGTTGTAGAGCATCAGAATCTTCACTTCTAGAGAAGACACTCTCTACTTGGAGGGCTGAAAGAAGGTGATTCTCACTTTGAATCAGTCCACATTTGAAGGGCTGCTCAGTTCCAGTCCAGTGTAAAGATGAAAAACTGTGAAGAAGGGCATCATTGAGGGGCACCTGGAGAGTAGACTCTTAAGGCACACAAGTTACCTGGTTGCTGTCTTCCGTACTTGAGTGAGATACACTGTAACTCTAATTAAATTATAAACATTTGCTCTAACTTTGCATTTGTAAATACTGTATATAGTAGGACCTCTGCTTATTCAATTATCCACAGTCTGAAAATACTGAAACAGTAAAAGAAAAAACCTAGAAATACAGTAGGACCCCCTATCTGTGGGGGATAATTTCTGGCCTGCCCCACAGATAATGAAATTTGTGGATAAGAGAAATGATCTTATCCGAGGGTGACAGTGGTGGCAGGGTTGCCAGGATGCGAGGCATCAAAGCAGTGGTGCTGCAACACAATCCATTGCATCTACTGGGCCACCACCTTTTCCTCCTTATCGTGGTGCTCGGCCTGCCAGTGGCTGGTGGGTTGTGCTTGGAGGAGAACCTGGTGACAGGTGGAGGTGGACCTGCCAGGAGGAGGAGGTAACAGCAGAAGAATAGGTCTGCCTCCCAGCCCAACACCAGCATTGGCACCCAGGTGGCAGAGGCACCCCAGTGACCCCACCAGCATTCCAGTGAACCCTGCCTTGGCACTGTGCTCTGCCTCCTCCTCCTCTAATCTCACGAGTGGGTGCTCCTGGTTCCACATGGCCCTTTTTAGCTGCCACTAATGCACCAGGAAGGCACCCCTGTGACACATGGCCTCTGCAGCTGCTGTCCCTGGGGCACTGAACTACCACTGGCTCGGCCCCTTGCACTACCACTCGCCATCCGAGGATAACTGAATCCACTGATGGTGAATCAGTGGATACGGAGCTGCTACTGTATATATTTCTGAATGTGAAACTACCAGAACTGGCCACCAGAAGGACACAGAGACCATGCTATCTACGTTATTCACTACTATATTAACGTTTGCAATAATCTACGTTATTCAGCATCTCTAGGAGGCTTTTGAAATATGAATGGGCACCTTACAAAAAAGATGACACACTGATTCATTGTTTTGTAAGGTTTCAAACTGTTTAAAAATGGAACGGCAGATGGTGTGCCATCCTAAACTGAACCCAAATGATGGTTTCAGTTCGGTAGGAACCAAACCGGATAAGCACCAACAGTTCTCACTTCAGCAGTGAGATCTGCCAGCTGTTTCCCTGCTTCGTTCTTGCCCGCCACCTCCTCCCAGCTGGTTTTGACAGCTCAAAACCAGCTCACCTGTCAAAAGAAAAATCCCAGCTAGGAGGTGGGTGGCTAGGGAGAAGAGAGCAGCCAAGCAGAGGTAAATTTGCTGCCTGACTGCTCCATTCTCCCCCTACCACCCCCTCCTTCCAGTGGGGTGTTTTGGACAGGGAGAGCTGTTGGCAGTGGGGGCAGCTTCCTTTCTTCTCCCTTGTGATCCCTGCCTCCGAGCTGGGTTTTTAAATAGGGCTGTAGGGAAGGGTGTCACTCCCATCCCCACAGCCCTTCCTGTAAAACAATCCCAGTTCAGAGGTGCTGGAAAACCAGAGGGGGGGAGTTGATGTCAGTGCTCCCCTCTCAGACCCCTGCTTTTTCGAGGAACACCAGGAGATCCCCTGCTGCTGTGAGCTCAGCATCCACAGCAGCGGGGAATCCCCTGGTCTTCTAGCTCCTCCCAGCTTGTTTTATTTTTTACAGTGAGTGGAGTGGAGAGGAGTCTGCCCTATGTATCTGCCAAGCATAGCTGGGTCAGAGGGAGTCAGCGTGACTCCTCTTCAAGCCCATAAAATGTGGTGTGAATGCAAGAGCTGGCGCATGCGTGTTAGTCCCCTAAAAAATGCAAAATATCTTCCCCAACTGGGTTGGGTATTGACAACACAGGAGAATCTTCAAAACCTTAAAATGAAATATTAATACAATTGTATGTAGTGGATGAATTCACTATGCAGGTTCACCCTGCCAACACAAAGATATAAAAAGTATACCTAAACAAAGTGGGCAAGGACATTAGTAGTCTAACTGGCAACAACAGCTTCGGCCTCTTCAGCTCTTCTCACTCTTTCTGAGATTCAAAGCTCTTAATCGCAACCCTTCTCTTTCTTAGTCTCACCCCTCAGGGGTCACATCCTCCTGCATTTTATTTATTTGTTTTTAAATTCAAAGTGTCCAGTTTTGCCAGGAAGGACTGGTGTAACTCATGACAAGATCACAATGGCAGTGGCCACATATTTTCTGTCACAAAGGCCACATAATGTCTGTCACTGTCACCCTCCTTCCTAGGCAACAGAATTATATGCCCCAAGGTTATGAGTAGGATAAGTCCCCTCACACATGTATACCAATTTGGGATGGGCACCTTAAAAAAATGAAAATTTCAAAATGTTACAAAACGAAACGAAACAGCAGACTGTGTGTAGTCATGAACCGAACCAAAATGATGCTTTCAGTTTGGTTCCTCTGAACCAGGAAGCTGCTGCCAGATCTCACTTAAGGCAAGGGGCTGCGATTGGGTGACTGTTTCCTGGTTCTTGCTGCTGCCTCCCAGCTGATTTTGACAGCTCAAGCTGTGAAGAAAGAAAGAAAGAAAGAAAGAAAGAAAGAAAGAAAGAAAGAAAGAAAGAAAGAAAGAAAGAAAGAAAGAAAGAGTCATTTTTAAAAGGCTTCAGCCTTTGACAGCTCGGCTGGAGCATTTTTAAAATGGCCTGCTCGCAACAATGAGAAGCTCGCTGTTGCAGGTGGGCCATTTTAAAAAGGCTCCAGCCAAGCTGTCAAAGGCTGGAGCCATTTTAAAATGTACACCCACAACAGAAAGAGTGTTCTCGCTGTTGCAGCAACACATTTTATTTAGCCTCCAGCCCACCACCTCGGTGGTGGGCTAGAGCCTATTAAATATTTATTTATTTATTTATTTATTTATTTATTTATTTATTTATTTATATAGCTTGTATGCCGCCCACTACCCAAAGGTCTCTGGGCGGCTCACAAGCAAAATGGACAATTAAAACATCAAAATACAATAAAATTAGAACAATAAAAACATGTAAATGCAATAAATACGATACATTAAAAACCCATCACTAAAATTGCCATCAGGACCCACAATCATTAGTTCAAAAACTTCTGGAACAAGAAGGTTTTTACCTGGCGCCGAAATTTTATCAACGTCGGCGCCAGGCGAGTCTCATTTGGGAGGGCATTCCATAGTCTGGGGGAAGTTGCTGAAAAAGCCCTATTCCTGCAAGCCACCCCCTTCACCTCCTTAAGGGATGGTTCTTTCAGGAGGGCTCCCTGACTAGATCTTAATTGCCGAGTAGCTTTTTTTTTAAAATTATGGAATGAAACAAAATGCAGGGGAAACAAAACAGAGCAAAATGAAACACTATTTTTCAATTTCGTGCCCATCCCTAATACTAATATGAATGCCCAGCCAACAAAGGACACAAATAAATGATATGAATTAAAAAGCTGTCATTTTGGACTCATTCTCTAACTGGCACGGTCAAAAGGGTAATTTTTGTTACCTCCGTTTCATACATGCTCTGAACTTTTTTTTAAGCATTTCAACAGTTGTTTTGATATAATACAATAAAGGATGAGGGAAATCAAAGTGAAAATGGTTTCTCATTATATTGCCTTTTCTAGTGATAATACTGATCTCAGAAAGATGACTTCTTTCTGAAAGGAGGCGGCATAAGGAGAGAGACAGAGCACTTTTGAGGGGAAGTGGTTATGAGACAAATTCAATAATAACTCCATAAGCATCTTTAATGATTTATATGAATATTACATTTGAATCTTTTATCCTATGCTCCCAAGGTATACATTTTCTTTTCAGACTCAGTGGATTCTGTGGTGAAGGAAGAAATTGCCTTCCCTCAACATTTTCTTAGATTTTTTTCCCTATAGAAAACAACTATGGAAAGAGAGTTCCAACACAGATAGCAATTGCCCCAGAAGTTAGTAAAATACATGACTGAAGTGTTTTCTCAAGATGAGCTATTGCTGCTATTATGAGTTCCTGGTAATACTCTGATTAATTCAGTGAATCCAATACAAATTATACTTTAATTTGGATTTCCTCTCTCTCTCTCTCTCTCTCTCTCTCACTCTTATAATTATATATAATATAATATGTATGCGCTTCCAGGTTATCTCACCTGCATGTAAGGGGCCCATCTTTATATAAAGCTTGACTGAAGGAAGATTTCATTTCAAAAAGGCTGTTGCCCAAGAAAATGTATCCGTTGATGTCAAAAATAACTTTTCCTTCCTTCAGTCATTTTCTGTTACTATTAATAATTTTAAGGGGACACTGAATGTTGAAGACTGGAAAGAGAGAGAGAGAGAGTTTAGATTTTTCAGCGTGGCTGCCAGCAGAGATATTCCCACTCTGCAGCTGGTAATATTACCATGTTCAATTTCAGTGAAAATCGTCTATTAAAAATGGAGGGGCCCAAGAATGGAAGAGGCAGGTCATTTTGCCAGGCAATTATGGATAATAATTACATGCCTTCAAAAGCCTGATGTGAGAGGGAAGGAATAAAAATATGCTGCCTTCTTCAAACTCTGAAATGCGTCAGAGCCATTGTGTTGGGATCTGAAATGTTCAATTATAACATATTTGACGATTATCCATTGCTCCTCTGGTTAAAAAAGACCAACAGGTCCCATGTTTAAAAGCCACTGCCCATCTTTATGGCCCCAACCATAAAGAAGATACACTTCTACTTTATCTTGACTCCATGCTCAACTTTCTCTCCCTCTCTTCCTACCCTGTGTTTTTATCCACTCTTCTCTCTTTTAATTCCTCCATTTCTTTCTTTGTCTGCCAATCTGTCCCAGTCCTAAAATGAAGAAATGCAACAAAGTTTCCAGTGATCCAGACCAGCACCACTCTGTGTTCAAGGCTGATGTAAATGCTGAAAGTCAGTACTGCAAGCTGGGGAAACTTTCTCTGCTATGGACTGCATTACTTTGGGTTAAAGTGTTAGGAATGTATACTGTCTCTCCTCACCTCTTTATACCATATATTTTCTTGTCTTTTCCCTTCCAACCCTGTTCTTTCTCTGACAACACTGGTTCCAATCCTTGGGTAACCCGGGTGTCCTTGGACTACAACTTCCAGAAACCCCAGCCAGCCAAGAACAACTGGGATACGCAAGGTTGGGAACACTGCTAGTTTTCTCTTCTGTCTGTCTCTCTCTCTTTCTTTCCCTCAGCACTTTCTCTCTCTCTCTCTCTCTCTCTCTCTCTCTCTCTCTCTCTCTCTCTCTCTTACTCTTTCTGTTATCATGTGTGACCATCCTGATTTCTGCCACCACCAAATTACTGGATTAATTAGTTAAAAACAAACTGAGACAGACACCAGGTTTATAGCTTCAAAAATGAAAAGAGAATAAGTTTATTGAGATACAAATAAGTCATCGTAAAACAGGAAAGATGAGAAAAGCAGCCTACAAAGGACACAAATAAATGGTACAAATTAAAAAGCTGCCCTTTTGGACTCATTCTCTAACTGGCACGGTCAAAAAGGTAATTTTTGACTTTTGGAGTTCAGATTAAAGCGTTGCTTATGCGTTGCTGACTTTGATATGTTCTTAAATAAAACCTTATTAGAAAATATATTTATGCTTAGTAACGCTCAAATATCAGCAATAATTTTCTCCTGACCCTAACCCAGTTGCCAAAATTTATGGCATCGATGCCAAAGGTGGCACACTGACCCCTTTCTGTGGCAGTGGCTTGTGGACATTCACGCTCCTCTGGCAATCCCAAAAGCAGTGTGGCTGGAGAGCAAACCAGGGCTACAAATGAGCTCACAAGCCACTGCCACTTCCCCCAGTTTCCTCTAATGATGAATCACCCCATCTGTCTCTCTCCCCTGGGCAGAGAGGTGGATGGGGTGCTATTATTCAGGAAAATGAGGATCAAAGAGCATGTTTTTTTAATTTCCTATAATTGCAGCGAGTGTGCTGTTGCCACAGAAAATTCATACACCTGCTCTTATATCCTCATTTCCTAAAGGGTAGCACCCCTGATCTTCGATTCTTGCTTTCCCAAAGAGAAACAGGTTCTTTGGACTCTTTCCTGTAAGTCCCTGAAATTTGGAGAGGTTTGGGTTTCAGGGAGCTGAATTATTAAACTCCAAAGGGGTTTCCCCTAGGACAGTGATGGCGAACCTTTTAGAGACTGAGTGCCCAAACTGCAAGGTCTGGTGCCCACAGAAAGTGCTCTGAGTGCCACTTACCTAGGAGAAAATCATGTCTAATTGAGCCAGGAAGCTGCTAATCACTCACCTATTTGGGGGGGGTGTTTATTATCAGCTTATGACTGAATTTGAAAATGATTTTTTTCCTAGATGGAGCCCTTTGGAGTTTAATAACTGAGCCCGAAAATTTCAAACCTTTCCAGATTTTGGAGGCTTACAGGGAAGAGTCCAAAGAAGCTCCCCTGTGATTTTGTCTCCTCTAGGATGAATTGTTTTTGTCCTAGAGGGAAAATGGTGTTTCATTTTGTTTCGTAACAAAATGCATCCTAATATTTCATTACATAACTCAGGCCCCTGAAAGCTAAACCTCTCCAAATTTGTGGGATTTACAGGGAAGAGTCCAATGAAGTTACCTGCAATTTTGGTGCTGATACATGGCTGCAATCCATATTTTCAAGTATATAATGTTTTGTTATGTCTATGTACTCAAAAGTATGGATTGCAGCAATGTATTGGCATGGAAATCACAGTGTAGTTTCTTTAGACTCCTTTCTGTAAGCCCCCAAATTTGGAGAGGTTTGGGGTTCAGGGGTCTGAGTTATTAGAGTCCAAATGGGGACACCCTAGGAGAAACCATTTCCAAATGACTTATGAAGCCGCTAATCGCTCACCCGCAGGGGGGCTATTATCGGCTTCCCACTCAATTAGAAATGGATTTTTCCGAGGGGAACCCTGTTTGGAGTTTAATAACTGAGCCCCCTGAATCCCAAACTTCTCCAGATTTTGGAGGCTTACGGGGAAGAGTCCAAAGAAGCTCCCCTGTGATTTTGGCTACTCTAGGATGAATCGTTTTGGTCCCATAGGAAAAATGATGTTTCATTTTGTTTCATAACAAAACACATCCAACCATTTTGTTACATAATGAAAAGATTCATTATATTAAAAAGGTTGAAACTGTGTTTCATTTTTCATTTTTGTACCCATCTTTAGTGGCTTCTCCTTGCCCTAATTGAAGCTGCAGCCACCATATTTGCAAAAGGCCTAGGAAACCGGGTGTCATCTTTGTAACGATGGCAGTAGCAATGGTGGCCTGGACCCAGTGAGGGCCACAATTAAATTAGGGAGGAGATGGGTGTTGTTTTTTGAAGTTGGCCACAGACTGCCACAGGTTACCATAAAAATGTAGAGGTTCATCCCCATCTTTACAGATTGGGGGGTGGGCATTTCATTTTGGAACCAGTAGGTTCTGAAATGAACCATGCAAGCTCAGGTGGTGCTCGGAACCATCTCATACACTTGGAGCCAAATGCTTTAACTTTCTCTGGGCTCGCATAGGGTTAAACTGCAATGAGGAAGCATGCTGTGATGTCATCTTTCCTCCTTCGTGATGCTGGCTAATTAGACAGGGAGGTGGAATGATGCCCGTCCCCACACAGCTCCTGATTAGCTTCCTCATTGCAGCTCACCTCCATGCTGGCAGAGAGAAAGGTAAAGCAATTGGCTCCATGTGTATCAGATGGTTCTGAGCACCACCTGGGCTTGTGTGGTTCATTTCAGAACCTACTGGTTCCTAAATGAAATGCCCATCCATACTACAGATAATAAGTGGCATTGGGATCTGGGCAATGGGTTGTCATTGTACTTCATATCTGATGATAGTACAATTGTGTATTGCCCACTATTTCTTTGAGAGCCTATGAAATGGGAATGCCTGTAAATGTTATCAAACCTGGTGCAGCAGCAAACACATATACACGTGGATTCCAGGAAGCTTTTCCAATAGTCCATGCTCCTACACAATAAATTTACATCAAGGAATTGGTTGTTTAAAAAACACAATACGTTATAGCTACACTGACTCCAGATGCTGTGATCTCAGCCCACATCCAATTGACTACTGCCTGAATATATTTGTACCAAAGCTAACTTATCCAAGGTTTTATATGAAATATAGCTTTTGTCACCAGCTGATTACAGTCTCTCCAGGAATAATATGATCTTTGTGTCCATTTTCTGCTGTCCAACCCCATGTCAATAACATGCTATTCCTGGTCACTCTGTCATTCATTTTACAATTTCCTGTACTTGGTTCTTGGACAATGCATTAGTGTGATTTCTAAAGCTTCCTTCACTTCATTTTCAAGAATAAAGTAGCCTGGCGTCGCTGCATATTCATGGAATATAGAAGTGATGGAACTCTCAAGGCAGCAACATTTGCTCATCTAATGGCCTGTATCTAAGGAATTCACTGGTGGAGTGCAAGTTCCCTTGTGCTAACGGTTGCATGTTTTCAGAATTAATGCAGGCGATATCCAATATTGTTCCACAAAGGCAAGCCACTGCATGCAAGCCACTTGTATAAGAGATTCATCATGATCCCTTGTACAACCAGTTGTGTAATTTTCTTGCCCCATTGCTTCATCAACATCACCACCATCATTTTATAACTGCTGAGTTGGAAGGGACCCTATGGATAATTGGATCTAATTCCTGCGAAGGAGACCCAGCGGTGGATCCAACTCCCAACCTCTGGATCCCCAGCCAGATATTTAAACCATTGAGCAGAGGGAATTCAGAGGGACTTCATTCTCAGAAAGCTATCCCCAATTGATTAATTGTAAACTGCCCAGAGTTCCATCTGGAAGATGGGCAGTATAGAAATATAATAAATAAATTATAAATAAATAAATAAATAAATAAATAATGGTGCAAGGAGTTAAGCCAGTACGATTGTGTTGGCGGGGATTTTTAACTCTGTTAGCATTCTTTTGGGATTAAGCCATGACATGTAAGCAAAGAATGTTAGTAAACATTCTTCTTCCTCCTCCCCCTCTTCCTTTTCCTCCGTCAGTCCTATGCCAGAGCTCATACTTATACCTGTTCTCACTTATCTCAGAATGAAGGACACCATACAATGTGCTCAAGTTATAGGAAGCCAAATGTTAGTTCAGTATCAGGGGAAAAAACTTCTTAACTGTTAGAGTTGTATGGCAATGGAACCCATTACATCGAGAAAGAGTGAATGCTCCAGTGCTGGAGGCATTCAAGAGAAATATTGACAAGCACCTGGCAGATATCCCATGAATGCATTTCTGTCTTGAGCGGGGGTTAGACTCGATGGCTTGTAAAGCAAAGCAAAAGCAAAGTGTTCTGCTTATATAACACGCCATACCACTTCAAGTAGTCTCTGGGCAGTTTACAGTTTTAATTACAGTAATGCAGGCTACACATTGCCACCCCCCAGCAAGCTGGGTACTCATTTTACCAACTTCAGAAGGATGGAAGGCTGAGTCAACCATGAGCCTGCTACCTGGGACTGAACCTCAGGTTGTGAGCACAGTTTTACCTGCAGTACAGGCATTTAAGCACTGCGCCACAAGGCTCCTCTAGCCCCCCTTGTAGCCCCCCTTCCACCTTCATTATTCTATAATTCTATGATTCTATCATAAAACATGGCATAACTTGTAAAGTGTGATATAATTCATCATTTCAGCTTTAAACTCCCTACTTCTTTCTGTATCAACAAAGACTAGTCACAGGTAAAGCCTCCACTTTGGTTTTGTGATTCTGGCATCTGCATGTATTTTATATTAATCACATCACTGAGGAAGAATGGATGAGGTGTATGTTCTAACCATCTTGAGTGCCAAATACAGCTTTGTTTTAAGGAGACGGTAGAGATAAGGAATGGTGGTTATAAAGCATGTAAAGTCATCTAAAACTGAGTAATGGAATGTGATGTCTTGTGCTACCAAACTCATTTGTTATGCTGAATCTGAGATGTTTCCAGAGGATTAATATTTTACAAACCACAATCAGTATCTTATTGCACTTTCATCATTTATTTAATACACTAAAGCAATTGCTTTTTATGAGAATTATGCAAAACACAAGAGCTTCTGTGGGTATCCATAGAAAGATGGTACCCAAACCCATTTCTTTGCTCTTAAAATGGATCCTTATTTTCTAGCATAATTAAAATAAATTTGAGCAGCTCCGTATATTTGAGACAATAGAAACCACTGTGTTTTTACAGTTTCAATTTATTTATTTCCTTGTTTCTTTTTATAGTTCACTCCACTAATTCTGTTTAGAGATGCCAGATATGTTTATCATATATTTTTTATGAATTTTCTTTCATTTGTTGTCCTTAGAAGTCTTAAAAAAACCCATCCACAGTTTCAAAGGCAACTTGCCAGTAGAGATGGGCACGAAATGAACAATTTTTGTTTCCTTTTTCATTTTTTTTGTTTCATTACGCAACGAAATGACAAACGAATTTTGTCTCAAAAATGAAACAAAACAAACAGAAACGCTGGAAATTTTGTCGTGTGTTTCGTTTCCATTACTGCAATATGAGTGAATTGCTTAAATGGCTAAAAAAAAATCACAAAAATTGAAATAAATGGTAACGAAATGGTAACGAAACGAATGAAAACGAAAACAATTTTTTGCAAAAATTCATGAAAAACAGAAATGAACTGAAACGGACCCCCCAAATGACAAATGACAAACAAAATGCCATTTTTTGATTTGTGCCCATCTCTACTTGCCAGTAATGCCACATGAGGATATAGGATGGTGGATCTCTGAAATTCCATCTTGCCCTGAGTTCCTTTATGGAAAAAGTGTACCAAGTAAATAAATAAATAAATAAATAAATAGGAGGAAAATGTCAATGCCTGATGTCATAACACTTGATTTTCTAGGGAAGGTTCCTCATGATTTCATTAGATTACGCTAAGTAAAATAAATAAAAACAAATAGGCTCCCTTCCTCCATGCTGGATCAGTCCTCAAAGATATGACCAAATCATTCTCCAATTGTTTCAGAACATGGCTATCAATGGCTTAGATCAGTGGTGGTGAACCTTCGGCATGCCAGATGTTTTGGACCATAACTCTCACAGTCCTTTGTCATTGGCAGTACAGAATTGGAATTCTGGGAGTTGTGATCCAAAACATCTGGATTGCCAAAGGTTTGCCATCACTGGCTTAGAGGCTTTAAGCACTGAACATGTGCTTCTATTGCTAGAGGATAATCAAGCACCTTGTTGTCCACATGGACGCAGGCTTCAAATATTATTTTCAGGTGTATAAGAGAAAAGGGAAGTATAAACAAAAATGCTATTGTCTGTGAGTAGTTGTTAGTATGGAACTTCAGAATTGGATGCGTCTGCTCAAAATGCATTCCTTTCTTCTGCTGATCAACATGATAATACACTAACACTATCTGTCTTATTATTATTTTTAGGATGTGGGGGCAGGTGTTCAGGCAGGCTGGCATTCAGGACCAGACTTGCTTGCATCACAGAGCCCCCTTAACAGGACTTGCCCCTTACTCCTACCACTTAAGGGTTGAGTCATGGTGGTGCCCATCCAGTTTATACTGGGACAACAAAATCACCAGGGACACAAGTCACCTTGTCACAGGCTCCTCTATGTGGGTGAGAGTATCATATTTTCATTTGAATTAAAATCATGGCAAATTTTGCATATGTAAATATAAATTAGCATATATAATATTATATAGATCACTATTCTTTTTTATAGTTGCTGTTTTTCTTTCTTTCTTTCTTTCTTTCTTTCTTTCTTTCTTTCTTTCTTTCTTTCTTTCTTTCTTTCTTTCTTTCTTTCTTTCTTTTTTTTCTTCTTCTTCTTCTTCTTCTTCTTCTTCTTCTTCTTTTGGTGAAGAAATAAGTACCCACTCTATTGGATTTCCAGGTGAGCACCATTCCATTAATGAGATTTCAGGATGTTTGAGATGTGGTGGGCTTTTGTGACATCACAGAGGCAAAGCAACCAATGTCTGGGAGCAGAAACAGATATATATATTTTAGAAGGATTGACCATTTCTTGTTTAAGTGAAAGAATCAAAACACAGAAGTTTCAGTTTTTGGAACAAATTGATTTTGCTTTTTTTTGGGGGGGGGAGTAAGGAGGAGTAATTTCTTGAGGATTCTTTGGGGCTTTTAGAATGCCAGAAAATGTGAAAATGGAAACCTGGATGGTGCTTTCCTTTCCATTGTAAAACAAAAAGTTTGGTACTTGGTACACAATAATATGAAAATAATTGAAGCATCCCATGTACTGAAAGAAAAAAAATACCAAATTATTTGGCAAGCCCATCCCTACCTTCCAGGTCAGTTATTATAGAAATAACCATCACATTATTTTTGGTGCCAGGTTTCCCATTGGCCCTCTTCTTTAGACTTCCTAATTATATTTTCTGAGGATCTTGAAGAATCATTCTACAAGCAAAAGCCAAAATGAAGGATTGCATTTTACCATGTATCCTGAAATTATCTTCATAAATTTTGAATAACAAAAGCCAGTTTCCCCTAGGTTTCGAAGAATAATTTCAGAAACAAATTGTAACAAGTATTGTCGATCAGTGTTAAGAATTTGTCTACATTTATGATTTCAGGGTGAGCGTTTTCTCACCCACTCACCCCAGTTCCAAATGTGGGATTAATGTTGGAGATCATAAATTTTACTTTGTTCAAAAAGTGTTCCGATTATTTTTGTGTGGGGGGGGGATCCCTCTAATTAGCACTGGGCCTTTAGCTGTTATTATTATTATTATTATTATTATTATTATTATTATTATTATTATTATTATTATTATTATTATTATTATTATTATTATTATTATTATTATTAATAATAATAATAATAATAATAATAATAATAATAATAATAATAATAATAATAATAATAATAATAAACCTTTATTGTTATTGTACAACCAGTGTACAATGAAATCACATTGTTCTGGATTACAACGTATGCCCCAACAAGTAGATTAGATCAGCCATGATGGATGTTTCAGTGGTTTTTGTCTCTGGTTATAGATCCAGAGGCTGGGAATTCAATTCCCTATGGTGCCTCTTTGACAAGGGCTGGACTTGATGATCCATAAGGTCCCTTCCAGCTCTGAAGTTTTAAGATGCTGTTTACAATTTGTCTGATGCCATCTAATCAGATATAACATGCCTAGATGCCCTGAGCACATCCGACCTCCTGTGATTTCAGAAGCTAAGCAGGGTCAGGCCTGGCTAGTACTTGGATGGGAGACCACCGGGGAATACCAGGTGCTTTAGGCACTTGGAGTAGGAACTGGCAAGCTACTCCAGTATTCCTGCCAAGAAAGCTCTATGGACATGGAGTCACGAAGGGTCGGTCATGACTGTAACAACACAACACAACACAACACAACACAACACACACACACACACACACACACACACACACACACACACACACACACACACACACACACAATAAGATATAATCATCAGCTCATGGCCTGTTCCCTAGTAAGTGAAACCTACCAAACTAGCACACAATATGGAACTAACCTACATGGCTCCTCAACTTGTTTTGCTTCAATTGGAAATACTGAGATACCAGGTATGAGCTGTCCCCCGCATACATGCCAAGGAAGAGGCAAACGGACCATCAACAGAGACATGACAAGACTGCAACACTGAGTAATCTCTTTCCTTTTTATTTGATCCAATTGGCTACACCCAGTGGACTTTTCCAAAACTTACCCCAATCTCCAAATGAAATGCATGAGCCTTCTGCACCACCACCCCTCCCCCTTTGCTGGCAAGGCAGGGGCCATTGGCATCGATAAGCCACATTGAGGAGAGGTATGAAAATGTGTACTTGAGCCATGACATGTCAGGACTGGGACAATACAAACACCTCCCTTCCTTTATTTCGAATGCAGCCTGAGTACATCTAAGCTCTGAGCCTCAAGTAAGAAACTGCCTGGCTTTTTTCCATCTTGTCAAGGACCTTACATCTACTGTAAGAAATACCTCCTGGCAAATCCATCTTTTGCCATGTTAGAACCTATTGGTACTGCTCTGAGGAAGGGGGTTTCGCCCCTGAAATATTAGCAATGTTTTTGTTAATTTTCTAGTAGCCTAAAGGTATCACCTCTTCCACTTATGTATTTGAACTAAAATGCTAACTCAATATTAGATGTCCCCATACACAATATACTAACAGGGAAATTTTCTTGAATGGTCTCCCAGTACTTTCACCTAACTCGCAGAGATCTCCAGTGAACTATCTCCCACCATCATGAACTTCATTCTGTACTGGAAGCTCCTGACCCTTCCAAAATCCATGCCTCCCACCCTTTTCATCAGGAAAACTAATAGATGAGCACAAGCTGCCTTGAAGTTGGAATATCTGGATCATTGCATATCAACAATGTCCCTGCACAAAATTTCATAGATAATCCTCACCCAAGGTAGATATTGAACCTGCTCCTCTCCCCTCTTCCCTTCTAGTTAGTACTCTTAAAATTACACATAATTTTAGTAAGTGGGAATTACAGCTGCAAACCAATATTGATAAACATTCCAACTGGGAGAAAATCATTGATAGGAATGAAATAGGGGTATTCAAAGAGATTTTTGTGGGTTCAAAATTCCTCACTTTCCCTACTTAGAAGCTTTATGTGAACACTCTATAAGAAAACTCAAGAGATGGAGATATTAGATTCTGGTGATGTTCTGTAAAATTCTGGCTGTGTAGTCAGTGTCTGGAATGAGCTGGCTGAGTGAGGTGGGGAGAAACACTGACCATTAATAGGAAGGAAGAAATACCAGAATTTAACGGTGAGAGAGAGCAATCTTAAGAGTCAGGCTGGCAAATTCTCTGGTACTTCACTAATTGAGGAAATGAGTAAGGGGAGGAGGAAAGAAATTGTTCACTAAATGAGTAAGGGGAGGAGGAAAGAAATTGTTCCTGTCTTTGTGAACATTTTAATGCCTGATTGGAAGACTTCCTGGAAGAATCCAGAGGCTGAAGCTAAAGGCACAAAATGGGGACAGAAGGTACATTAATTGGCTTTAGTATCTCGTAAGAGACATGCAATGCTCATTTGCTGTCCTGCTGCAAGGATATGATAGCTATGGTTACATATATGAAAGCATGTCACATTGAAGAAGGGACTGGTTTATTTGACATGGATTCAGAGACTAGGATGTGGGGCAATGGTTTCAAACTACAGGAAAAGAGATTCCATTTGAACATTAGGAAGAACTTCATGACCGTTAGAGCTGTTCAGCAGTGGAATATGCTGCCACAGAGGGTGGTGGGATCTCCTTCTTTGGAGGTTTTTAAGCAGAGGCTGGATGGCCATCTATTAGGAGTACTGTGATGGGGGTTCTCACACGGCACAGGGTTAGACTGAATGGCCCTTGAGGTCTCTTCCAACTCTATGATTCTATGTCTTTGTGTATGCTCTATTCTGAAGCTATGTTAGATTCTTTGTACCGGTAAGCGCTAGAAGAGGTTAGCTAGATTTCTCATTATCTGTTGAGTTTGCTCTGTGTTGTTCTTGCCTCAAAATTTTAATTGATTATTAGCTCCCAAAATGTTTGGACTGTTTTTGAATTTTTTATTCTGTTTTTGAGCTTTTCACCATATTTTAAATAAAATATAAAACTTCTTCATACAGATGTTTAATTTTTTTGGACTGAGATGGTCTGTGGTATTTAAAACCAGACCTCTACCAGGAGCCTGTTTGTTTTTCAGGTGTGACATTTCTACTTTGCAGAACTGATGGCAGAGTCCAAGCACTTAACCATGTAGAGTTTGGGGGAATCCTTAGAAGCACTACTTAGTTGAGTATGACTAAGGTGTTAGGAGGATGCAGGGCAGGATGTCCCCCCCCAACCATCTGTCAGGGCAGTGTGGTTGTTAGATTGGGCCTTCCAAAACCCAGGGATCCATGACAAGAAGTACTGATACCTGGCGACATGGATCGCCTTAAAAAGAAATGAGATAAAGTAATGTAGGATTGGATTATGGATGGCTAGCTACTTTAGCATGTTTGGCTTTTTGACATCCCACTCCTTGTGTTGTGGTGGGCGCCCCAAAGCCAGTGGGGTGCCCAGTGCAACACAAGGAGTGGGATGTCAAAAAGCCAAACGCGCCAAAGTGGGGAAAGCTTTTCTTGCTTTGGCATTCGGCTTTTTGACATCCAAATCCCGCTCCTCCATGGTGAGCGGAGGCCAAACCCAGCCTGCCACGATATGCCTTATTTCCAAATTCCATGCTTCCTGAAGAAGCTAAATGCCCAACCTATATAGTGAGGTGTACTCTTGAAAAATTCTGGAGGAGCCGAGAGTGTTTTCTATTGAGCTTGGTGTGAATAATAAAATAAAATAAGATAAACAATGCTAAAAATTTAGCTCAGTTTTTATTTTTAACAGCTATGGGAGTTTTATAATGATCTCACCCCATGCTGATATGTGACCTCTGCCACAGTCACCCAGAGCCGAGAAAGTCCCCCCCCCAAAAAAAAAATGTGGTGTGGCCTTTACATTGCTATAATCAGAGTAGGTATTTTTCCTTTCCTTTGTTCTGTCTCTCCACTGGAGGACATATAGTTAAGAGCATCAAAACCTAAAAATAGTGTTTTAAAAATATATGGGGCCTGGGCTGCTGGGTTGGATTTCAGTGCAGCAGGGAAAACCTGCTATCAATAAAATATTATTTCTGTAGCTCAGAAATGAACACTGAGGTGAAAATGCCTTTGATTAGAGAAACAAAGAAATAAAGTTCCATCCCATCCATGTTTAAAGTGAATATCAGAATTAGATATTGCTACCTTCAGTATAACTTACTCTTGAGTAATTATACATAAGGTGATCCCCAAAAAGAGGCCTAGTGTGTGGATGGGAATCCCCTCTCTCCACAAATAATAACAATAATCTTAGGACTGCAGAGACGGAAGAGACCCTGTGGATTGTGTCCAGCCCGTCAAGGAGGCACAGTGGAGAACTGAACTCACAAGACTCTGGCTTTGCAGCCACATTACTGAACCACGGTGCTTTCCAGCAGTTCTAGAGTTAATGAGATCTTTATTATGCATTTTCCTTCAGCCATTACCTAAATTATTTTTTAAATTTAAGCTGTCAATGGGGCATGGTGGCTTAGCAGACTAAGGCTCCGAAAAACTGTTGGCTGCAAAGTCGGCAGCTCGGCGGTTCGAATCCCGGGTGCTACACAGCGGAGTGAGCTCCCGCTGATAACCCTAACCCCTGCCAACTAGCAGTTTGAAAGCACATAAATGCAAGTAGATAAATAGGTACCACTGTAAAAAGTGGGATGGCAAAACTGTGTTTCCTTGCATCCATGCTGGCCACATGGCCATGGACATGCACAACACTGGCTCTTCGGCTTGAATACAGAGATGAGAACCTCCCCTAGAGTTGGACATGACTAGCATGCATGTGTGTGGGGAACCTTTACCTTCATGCTGTCACTACTAAATTATATATTTTCTGCCTACTTCCAAATGATGCCAAATGCAATGTATTATGGAATTTCCAGTCATTCATACTATTCTCTCATCTCTCTAGAAACAGAGGAGAAAAAAGATTGCATTATTTCAGTGCTGGGTGAATGCATATATATGTACATCTTAAAAAGCAATGAAAACAGACAGTTCATGTTGTATAGTTCTCACATGAAGCCTAAGAAGTGTCGGGAGAAATCACAAGGGAAAAACAAAAAATACACAGGAAAGATAGTTCCATCACTCCACAGAAAATATAGTATGGCTGCTATGGTCACTGAGAGCTCCAGGAAGTTTGGAAGGAAGTAGACACTTTTCTTTTTTGACCTGTAGAGGTTGCTAGCCAAGCATCCACCAGCGTCCTGTTGTCTTATGCAGAGATGAAATGGAGGGTCTGGAGAAGGCCTGAGTGGCAGACCAGCCAGCCAGCCAGCCAGTCGACAAACAGGCAGTATATTAGATGGTGTCTCATCATTCAACATTAGAGATGGGCACGAAACGAGAAATTTTTCGTTCTCGTTTTTGTTTTTTTGTTTCGTTACACAACGAAACGAAAAATGAATTTTGTCTCCAAAAAGAAATGAAACGAACTGAAACAACAGAAATTTTGTCGTGCGTTTCGTTTTCGTTGTGGCAAATACATTGAACTGTAATGAATGCTAACAAAACAGCAATTTTTTTGTTTTCGTTTTTGTTTTTCATTTCATTACGTAACGAAACGAAAATGAATTTTTTTGCAAAAAATTCACGAAAAATGAAAACAAACCGAAACGGACCTCCTAAATGACAAACGACAAAGAAACACCATTTTTTTGAGTCATGCCCATCTCTATTCAACATGTTCAAAATCCAACTGCCACTTGGAAATGCAACCTCCCAGCAACCTTGTGGTGTAATCTCACCCTGAAGAAAGTCAACACAGGCAAGCCAACTTTTAAAGAAGGATTTCCTTGAAGTGGGGAGAGGCACGGTGTAAAAATGGCCTGCTAACAACAAAACAATTCTCCCCTTTGTAAAACAAGCCATTCAGACTCACACATATCCATATGCATACATACAGGGCACACAGAAAGATCATGGGTTGCATCTGCTACTCCTGATTTTTAAAAGGCCACACAACAAGGCGGCAGCTATCATTGCCTGGCTGTGTGGTTTGACTAGTCTGCACAATATCATTATCATAACTGCAAGAGCCTCTCAAAGTGAAATGATTTCACCACTATGCAGGTGAGCAAAACACTTTTTCAGGCACCCCCCCCCCCAATAATGGCAAGCAAAAATTAATATTCATTCGGTAAACAGGGAACATAAGAGTGCATGGAGAGTTTTATTATTTGGTCTCATTTCCCCTGTCTTTCCTCATGGTAAGAAAACTGGAAAACAGTTTTCTTTAAACACTTGTGTATGTCCTTTGATTTTAACCATCTGCATGAATCAGGGAATTGCTCTGTGGAAGTGGAAAGCATTGTTGAAAAACGGGTGCTACTTCTTGCGTTCTCAGCTGAAAAGCCTATTGTGATAATAGGTTTTGGCAAAGGCTTTGCAAATACCGGTGTGAACAGCACTTAATAACTTGATTTGCCGGCGTTTCCATTGTCTTGTTTACCCACAGTTCAGCAGGCATACTCTCATTCCGCAGATCCCTTGGAAGAACGAGAAAGCAAACAGATTGGTAACACAAATGCAAATGGATGGGTTTACTTCCTGATGTTTTCGCCCAGATATATCTAATAGCTATAAATACTGGGTGCGAATTCACAAACACAGCTACGTGAGAGTATTTCTTACATACTTCAGGCTGGGAAAACTTTCTAGGATAAATTGATCTCAGTTTTATTTGATTCACTGAATTCAAATGGTTTCCACTGGGTAAAGATATTTTCGTTAAGAAGCCCACAATATTATTTACTGTCCTCATCACAACCTGCTAATAGGATTTTAAAAGTTAAGGCTTGAGAAATGTGGTTTCCTCCACTTTACAAGCTGTTTACATGTCTAAAAAAACATATACTGTACAAGCAACCTGTGTGTGCCTCTTTGCTTGTGTGTCTCAAATCATATTGTCTAAGATCCTGTTGCTCAGTGTAGTAAATTGCAAATCAATTGAGTCAATCCTGGAATTAATTCAAATGGACTGCCTTGAACTGCAATTTACTATGCTAAAGTAAGTCACAGTTAGACTGGGCCCATTGGAATCAATGGAACTTACAGAGGAGTTGACTCTGTTACAGGAGGAAGCATCTAGGGACATGCCAAGGAAGGTGAGTGGGCTGTCCAGCTGTAAGGGAGGTGGAGGTCAAGCATACCACCCATGGTTCCCCATGGGTAATATGGCACGAAGCATGACGAAGCACTTTGTGCCCATCATGGATGCACACCAATGGGGTTTTGGCCAGTACTTATTTACTTATTTATTTATTAGATTTCTAGACTGGTAGCAAGGCTACCCTAGGCAGTTTACAACAATGATAAGAAACAGAGACAATACATTAACTAATAATATACAATTAGTGTATGCAAATAAAATTCATAACCATAATAAAACTGGACAAAAACTTATTAAACATTATGCTATACAATTATATTCAAAGTACTTAAAACAGAGAAGAGCAATGGTGGGCAGTATAGTTTAATGGGTAAACACGGGTTGTGTTCAAGGCTGCGGGAAGGCCTGCTGGGACATCCACATTTTCAATAATCTTTTGAAGGAGCCCAGAGGGAGGGAGAAGCATATTTCAGATGGAAGGCTATTTCACAGGCAGAATGCAATCACTGAAAAGCCCCAATTTCATGGCTTATCTTCATGGGCCTCAAACACCTAGCCTGTCTCAATTGGGTATTACTGAAAGTTGTCATCGGGCAAAGATGCTCTGTCAAGTAAAAAGGTAAAGGTAAAGATTCCCCCGCACATGCGTGCTAGTCATGTCCAACTCTAGGAGTGGCACTTGTCTCCATTTCTAAGCCAAACAGCCAGTGCTGTGCAAGTCTGTGGCCATGAAGCCAGCATGGCTGAACGCATTTCTGTACACGGAACACAGTTTACCTTCACACTCTTTATGGCGGTACCTACCATATATACTCAAGTATAATTCGACCCGAGTATAAGTCGGGGCCCCTAATTTAACCCCCCAAAACTGGGAAAATTTATTGACTCAAGTATAAGTCTAGGGAGGGAAATGCAACAGGGCCTGGCAACTCCTCCTTTGTGAGTTGGGGGGAGGGGTCAGTTTGTGATGTTTAAAATGACTTTTAGCCAACGAGGCAAGTGCTTGGGTTGGTGGCTAAAAGTCATTTTAAACATTGTATGCCACTCCCCTGCAACATGGGGGGGTCAGGAGAAGTGGCGCACAATGTTTAAAATGACTTTTAGCCACCAACCCAAGCACTTGCCTCAGTGGCTAAAAGTATTGACCCAAATATAAGCCGAGGGCCCCCTTTTCAGCCCAAAATTAGGGCTGAAAAACTAGGCTTAGATTCGAGTATATACAGTATTTATCTATTTGAATTTACATGATTTCGAACTGCTAGGTTGTCAATTTCTGTCAAGTAGCGAGGTCCCAAATATGTAAAAGTAAAGTAGGGAACTCTCAGAGCAAAATATTTCTTGGGAAGCAATGTACAAACACACATACATTGGAGTACAGAAGAACTGGCAGACTTATCAAAATGATGCAAATCACCCATTTAGTGCTTCTGATCTTCAAAAGATGGTGCAACTAGATGACAGCTAATGTAGTTTTTATATGAAGGGGGAGGGGAAAAACATTCTCATAAATAGAAGTCTCATTTATACTGTACCTAGTGAAAATATCTCACCATCTCGCACCTGAGGAAAGTATCTTGGGGGTGGGGTGGGGGTTGCCTTTTTATTGTGGATAAGAATGAGAAAAACAAAGATATATATATATATATATATATATATATATATATATATGCATGTTAGGGTGGATTCGGGTTTCTTCCCATGTAGAAATCTGGTTGTTTTGGCGACGTTTCGACGAGGTCTCACTCGTCATCTTCAGGCTGGTGTTCTGGCTTCTTTCTTCTTGAAGCAAAGCGTGATCTCAGTTGAAGTCCTTCTATAAATACTGCTGGGGGGGTGTGGTTTGCTTGCTCTGTTGCTGATTGTAGGTTCGTTTGTTCTTTTGTGATCTGCTGTGTGGCTGAGGCGATCGTTAAGGGCTTAACTGCTGGTGGGTTAGATGGCTGTTTAGAGACATCATGTGTGGGTGAGGTGCTGGATGTGTGTCTATTAGCCTTTTGTTTCTTAACGACCTTGGTGATGGGTGTTCTGGCAGCATCCTGGGCTTTGGTGGAGTGGGGTCCTGTGTCTTGTGAATTCATTTTGGTCTGGCTGCGTGTCTGTGGTCTCCCAATGTTTTTTTGGCGTGTGTAAGTGTGCTCCATGTGGTGGCTGGAGTGGGGAGTAGCGGTAGATGGTGCAGTCGTGGTTTTGTTATTGGATGGTGGTTTCGTTTCATCTGTGGGAAGGGTCTGGGTTTGTGTTTGGTGTGGATGGAAGGTGGTGGCATCTTGTGTCCTTTTGGACCTGGTGTCAGTCTTTGTGACAGAGGCTCGTCTGTTGACCAGGGCTAGTTTCCAGATGTCAGGCAAGCGGGAGGTGTCATCACGTTTATTCATGTTGTTTGGGTGTTTCTCTATTTCAATGACCAACCACTGCCTAACCAACACATACTTCATCCACAATGGACAAAGATACAAATAGATAGAAGGAGCACCCATGGGATCACCCCTCTCACCGGTCATCGCAAACCTATATATGGAACACTTTGAAACCAACGCGTTACAGAAGTCCGAACATAAACCCAAACTCTGGCTCAGATATGTTGACGACACCTTTGTTATCTGGCCACACGGGAAAGACAAACTGAACAACTTCCTCACACATCTCAACAGCCTACACCCCAAAATACAATTCACTATGGAAATAGAAGCCAACAACCAACTTCCCTTCCTGGACGTCCTAATCTACAAAAAACCCGACGGCTCCTTAGGACATACCATCTACCGGAAAAAAACACATACAAACCGCTACTTAAATGCACAATCACACCACCACCCTGCACAGATCAACTCCGTAGCAAAAACCCTCATCTCCAGAACCAAACGCCTCGCTGACAAAGACCACCTAAAAACTGAATTACACACTCTCTCGAATGCTTTAATTGCGAACGGATTCCAAAAAAAACACCATCACCAAACTAATCCAAAAAGAAACACCCCCCAAGAACCAAGAAACAGAAGAGAACAACGGCACTGCCCTCCTCCCTTACATCAAAGGCACCACAGACAAAATAAGCAAAATTCTCCACAAACACAATATCAAGACAGCCTTTTGCACCGAACAAAAAATAGCCAACATTTTAAGAAACCCCAAAGACAAGATTGAGCTAGAAAACCAAGGAGTCTACGAAATACCATGCAAAGTCTGCCCAGCCACATACATCGGACAGACAAACAGGAGAATAAGCGCACACATCGCAGAACACAAGAACGCAGTCAAAAAAGAAGAAAAATCTTCCTCTCTCTTCCAGCACATAAAAACAACAGGTCATGAAATTGATTTTAAAAGAACCAAACTCATCTCCAAAACTGAACACTTCAACAGTCGAATAATCATGGAAGCCATTGAAATAGAGAAACACCCAAACAACATGAATAAACGTGATGACAACTCCCGCTTGCCAGACATCTGGAAACTAGCCCTGGTCAACAGACGAGCCTCTGTCACAAAGACTGACACCAGGTCCAAAAGGACACAAGATGCCACCACCTTCCATCCACACCAAACACAAACCCAGACCCTTCCTACAGATGAAACGAAACCACCATCCAATAACAAAACCACGACTGCACCATCTACCGCTACTCCCCACTCCAGCCACCACATGGAGCACACTTACACACGCCAAAAAAACATTGGGAGACCACAGACACGCAGCCAGACCAAAATGAATTCACAAGACACAGGACCCCACTCCACCAAAGCCCAGGATGCTACCAGAACACCCATCACCAAGGTCGTTAAGAAACAAAAGGCTAATAGACACACATCCAGCACCTCACCCACACATGATGCCTCTAAACAGCCATCTAACCCACCAGCAGTTAAGCCCTTAACGATCACCTCAGCCACACAGCAAATCACAAAAGAACAAACAAACCTACAATCAGCAACAGAGCAAGCAAACCACACACCCCCAGCAGTATTTATAGAAGGACTTCAACTGAGATCACGCTCTGCTTCAAGAAGAAAGAAGCCAGAACACCAGCCTGAAGATGACGAGTGAGACCTCGTCGAAACGTCGCCAAAACAACCAGATTTCTACACGGGAAGAAACCCGAATCCACCCTAACATGCATATATATATATATATATATATATATATATATATATATATATATATATATATATATATATATATATATATATATATATATATATATATATATATATGCATATATATATATATATATATATATATATATATATATATATATATATATATATATATATATATATATATATATATATATATATATATATATATATATATATATATATATATATATATATGCATGTTAGGGTGGATTCGGGTTTCTTCCCGTGTAGAAATCTGGATATATATATCACTTTTAAAGTCCTGAGGTCTCAGTTTTCCTACTTCAGATTCTTTTAGAAAGAGATGTTAGGAAGTAGTATTTTGACTTTCCGGTGTCAAAGCATGTGCTGTGCTATGCAGCTATGAAATGAGCAGGAACAAAATGCCTTCATGCTATCTTCCTTCACACCTGTTGCCCAGGAGTTTTTGAACTGTCAACATCATCCCATACAGACCATGATACAGGATGGTCTCTTCCAATTTAGATGCACAAGGACATAATTTACCGGCTCTTTATCAGAATAAAGAACACATAGTTGATGAGCATTTTTCTTTTGCAGTTGCTTGCAAGACTTAATCAGCAATGTGTTCTACACAAAGATGAATGGGAAGAAAAAGAACTCTGCTTAGGGAGGGGAGGGAGAAGAGAATTTGTTTTTTTTTAAAATTAACACTATACTGTGTAATGAAATTTGAGTACAGTGGTACCTTGTATAAAGGAATTAATTTGTTCCAAATGAAATTATGTTAAGCAAATTTTCCTTTATACAGACTTCCCATAGGAATGCATTGAAAATGGAGTAATCCCATTTTTATGTCGCACAGGTTTGGCCCAAAGGCAATTATGTTAAGCAAATTTCCCCTACCTCCAGAATATTTTATGTTGTACAGATTTTATGTTATACAAGCTGTTTGTTATACAAGGGTCCACTGTATGTTTTAAAATATTTTGCTAGCATCGTATTCTGCATGTTGAATTTTTCTGATATGTATTCAGTTTTTTTCCATGAGAAAAGGGGAAACTGTATGGCATTGAGATAAAACAAGAAGAACCATGATGCTGGTTTTCTTCTCAAGCTGACAAGTAAAAGAGACAAAGAGAGACATTTTAAAAAAACAATATGAGAAAAAGACCATTTTGCACCTGGGAACAATGAGAACAGGAGTAGCACAATGCTCAGCTTTTTTATGGTTTATTTTTATTTTGTTTGATTGTAGATTTCCCAGTGTTCAGCCTCCATCAAGCCTTTGGATGATCCGTTCTTGTGGGTAGCTAGTCTTCAGGCAAAAGTATTCACAACCCAAAAGAAAGTACTTCTTATGTCATATTCTTTTGTTTTAAAATAATCTATCCAGAGAAATTCTGTCACTGGGCAGACCATAAATAAAATATAAAATAAAATAAATTAATTGATGCTAAAAATTTAGCCCAGTTTTGATTTTTAACAACATTGTGAACTTTTAGTGCCCTTTCCTCAATTCAGAAAACAGCTCAGTCAGCATGCTGGAATTTTTTTAAAGTAATCAGAAAGTTGCTTTGCAATTTTTCACACTAAGCTCAAGATAAAACACTCCCGAGTCCTCCTGAATTTTTCAGAAGTACACCTCAGTATATATGTTGGGCATTTAGCTTCTTCAGGAAGCATGGCATTTGGAAATAAGGCATATCATTGGATTGGCAGAACATATGTTTCACTAATCCTGTAGAACATAATTTGAGGCAGCATTCACTCCAACAAAAGGGAATACACTTTGGAACATCTGGATGGATCATTTCAAAGCTGTGATGAGTTGAGGTGCTCGGTTCCACTCTGAAATGTTTAGCTGACGATGGCATAGACACTTTCCATTCTACATGAGCACCATAATGAACTATGGAATGGAGCGCCCCAACTGAGCCACCAGGCCATGAAATAATTAATGTATTTGGTCTTCAGCTCCCAGAATATCCCAGAAAGCATTGATTAAATTGTGGTTTGTTTAAAAATGAGCACTGCCACATTCTAGTTTAAGGGCTAAAACAAGATTTATTAAAGAGTACAAATAGAATGCAAAGAGAATGCAAAGATAGTAAAACACAAGACAAGACCAAATATAGTAAAACACAAGACAATACAACACAAAAAAAATAAATGCATTTAGGGTCACAGGATCTGGGTGACGCTAACAGTGGTCACAGAGATTATGGATGCCCAAATGCTCCAGAACAATTCTTTAAATGCCTTTTAGGCACCACACCCAGAGTCCAGAATCTTCTTCTGATGGTTCTGCTTTTCGTTAAGACCAGCTAAGACCAGTCAAACCCAGTTCATCTCTGGTGCGCTAGCATCCCATCTTGACCCTTTGTTCAGAGTCCTAGTTACTAGCAAGACCAACTGCAAACACTTCCTCTTTCCTGTACTTCCTCTTTCAAGATGTTCCCCTTTCTACAGAGACCACTGAGTGTTCAAAAGGGCAGTCTTCCAAGCTGCCTCTCAAATGCACTTTCTTTAGACCAATTCTCATATACTTCCATTTTAAACTGACGTCTGAGTTTCTGCACTGCTATGGATAGAAAGACCTGTTAGATGATAGGAAAATATGCTGTTATTAGGTTGAACCAATTTGTCTACATGTGCTCATACGTAAAATGGAGTCCAGTATTTAATACTGAGTCACTATAACACAGGTGTATAAGTTTTCTAATTACTGCCAGGTGTACAGAATAAGGTATAATGGGCAAGGTGGATGCAATAGCATGATGTAACCAGTTTTGTGATTGGCTGTCATGAGTACAAAAGCGCACCAGAAATCAGTAGTCTTTGGACTTTAGTTAAGAAGCTACCCATGCTGCCATGCTCTATGTCTGTATGTCTGTGAAGATTCTCAGTCATCCAGGTGAGTTTATCTGGAAGTTGAGCCATGGCTACTGGACTTCTTTTCTGAGAACTAAGTTAGACCGATGAAGCTGTTTGGATGAACAGTGAAACATTTCTATCTCTCAAAAAAGAAGTCCAGTAGCCATGGTTCAACTTCTAGATATATGTCTGTAGTATGTTGACATGCTGTCTCTATGTATTCTGCAATGTGATCCTGAAACTCTGTTATAGCTTGTAAAATATGTTGAAAATATGTATATGAAAATGAGGATGAGATAAATGTTGTGCAATATTAAACTAAATAAATCATTGCTTCTACCGTTAAGTGACAAAGTGTACAGCAGCTATGGACACTATATGTGTAAGTGGGTTAAATAACAAATATACTCTTTGCATTTTATAACAATAGAAAACAATGATAAACAAACTTACAATAGCATTATAACTTAGTTCTTGTAACATTTGCTAGATAACAAACTACTCAGGCCCCTATCCCACGTCCCTTTAAATGCAGATTAAATTTGTAGATAAACCGTGTCCAAAATTGTCATCCCCACAGCCTCCCGTTTTTTTTTTGGGGGGGGGGGCAGTAACACCCCCTTAAGTGAGGTTTCCAAGACCTACCAGAAAGGTAGGGAATTTTTTGCCTTGCTTTAAAAAATCCACCTTTTAAAGAGGCAGATGTCATGGGACCACGTAGATGATCTAGTTTTCTTTTTTTTTCCCCTCAAAGCTCCGACTGGCTGTTCCTGGGGCCAGCGGGTGCTTTTTTTTAAATCCCCCCCACCCCTAGTGCCAGTCAGCTGCCCTGTTTTTTTAGTTTTTTTAAATCCCCCTCACCCTCCTAGTGCCAGGCAGCTGGCCAATCAGGTGCTTTTAAAAAAAAAAAACTTCTGCCCACCCCTAGTGCCAGTCAGCTGGTCCTCCAGCTGGTCTGACACTTTTTATTTTTTTATAATTCCCCCCCACACACCCTCCTAGCAGCAGCCAGCTGATGATCACAATTTTTTAAAACTTCCCCCCACCCCTAGCACCAGTCAGCTGGTCCTTTTTTAAATCCTACTGCCACCTGCTGGCCAGGGGCCTGAATGGCACTTTAAAAAAAACCTTTGTACATGGGAACTGCTATCCCACATCTTCAGTCACATGACAGGAGGAATTGGAAAAGCCAAACCTTCCAAAGATCAGGATCTTCCCCAGGTGAGATAGCAGCCTTAGAAGCTATAACTAAGTTTTTAGCCTGTTTAATTCACACTTGCTCATATTCCTAATAAGACAAATAACTCCTTCTATTACATTAGTGAAAGAAACAAAAGATTAAAGTTGAATCCCAATGAACTTATGACATTTGCCTCTTATAAAGCACAGCCTATACTTTGCACATACAGCAAACATATTATCAATACAGCAGAGCAACACCACATAACCAAGCTCTAAGAGAGCTTGCAGGTCAGCGTGGCAAATTCAAGAAGGATCAGTAAAGAGTGAGGCCTCTGCCTTTGCTTATATAGTCTTCTTGTTACTTGACTACCTATACCTGCCCAATGCAGCAGAAACCCCTGTTGATTGCTTCACCTGCTGCAACCACTCCCCAAACACTCTGGCCTATGTTGCTAGAGTGTAGGTAAGCTTACTATACTCAATATTTAATTTATGTTTTTACTTTCCCTTCCTAAAACAAATATTAATTATTCCAACTCTATTTGATAACTCTTCATGTCTTTGGGCTGTTTGTGGTTTCGTAAATAAATTTGCATTATTGTGCTGATTACTACAAAATTCTGTTCTTACTTTCTTTCCTTACATTGTGTCAGGTAGTTGAGGTTTCACAAAATCAATGCCCAGAAACAGCAAGACAGTAGCAGAGATAAAAATACAACTGACTCAGTTGCAGGTTTTCTAATGCAGTCGATTTACAATATTTACAGTTCACAGGTTCCAGTTGTCTTCCGACAGTACCACAAGGACTTCAGCTACTCATCATCTTCATCAGCGTCAATACATCAGCTTACAGCAAAGACGCCACACCACTGGCTAAACAGCCTCAGCTAGCAGCATTCTTGGCTAACAGCATTCCCAGCTATATATACTGCCTCATGCACAGTATATATAGATACTCTTTCCAATCATGTTCCCATTTTCATACCACATGACATGATTATTTTTCTCTCCACCCTTCTGAGCTTCACTCTTGTGACCTTGGACATTAAACCTTCCTGTCAAGGCCACTTCCAAGTTAGCTCCAGTCTTCAGCTGGACTCAATTATTAGAGATGGGCACGAATCGAAAAAATGATGTTTTGGTTTTTCATTTTTCGTTGTGGGTCTCGTTTTGGTTCAATTTCATTTTTTGTGAATTTTTTTTTAAATTCATTTCATTTTTTGTTTTTTGTTTTTACCCTCTTTTTGCGCGATTTAAAGCATTTCTGCACGCGGGCATCCCCCAACGCCCCAGACCAGAGGGAAAACACTAAAATAAAATGATGCTGGCAGAGACACAGTATAGACTAGGTATGCAGGGAAGCTGCAAAGGCAGCGGGGGGTGTTGCCCAGAGCCTTTGCAGCCTCCCTGCATACCAGAGTGACTGCACTGCGGGGCAGGGGAGGGTACTCACCGAGAAGTACACACACACAGGGAGGCTGCAAGAGAAATCTCTTCTTTCTCTCCGCTAAGAGCCAGGCTGCAGTCAGCCGGAACACAGAGACACACACATGCCTGGCAGGCCTAAAGTAACGAGTCACAGAGACAGCAATCCCACCCTAACTCCCACCACAGACTGCAAGAACGACAGGGGCTGCCAGTGCTTTTTTTTTTCCTTTTTCAAGTGTTTATTGTGATTATATTTACACAATGAGCATGCATCAATAAAAATCAAGGCAGGGGGAAAGATATTGGTACATTGTTACGATTACAGTCAGTGTCTTCACATTTGAAAGTTTTCAGAGGAAAAAGGAAACTATATTTCAATTCAAAAGTCAACCATTGTGTCTATATAGTTACTCCCCCCTAGTCTAACTTTGTGGATTTTTATGGTTATATTGCCACCTCCTCTTTTACACTGTCTTTGGTATTTCATGGCTTGTTATATTGTTTATTTTGATCACAATTCTCCCACGAATTTCATTTGTCTAGTCTCTTATTGTACCACTCATAAAATAGTTGCCAAGTTTGTGCGTAAACGTTTTCTTCTTTGTTATGTATTGCATTTGTCAATTTATTCATCTCCGCACAGTCTAAAATTTTGGAGATTATTTCTTCATCTTCATCCTTGGGAGATGTTTTCAGTTTCCACTTTTGGGCCCAAGCTAACCTTGCTGCTGTTAATATATGTATTATTAAATAATTTATTTCTTTGGGATGTTCACCAGTGTTCATTCCTAATAGAAAATATTGTGGCTTAAAGCTTATTGTTCTTTTTGTTATTTCCTGTAGCCATTTATATATTTTGATCCAATATTTTTTTGCTTTTTTACAAGTCCACCAGCAGTGGAAGAAGGTTCCCTTCTTTTCTTTACATTTCCAGCACTTATCAGATATTTGCCGATTGATTTTGTGTAGCCGCTCAGGAGTTATGAACCATCTATGGAACATCTTCAATAGATTTTCTTTATAAGATGCAGCTATGGTTGCTTTGTATGTAATCTTCCATAACCTTCCCCACTGCTCTAGATTTATTTCCTGACGGATGTTTCTTGCCCATTTAATCATAACATCTTTTACTTCCTCATCCTTTAACTCCCAATCTAACATAAATGTATATAGCTTGCTGATGACTTTAGCCTCTGTGCCCAGTAGTAACTTATCTAGTTCTAATTCATGATTTTCTATCCCAATTTCCTTTCCATCTAGTTTATATCTCGCATTAATTTGGTGATACGGCAACCATGATTTAATGGTTCCTGATGTGTGTAGTTGGTCATATGATTTTAACTGTCCTTTACCATCTAATAGGTGTTTATATGTGGGTAGTGTTCCCCGTTCTATTAAGTTGGGATGCATAGTTGCCTCTAGTGGCGAAAACCATCTAGGTATTTTCCTATAATATTTCCTTTTAATCCCTTTCCAACTTTGAGTGAGGGAACTCCTAATAAAGTGACTATTGAAGATCTTATTTTCAGCTCCCCTATGCCATAAATAAAAATGCCAACCCCTCTGAAGGTTAAAACCCTCTAGAGTTAATAATCTATTGTCTCTCAGCAAGATCCAGGCCTTTAGCCAAGTCAATACACACGCTTGATGGTAAAGGTGCCAGTTAGGTACCCCAGCCTCCTTTGTCCTTTGACTCCTGCATTAATTTGAGTTTGATCCTAGGTTTCTTCCCCGCCCAAATAAATTTATTTGTCATTTTGTTCAATTCTTCAAAAAATTTCCGCCCTAAATTAATAGGGAGAGTTTGAAATAAGAAAAGTAATTTTGGAAGCACGTTCATCTTTACTGTGGCTATTCTTCCTAAAGTTGACAAGTGTAGTCTATCCCATTTTTTTAAATCCTCTTTTATTTGATTTAGTAGGTTATTATAATTGTCCTCTTTCAAAGATATACATCTCAACGTCAATTGGATTCCTAAATATCTAATTTTCTTTATTATCTTTATTCCTGTTCTTTCCTCCAGTTGATATTTACGTTGGCTTGTGATATTTTTCGTGATAAATTTGGTCTTATCTCTGTTTATCCTCAAGCCCGCCACCATTCCGAATTTTTCAATTTCTTCAATCACTTTCGGTGCTGATTCGATGGGATTTTCTAGAATAAATGCCAAATCGTCAGCAAATGCTTGGATCTTATATTCCTCCTTCTTAATTTTTAACCCTGTTATTTCTTTATTCCCCCTTATTTGTCTATTTAAAATTTCTATAACCAATATGAATAATAGGGTGGATAAAGGGCATCCCTGTCTTGTTCCCTGGCATATCTGAATTTCCCTTGTAAGCTCTCCATTAATTACTATTCTTGCCCTTTGTTTAGAATATATTGCCCGAACTAATCTTGTAAATTTCTCTCCGAATTCCATCATTTGTAGTTGGTTGAGCAAAAAATCCCAATTTACGTTGTCGAAAGCTTTTTGTGCGTCTAGAAAAAGTATTGCCATCTCTTTATCTGAGTGGGCTTCATAATACTCCAAGACATCTAAAATCAACCGTATATTGTTTCTTATTTGTCTTCCAGGTAGGAAACCATTCTGGTCCTGATGTATAAAGTCAATTAGAAATTTTCTAAACCGGTTTGCTAAGATAGTTACAAATATCTTATAATCACAGTTTAGCAAAGAGATCGGCCTATAATTCTCTATCAGGGAAGTATCCGAATTTTCTTTAGGAATAATAGTTATCGTTGCTTCTTCCCATGAGCGGGGTGTTTTAGCTTTGTTCAGGATTTCATTATAAGTTCTCAACATTGGACCTAATATTACCTCTCTAATACATTTGTAAATTTCAGTTGGGAGACCATCTGGGCCTGGTGCCTTACCTATCTTTTGTTTATTCAATGCTTCCTGTAGCTCTTCAATTGTTATTTCACGATTTAAGATTTCCTTTATTTCCTTAGTTGCTTTAGGGATATTTGCTTGGTTCAAATATTGAGTTATATCCTTTATGTCTATTCCTTTGAATTTGTATAAATTTGAGTAAAATTCTGAGATGATTTTTTGCAGTCGTTCTTTCTCCTGACATAGATTACCCATTTTGTCTCTAAGTGCTCTAATGTATCCTGCATCCTTTTTCTTCTTTATTTTATACGCTAACCATTTCCCCGGCTTATTTGCATTTTCAAAATAATTTTGTTTACACTTTTTAATCTGTTTGGCTAGATCTTCTGCTTCCAGTATATGTATTTGGTGTTTTACTAGATTTAATTCCTTTTTTATTCTTGATCTCTGTTCGCATTTTCCTATTAACTGCTTTTCTAACTTACCAAGTTTTAATTTTAGTTCTCTAAATCTCGCTTTCTTGTCTTTGCTTTTTTTTGCCGCATAGGCAATTATGTTACCCCTGAGGACTGCTTTAGCTGTGTCCCATATCGTTTGCAGTTCTATGTCTGCAGTGTTGTTCTCCTTAAAAATATTCCATCTCTGTATTTAATTTTTGTTGGAACTCTTTATCTGTCAATATTTCCCTATCAAAGAACCATCTGCCCGGCCTCTTTTTCTGTATTGTCCAAGATATTGTTATTGGATTGTGGTCAGCATAAGTATTGGGTTCAATGTTGACCTCCAAAATTTCTTTCCTTAGGTCAGTCGTTGCCCACACCATATCAATCCTAGACCACGATTTCTGTGCCATCGAGTAAAAGGTGTATTGTTTTTCCTCAGCATGTTTTTCCCTCCAAACATCAGCTAAGCATAGCTCATCTGTCCATTGGAAAAAATTTTTTGGCAACGTCCTTTTGTTACCTTTCTTTTTATTTTTCCCAGCCATATAATCTCTATGTTTACATACCACTGCATTAAAATCACCCAGGAGGAGAATGTGTTCATATTTTCTTATTACTTCTTCATTATATAAATTTTGGTAAAAAGTTCTTTGATTTATATTCGGTGCATATATTGCCACTAAGAGGATTACTCTAGATTCTTTTTTGAGTTCCACCATTAAAATTCTTCCCTCTGAATCTGCCTTAATAAATTTTGCCTCTATTCTTGGTTGAACATACAACGCCAGTCCTCTTTTTTTCTTATCTGAGTCCGCCGAGTAGAATAGATTCCCTAGCTTCGGACATTCCAGTAATTTATGATCTTTCTTTTTAATGTGCGTCTCCTGCATACAGATGATGTCGGCATTTTCCTCTTTTAATTTATTAAGTATTTTCCTTCTCTTCTCCGGTATATTCAATCCTTTAACATTTATTGAAAGTATATTAGTTTTCATTGTATATATTTTCCTTAATCAATCTGCAAGTTTAGGCTCTTTTCTTTTTCCTTGTATTAATTTGAGATTCAGTCCCCGCTCTTGCCTCCTGGTCTAAATTTACCTCTACTTTTTTATAACGTTGTCTCTGATGTTTATTACCATAATTTCCTATATTATCTTCATCTAGTTCGGTCGCATGGTCTCTCTCATTTTCTTTAAAAAAATTTTGTTTGTAGAACTCTCTTGCTTCCTGTATTGTCTCTAGTCTTATATATTTTTCCTGCCAGTTAACTATCATGCCCTCCGGGAGCAACCATCTAAATCTTATATTATCTTTATTAAGTTCTTCAGTTAAAAACCTATAATTCTTTCTTATCTCTCTTATTCGTCGTGGGGTTTCTTTTAGGGCCACTACCTCTTTCCCTAAGATTGTCAAGGGTTCCTCACTCATTATCCTCATCACCCTTTCTTTCATTTCTCGCCTTACAAATGTTACTCTTACATCTCTTGGCAGCTTATTCATTTTTGCAAACCTTGAATTGATCCTATGTATGAATTCTATCTCATTTTCAAGTTCTTTCACTCCCAAGCCCATTCTTTCGGCTAGAGGCTGAATTATTGTATTCAGAAGATCTTGTTCTTTCATTTCCTCCACTCCTCTTATTCTAACCATATGAGCTGATTTTTCCATTTCTATCTTTAGTATGGCTTCGGAGTGTTCTATTGTTATTTCTTGTAGTTCTCTATTTAGTTCTATTTGTTTATTCAATTTTTCTTCATTCTCATTGAAAAAATTTCCTAGCTCTTCTATTTTATTACTATTCTTGATTATTTCTTGTTTGGATTCTGTTAAGTGATAGTTCAGATCGCTCACCTGTGTTTCTAAATTCTTAACTGTTTCCTCGATTTTGTCATGTAATTTATCTATCCGTTCCTCTATTTTTTGTTGGCTACTTTTGATCTCTGCCTTCAACTCTAAAAACATGGCCATAATTGTTTCCATATCCTTATTTGTTTGTTCTTTAGTCACATCCTTCAATGTTTCTTTCCCCATCAATTCAAGAATAGTTCTAGATTGGGCCGGGCTGGAGTCTGTGGAGGAGGGAGCAGATCCCAACTTTTTTGATCCCTTATTAGCCATAATTCCAGCTCTCAATTACTATTTTAAACACTTATTTTAAATCCAAGGTGTACTTTTTTTGCTTATAATGATTAATGAAAGTCAAAAATATATAACCTTTAAAGATTGATTCATGACAAAATCAAACAATATCCAAAGAAGAAAAACAGAAGCAAGAGAGAAAAAGAAAAAAGTGAGAGAAGAAAAAGGGAGAGAAAAGAGACAACAGCAAGAGACAAAAGCAAGTAGGGAAGAATCAAAACAGAAAAATCCAGTCTAATATCGGTCTCTTAGCATTTGATCTTCTTATTCAATCTATATATGACTCCTTCTCGCGATCTAGCCAATTTGCTTGTTTCTATTATTCTTGGTAATTTTAATCATTACATTACCATTAGCACCAATTATGAAATATTCTCAAGTTGATCCTTTCCAGCTTTTCCCTCTTTTCTAGAAATTTCACCCCCAAACTTATCATCAAAACAAATAGTTGATTATAAAGACTGAGTCCACAGTTAAATACTTTCAGTACAATAAATTGAGAGACCAGTTAGTTGCCCTATTCCTGATCTCAAGTTCATGAGTTTACAGACCTTCAACCTTGATTAAGTTTATGTAAGGTATATGACATAAGCTATAAGATACAGTGAGTTAAATTATTCTAACCCAATGTCCTATTTTTGTCATCAATTGACACCGTCGTGTGCTCTTATCATCTTAGTATTTCTCAGTACTCCATTCCTTCATTCCTTCTCCTTCTTTCCATTCTTTTCTCTCTTCCCGATTGTATTCATTCGAAGATTCTTCCCTTTATCACCACCTTCTCGGTTGATTTTTCTGTCGCCCCCCCCCCTCGTTAGTCCTTTCAGCGTTTTTATTAGTCTGTTGTTGTTCCTACTTAATGCCTTTTCCCCTTTATATCATATTTTTTGTTTTATGTCTGTTCCGTAAATGTTGATTCTGGCATCCAAAGGGGCACTACAGGAGGGGTGGGGTGGGGAGTCTTCCAGCTGCTTGCCTTCCGGCTCTGAAGGAGTCCTTAACTGGAAACTAGCAGTGTGTGCTTTGAAGGCTCCCGTTCGCAGCCTCCCCCTCTCAAGCACTACAGGAGGGGTGGGGGGAGTCTTCCAGCTGCTCGCGTTTCAGCTCTGAAGGAGTCCTTAACTGGAAACTAGCCGTGTGTGCTTTGAAGGCTCCCGTTCGCAGCCTCCCCCTCCTCAGCCGGTTTTCACGGAGATAATGCACTTTGGGGTACTGACAATGAAATGGAATGAATGCAGAAAACAGAGTAGTCCGGAGATGAAAATTATAAGGGTGATAGGGAGAAGAAGAACCCCACAGCGGGAACAACACGAACAGTCAGTTATAACGTAACACTCCCATGAACGGAGTAAAAAAAAATAAGACCAGTTCTTGCAGAGAATACCTTAGAAGTTATCAGCGTCTTTTCTGAAGCAGATTTACTACCTTTCTTTTGTCCCCTCCACACTCTGCCGGCTGCTTTGCTTCAACTGAGGGGGATTATGTCCGTCATTAAATCCTTATTCTTATTCTTATAGCCTTTTCAAAAGTCCCCTTTCATCTCCTTTTTTCGAATCTTTGATTTCCCCCTCCCTGTTCCGTGGCTTCAAACCTTCAAACCTTCGTCAGCTGGAAGCCTGTAGCCAGCGGCTTAACACAGGGAAACACCCTGCTGTGATGGCGTGGGTCGTAGAGGAAAACCAGACATTGTTGGCGTCCCTGGCCTCGGAGACGCCGCAAAACTGCCGAGTCCTCTCAGGGGGGTGTACCTCCAGTACCCCCTCTCCTCCGGTCTCACTGCTACCTGTCCAGAGGACCCCACTACCAACAAACTATCACCTCGGTCGAGGAGCGCCTGCTCCACCGAGGCAACTGCCGCCGCAGCACACCGGAACTGCTGCCAGTGCTTTTTATGCCCTCTGTGGCTGCCACACCTACCCAGTCTGCAACTTGGGCATGTTATTGGTTGAAATTGTCCAAGAATTTACATGATCCCATCACATGGCTTGCATCCACCTTGTGGCTGGAATCCATTTTGTGTTTTCCTTAAAGGGAAAAGAAAATATACATCACGGTGGGAGAAAGATAAAAACAAATGTTTTAAGGACCCCAACCCCCTGGTAGGTAATAATTTCAAATAATTATCGCTGCATTTTTACGGATGTCCAGGGCATTCTAATACCCAAGAAATCAATATTGGGCATATGGGAGCCATTTTGGGTCGATGTCCCCTAAATCCCCTTAAAGGAAAAAAATACAGCAATGTGAGAAAAGACATAAATGCACGTTTTAAAGACCCCACCCCCCCGGTAGGTAATATCAGGCAGAATAAATAATTATCGCTGGGTTTTATCTGCAGTACAGGCATTTAACCACTGTGCCACGAGGCTTCTACACATTGCCCCCTCCACAGCAAGCTGGGTACTCACTGTATTGACCTTAGAAGGATGGAAAGTAGAGATGGGCACGACTTGAAAAAAATTTTTTTCGAGTTGTCGTTAGTCGGGCCGGTTCCGTTTCGGCTCGTTTCCGTTTTTCACGAAAATTTGCAAAAATTAGTCGGTTCATTTTTTCGTTTTTTCGTTGTCGTTAGTACTGGTTTGGGGAGGGGGTAGCGGGCTCCTGGAGGGAGCTGCAGGAGTCAGCCAGAGCCACAAGTGACGGACTGGCAGACTCTTTGCACCCGCTGTGTCTCACGTACTTGCATGTAGTGCAATGCAAGTAGATCTGGCTTAGGGTTAAGACGGGTTAGCAGAACGGCTAGGGTTAGGCTAGTTACGGGTGAGGTTAGGGTGAGTATTGGGGTGCACCTCTGGGTGCCTCTCTGACCCACTTAGAAGGACAGTGTACTGGCGTATGGGTTAGGCTTAGGGTTCGGGTTTGGGCTACGATTAGTGGGCTGTTTATGCCCGATTGGCACATCCCAGAAGTCTCTGTGGTCAACCTGGCCAAGTGGCCATGCGATTGGTGGAAAATTTGCATGGTCTACTCCCATTGCAAATGTGCAGGTGTAAAAAAATAAAATAAAATAAAATCAACGGAGACTTTTTTTTTGCAAGAAAAACCCACTGCTGCTACTATAAAAATTCAAGCATTTAAAATAGCCAATTTTCGCATCTTTCTGTGGTGCTTTGGTGGGGTTTTGGGCAACGATTTCAAAAAAAATATTGCGGTCGCCATTTTGGATCCCCCCCCCCACCGCATGGCAAATGGATGTGCCCTCCCAGCCTGGTACAGTCAGCAAAACCTGGCCATGCGATTGGTGGAATGGCTCCAAAACTTTGCATGGTCCACTCCCATGGGCGAGCCCATCATTGCGAATGCGCAGGTGTAAAAAAATAAAATAAAATAAAATAAAATAAAATCAATGGAGACTTTTTTTGCAAGAAAAACCCACTGCTGCTACTGTAAAAATTCAAGCATTTAAAATAGCTAATTTTCACATGTTTCTGTGGTGCTTTGGTGGGGTTTTGGGCAACGATTTCAAAAAAAATATTGCAGTCGCCATTTTGGATCCCCCGCACTGCATGGCAAATGGATGCGCCCTCCCAGCCTGGTACAGTCAGCAAAACCTGGCCATGCGATTGGTGGAATGGCTCCAAAACTTTGCATGGTCCACTCCCATGGGCGAGCCCATCATTGTGAATGCGCAGGTGTAAAAAAATAAAATAAAATAAAATAAAATAAAATCAACGGAGACTTTTTTTGCAAGAAAAACCCACTGCTGCTACTGTAAAAATTCAAGCATTTAAAATAGCTAATTTTCACATGTTTCTGTGGTGCTTTGGTGGGGTTTTGGGCAACGATTTCAAAAAAAATATTGCGGTCACCATTTTGGATCCCCCGCACTGCATGGCAAATGGATGCGCCCTCCCAGCCTGGTACCAGCAGCGCAGCAGTAGCAATAGCCAAGGAGAGGGGGGCGGGGAAACCCCCCCAAATAAAACACCCTTCTGGCCTGTTAGGTGCCCTCAGACAGTTTTCGCCTACTTTTAGGGCCGGGAATCGGGGTTTTTTTTAACTTTTAAAAACTTTTTTTCTGTGCCGCTTGGCATTGCGCGATGCAAGTAACGAGCACGACAAATCAGACCAAATTGTTCGTTCGTCGGTTCGAGCTCGAATTCTGGTGGAGTAATTCCCGTTTCCGTTTCCGTAGAGTAACGGATATGAGTAACGGAAACGGAAACGGGAATACCGCTAAGTCGTGCCCATCTCTAATGGAAAGCTAAGTGACGTTGGTCCTGCTAGCTGGATTTGAACCTCTGATTGTGAGCACAGTTATGGCTGCATTACATCAGTTTAACCACTGTGCCACAAGGCTCTTTGTAGCTCCCAAAATGTGACACAACAAGTTCTTTGGAGTGCTATGTGAAACATTTAATTTGTTAGGAGAGGATGCAAGCAATACTCTAAGTGACAGACAAGCCAGCATTCTTAATAGGAAACCATTCCTCATCTGAGACTGACAGTAATTCACTCTGCACAACACAGTTTGTTTGACCTCAGCATGCTTCCCTGTGAGACAGTGTCCAACTTCTGACCTTGTACAATTCTTGCATTCAATAGTGAACCAAAACATTTATGAGTATTGTGTTTGTTCTGCAGCTTAAAGGCTTGGCACTCCAGCACACTTTATACTGAGAAGGTTTAGCACAGCAGATCTTTCCTCTGTTTACAGAAGATGGCACTTGACTTCAGACTCTAACTCTTGTGAGTAAATAATATGTTTCGCTGTGATCCGGAGCCAGGTAGATCTGTTGCTTTCCCTCTTTCCAAATACTGCATATCTATACTTTTAGTGCTGATCCTATTAGATTTTATTACCATGCCCTTCTGCTAAACAATCCTTTGGAAGGTGATCTCCAGAACAATAGCTAATTTGAAGATATTCCTTAGCTCCATGATGATAGCAGTGATGATGGTGGTGGTGGGGTGATGTAAATGAGACTCTAAAATGCAAATTGGAAACAAAATATAGCCCAGCTCAGGCATTCAGTTGGATGGATTGCTCAATAAACAATTGCAGAGAACAGGAGTTCAACTTCCCATTGTGTCACCTTGGAGAAGAACCAGCCTGGTTAGCCTTGGGTAATCATTCCAGAGCATCCCAAGAAAAGAAAAATGCTTAAACACTTTTGATCATTCTATATCTAGAAAATCCAGGAAAGTAACTGCAATTCAGAATCAACTTGATGGTGTCTGATTATGATGATGTAGGTGCTTTAAAAGAAAAAACAAGAGCACAGAGAGAACTCCTAGTTCCCTGAGCTCCTTGCCCTCTGAAATTGCCACCCACAGAGTCTGATGAAATGTCTGGAAGAAAAACTTCCAGAACATGGCAAAACAGCCTGAAAGAAACTCACAACAGCTATGTTTAGAAAAGAGTTAATCTAAATTTATGGAAAGAAAGTTCTAGTCTAATACCCTGCCTTTTGCTTAAGAAGGACAGTCTAAAGAGTAGAGAGTCATGTGGATACTTCCCATGCTGTCTGGATTAAAGAAGTAAAAATTGACTGTGCCTGGGGAATAATGTGAGAAGGTGATATCTTCATGATCCTCACATTCAGTGCATGGATAACCTTTTTGTCAAAACCATTTATGAGGAAGAGCTCCGAAGAACAATATCTGAAGGGAGAAAGCTGTGCAGAGATAGTATCAATTAGCTTCAAAAATAGAGGGGGGGATTGATAGTTTCTGTTTTGTCTACTGACACATCAAAAGGAATTCATGTTGGGGTTTGTTTGTTTGTTGTTGGCTTATTTCCAGGAAGCCTGTTCAGAACTGCAGCCTAAGAGTTAAAACCAATTAACTGTGTAGTTAATTAGCTGTGTACACAGTAGTTCTGCTGTGTGGTTTCCTGTGAGCACGTGGAGGAAGGGGACTGCTTATTAGTGGCGCCTGGAGATTTCAAAACTCTTTTCCATTGCAGGAAGTAAAGAGTGTGCTTGTGGGAGCAGCTTGCATTCTGCTGTGTAGCTTCCTGTGAGCACATGGAGGAAGGGGGCTGTTTATTAGTGCTGCCAGCAGCACGCGCCTGATGGAGTGCAATAATAATAATAATAATAATAATAATAATAATAATAATAATAATAATAATAATAATAATAATAATAATAAATAAATAAATAAATAAATAAATAAATAAATAAATAAATAAATAGAGAGAAAGAGAGAGGGAGAAGGGAGAAAGAAGGGAGATTCCATTATAATTTAGCATTACTGAATGTAGTAGGGAAGATTAAGTGGGAGGATCAGTTTTCCATCATTTTTTTCAGGCAAAACTAAGGGCTAAAAAAACTCAGCTTATATTTGAACATATATGGTATATTGCTCCTTTTGTGTTTTGGTGTTGGGTCCTTTGGGTGGACGAGTCTCTGCCTTTGTGTGTCTGTGAGTTTGAAATAAACAGGGATGTGGTGTTTGCTAAAAATCTAAGTTTTTCAGATACTTCAACCATGTAGGGAATGACCAGGTCTGGGTCTCAGACTGATCCCTTGTTCTTCTGGGTTGACCCAGTGCTTTGTTGAAGGCCCACTTTGGATATCCACAAGCCTTGTGCTGTCTTCAGGTGCCTATCATTCTTCTTCTTGGCTACTATGGAGGTGGGGATGCTCTCTGCTCTGTGGTTTAGGGTCCTGATGACTACTAATTTGTGTTATAATGGATGGTGGGAGTCAAACAGTAAGTACTGATATGTATGGGTGGGTTTCCTGTAAACTTCTACCCCCAGGCCATGGTCGGGTCCGATGAAAGCACAGAGAGAACTCCCAGTTCCCTGAGCTCCTTGCCCTCTGAAGTTGCCCACCACAGAGTCTGGCAAAATGTCAGGAAGAAAAAACTTCCAGAACACAGCCAAACAGCCTGAAAAACTCACAACACCTATCAGATCCCAGACATGAAAGACTTTGAGAACACAATAAAACAATATATAGCAAAAATAAGCAATGAAACAAACATAAATGATAATATTGTGCAGGAATATTGTTCTTGTTCTGGTGTTTTCTTGGAAATTTCTTTCTGAACAGCAAACTATTTTGAGCTAGGCCTAACTAAGCCTCTCTGGTCAAACTCATTTAGGTATCTGTAAAGTGTGTGTAAGTCAGACAGAACTCTCAGAATAAGGATTTATGGGATTTGTAGTCTAGGAGATCAGAAAATCCCATGCCTACTGGCCAAAATCCAGTTGAACAATTATTTCTGGTTAAGTGTGATGGTGGAACTAGGAGTGGCAAACAGCTGCTAGTGGATGGCTCCCTGATTGAATTTGTAGCAGTGTGGCAATTATGCAATTTGTCCTGTGACTGAGCATTTGATTAGAGACTTGTTAATTAGTAGCCATTCACCACACTGAGTTATGCCACTGCACTGTACAGTTGGATTCTGGCCAATGTATCCCTGATGTGCCTCATAATTTTTGTATGCCAACATTTTCTTTTCGATGTATTTGTCCTTGTAGAACTAAATTATTGTTGTTCTCAAAGCCTTATGACTCTCCAAAGAATCACTGTCTTCTCTTCTCTAACTCCAATAGCTCAGGAAGAAGTCGTCCTGTGCATTTTAATTTAAAAAAAATGCTTCTAGTATCAGGCATTCTTTCCCTCATCACTCCTACAGATGGTTGGCATGAAATACCCAACTTGTCAAAATTAGATGCTTTAATGTTGCTCATCTCAAACTAACAGGAGGTAGTAAGAGAGATTATGAGTAGTTTGTTCCAAATATGTTTGGAATCCTAATCACTTGCAGTTCTGTGCTACAGTTCTGTGGTTATTATTTTTACTATTATTTTTTAAATGTGCAGACACTTTTCCAAGGACAGTAATTTGGTTCCCAACAGGAGTAGCTGGCAACAAATTGGAATTCTGGTCTTTGCAGAATTGGCAGCAAAACAGGGAATGATCATAAACTCAGAAGAGCAGAAATCAGCTGAGAGAGAAGGGTGGGGATGGGAGGGAAGGAGGGAGGAGGGAGGTATGGTAGTCCCTTAAGAAACTAGCAAAAGTATAGCAAAGCCCAGAGCTCACCAGCAAAGTCAAACTGGAAAGACTGCAGGACAGTTCAAAATGCCAAAAGAGATCTAATCCCTTAACCATTAAGTGCTGCACATAGAAGATAGCACAGATTATGCTTAGGTTTCACACCTTGGTGAAAATGAAGTCAATCCTGATTTGCCAGGAAGGAAGTACAGAGTTCCTGGCCAGAATGACAAACAAGTGGGGCCAAATCAAGCCAGAACCATCTCTGGAGGCAACATGTTGTTGATGCTGAGGCTGTCCAGCTTTGGGCACATCCTGAGCAGATGGGCTTATTTGGAGAATATAATAAATTATAACACTAGGAAAGGTGGAAGACAGCAGGAAAAGAGGAAGGCCAAATGTGAGACAGACTGACTCCCTAAAGGAACCACAGGGTTGGGTTTGCAAGAGTTGAGCAGGGCAGCTGAGGGCATGACATTTAGGAGAACACTCATAAATAGAGTCGCCATAAGTTGGGGGGGGGTGACTTAACAGCACACCACCACCACTACCACCACCTATCTTAAATATTTCAGTTATCACAAACTTATTCATTTTATTATCTGGAGCTTGATTGCTGTTTGTCTACAGCTAGTTGACAAGGTGACAGAAAACATCTTGGCTGTGCAATTGGGCATATGACCAGGCAGGCAACAAAGATGTGACCAGTCACTTTATCAGTTAGCACAATTGCCTACACCATGTTATGCAAAATCTACACCAGGAGGATTCTGGCTGTAATTTTAATCACACATTGTTTTTTATTACATGTCATTTTATATTTTTTGTACATTTTTTTGTTTTTTGTGCTGACTGGTGCAGATCTGTATTAACAAATGTATCCAATATCCTACATATATACTGGGAATCAAAGTTGCTGACCTAGCTTCTTGTGCATGTGGATTTCGTGTTTACTCAGATTATCTTACATACAAATGCTAGAAAGCTGAGCATCCCCCCCCCACACACACATACTTTGGAGCTTGACTTCTGTGATTGCACACAAATTGAGCCATTTCACTAGTGAGAGCATCTGCTAAGCCATATAATATGTACCTATTGCGAATGCATATTGCTCTGGAGGTAGTTCAAATGAATCACTTAATGATCCATTCCATTTATTCAAATAGCCTGAACAAAATTGGTGCGTAATAATAGCAGAGGAAGAGAAACACAAAGGTCTTCCACTGAACAGGGGTTCTGTTGAACAAGATTGCATCTGCCTCCCTTAATACGGTTCCTTTTGGAGATGTGAGACTACAACTCCCATCATTTCTGCCATGCTGGGAATAATAGTCTAATTTGGAAGGCGACATGGTGGTAAAACACAACAAACAAACAAATAAACAAATAAAACTGGCAGGGACCCTATGGACCATTGAGTCTAGCCCCTTTCAAGGAGACTTAGTGGGGTACACTAGGACCCCAGTATTCCCTGGGGATTGGCTCCAGACCTTCCCATGGATAATAAAAACTGTGGATAAGAGAATGACAAAAATCCCCCAAACTGCTGTTTTGTGACAGTAGCTTGCTTTATGGCTGCTGTTTGTGATATTAGCTTGCTTTTCAGCTGCTGTTTTACAAAAATAGCATGCTTTACAGCTGCTGTTTGTAACAGTAGCTTGCTTTGCGGCTGCTGAATTATTTATTTAATTTTTCCCTCTGCCAACTGTGGATAACTGAATCAGTGAATAATGAATCAGTGGATATGGGGGTCCTACTCTATTGAACTTCTAGCCTATGTCAGCAATCCAGCAGTTCTAAAAGACAATGTTCCAGCTGGGGAGTGTATGTGCATGTGATTTGTTTACTTTTGCACATTCTCGACTGGAATGAAGCGGTGGTTGCTGAAATCCTGTTGCTGCACCTTGACATATGTAAGGCTGATGATATCACCAGGCATGGCCTTTCATCTTTCATTACAATTCTCCTATCCATCCCTCCCCTTTATATTCTGAGGCTCCCCTGGGATCCCCTTTGTCCTCGGGAAGACTTTGGGGGCCAGCAGTGTGTCTTTGATGTCCCAAATCATTGCCATTGCCTTCTGCAGACAGATTCTGGACAGGATTCTGCAGACAGGATTTTGGACAATCTGTAGAAAGGGGGTTGTGAGACTGGGATGCTTTTTGGTAGGAACTGAGAAATCTTGTTGGTATAAACAGCCAGACATCTTGGCATAGGGAAACTTAGAAAACTGCTTAGAGTAAGGGGAAAAATCTGCTATTCTTCACATCTCTAACTTGCCCAAGTTTCATGTGCATCCCTGTCGGAGGACTAATTACTCCATTACATGGATCCTAGGCTTTCAACACAGCCAACCACCGAGTCTGTGCCTTCGGAAACCTCTTTGAAAACCCAAAATTGCCCTCTCAGCATTTTGAAAGAATGGAGGATTTAGCTGGATTTCATACTCCTTTCCAACCTATCAAAGAATTGATGGACAGAACCACGGTTTTTAAAAGATGGCACAGTGTGTACAGATTAACATCCCAAGAAGGGCACCAGGAGCAACATACCACCATATGGTAGCCTTCTCTCCGTTCCTCAGGCTAAATGCCTTGTCAAAGATCAAATTAAATATGAAATAATGATGTAATTTTTTTTTAAAAAAAATCCAAAGTAGCTATTGCATGTCCTTAAACAACTCAGAAGACTATTTGGCAAAAGAGGATTGTGAGAACTATGTTGTGGAATAAGTCTGTTTTCTACCTTGGAAACCAATTTCCATCTCAGATTGTTTGTACCAATAAGTCGAAAATGATGGGCTGTTTGAAAATAATGGCACATCAATGCATATTGCCTAGGGTTATTAGGAAAGCAGGAGGTACTGTATATGCAGGGTTCATATATATTTGCACTGCTTTTCTGCTGGGCTAAGTAAGTTTGGATATTTAATACAATCATCGGACACTAGGAATGGGCATTTCGTTTCAGAACCAGTAGGTTACGAAACAAACCACGCGAGCCCAGGTGATCCTCGGAACCAGCTGATACACACAGATCCAATTGCTTTACCTTTCTCTATCTCACGCAGGGTTAAAATCCAACAAGGAAGCATGCTGTGACATTATATTTCCTGCTTCATGCTGCTGGCCAGTCAGAGAGGGAGGCGGGGTGATGCCTGTCCCTGCACAGCTCCTGATTGGCCAGCATCACAGATCTAGCACAGATGATGTTGCAGCATGCTTCCTCAATTGGATCTGCATGTATCAGCCAGTTTCGAGGACCACCGGAGCTTATGTGGTTCATTTTGTAACCTCCTGGTTCCGAAACGAAATGCCCATCCCTATCTGACACCAATCTGATTATCCTGACTGTGAACCACTCGGGCTGTCTCTGTAGTAGTGTTTTCCTTGCCGAAGGAAACAGGACTTGGTCAAAACCATGCACAGTCATTATGCTTTTGTACCCTGGAACAAAAATCTTTGAGCTAATGGATTTGTTTAAAATATGTTTACCCCACCTTTCTCCTTGAATGGACCTTAAGCGGCTAATAACTCATCCATACATATTATGTCTCAATAGTTGTATGGAGCCACTGTGTCAGGTGGAAAGGTTGTGAGAGGTTGAGCCTGAAGGGAAAGGACAATACGCGGGATACGTCCTTCCTTCCTTAGGCTGTGATCTCGTGGGGAAATAAAGTAGATTACAATTTAGACAGCTTGTAGAGCAACCTGGCACAATCTATTTCCCAGGGTCCTAGCTGATCCTGCTCCATGCTTAAGCTGGATGTTTTTGGTCCAGCTGAAGGGCTTCTATGTTTTGATGCCAAACTGGAATGACCTCTTGAGAAGCTGAACAGTCACTTTAATGAGCCATGCTGGATCAGGCCAAAGGCCCATCTAGTCCAGTTTCCTGTATTTCAGAGTGGCCCCACCAAATGCCTCTGGGAGCGCACAAGACTAGATATCTGTCTCCTGATACCACTCCTTTGCATCTGGCCCTTGAAGTACCCCGGTTTTAACACTGGAGATTATACATCTCCATCATGGTTTGTAACCTGTGATGGACTTTTCCTCCAGGAATCTGTCCAATCCCCTTTGGAAGGCATCCAGGCCAGATGCCATCACCACATCCAGTGGTGGAGAATTCCACAGACTAACAACACGCTGGGTAAAAAAAAAAATCTTTTGTCTGTTCTCACTATACCAACCCTCAGTTTGAGTGTATTCCAATGCTGCCAGACATGTGCCTCTGTTGCTGCCTGCTTGCACCCTTATTTGCTCCAAAAAGTCATTGGTGTCTAAGATTAAAATGGCCCAATCCAGTAAACCATCAGTTTTATGGGAAACAGCAATGTACCAAAGTGGATTTTTTGGCTCCTATTTATTTCTATTAATACATTCACTGGGTTTATATTTTGTCTTTCTCACCATAATGAGATTCAAGGTAGCTCACAGCAGGACTGCATAAAAACACAGTCAAAACACAGACCATTCACATATTAAAAGGTAATTGACTTAGAAATACAATTTAAACCTTGCCAATAAAGCAAAATAATGCAATACTCAGAAAGCATGTGGCATTTGCTTAGTAAAACGTCCCCTAACCAAAAGCAAGTTAGTTACAGCAAAGTTTGCCTAACAAAAAGCCCCTGGTTTCTGGAAGAAGGGGAACTTTGGGAGGAAATTCATGCTAGAGAAACCCTTGACAGGGAGTTACACAGCTAGGATGGAAGTAAGTGATAAAGTTCAGTGTCACATCTCCCCTCAACTTGCCTCTAATCAGACACGAGGACAAGAGTTTTTAAAACTAGCCTAGAGCACTGCTTGCCACTCCACTCTGGGACAACAGGGGACCTTTACTATTATTTTGCTTTAACCTCAAGGTAATGATACTAGCTGTTACAAATCTGTTGGTAATGCGCTGTTCCTTGTTCCTAATGCACTGCAAGTAAACTACTCACTGGTGCCATCTACTAGCCAATTCCAATAATACACCTTGATAATTCTTTTGAAAATATGACAGAAAATACTAAGCAATCACTTGCAGAAAAGGGGGGGGTCAGATTCCCCCTTCTGTTTCACTCATGACCATGCATGTTTTATTTTATTTTTAGTTCACTAATTTGCAAGTACCCATTCTTGTTTTTTTAAAAAAATTATTTTCACATATAGAATAAAAAGGAAAGGGACCTTGTATAGAAAATGCCTCCTCTTATCTTTTCGACAAACACATGTATGAAAGTGGCAGGGCCAAGAAAAGTCCCTCCCTGACGATCTTAAAACCTGGGCAAGCTCACATCTGGAGAGGTAGTCTTTCATATAGCTTGAACCCAACTTATTTTGAGCTCAGCCTTGTCTAATTATCACTTTGAATTGGCTATGGCCAGTTTCTGTTTGCCTTCAGTTCATCTTCATTGTGGTTGGCAAACCTATGTTATGGTAAATGGGGAAGGTAAGCATTCTGGATCAAACTCAAAAACAAAGCTCAATCCTCAGCCAAATTGTTTAGTTTCTACCTATCAATAAGACAAGCAGGGGCAACGCCTGCTCAGACCTCAGCCTATTCATGAGGACAGCTATCCTTATTTTGGACAGTTTATGCAGCTCCAGCTGTAGAAACATTTTAGCCAGCTGCTAAGGCTTAGTGAAGCTAATTTGTTCTTCAAATTTTCATTAGAACTTTAATTAGTCCATGGCTATCCAAGTAAATAGAAATACCGACATCTGGATTATCAAATAGTTGAATAATATTTCACAATGTTACTTTAGCCTTCAAAAGTGCCACCTTAGCATTTCTTCCTTGTTAACGTGACCCAATATGATCCAAACAAATTTAAACACCAAAATACACACAACAAATATTGTCTCACTCTTTTTAAAAAAAAACATGCTACAATATATAGGCTGAGTTTGGATGTGTGGAGCCCTCATATGGGGACATACTCCCCTTTTCCTTTTGCAAACAAGTTGTGTTCCTGAAAATCAACTCTGAGTACTCCCTAAGATCTATCTAGAGGGACAGTGGGTAACAGAAACTCTCCAAATTACTCCAAAAACATGACTTTTCCATACAAGCATTTAATCCAAGAAGTAATGATATGAAAAATTAATGTAGACTTCGAGTGCTAGATGTTGGAGCTCAAACATATCCTATGGAAACAGAACTCTGGAGAGCCTTTACCAGATTAAATTTTGAAAAAAATGGAATCAAGGATGAAACTGAGGAGATTCCATGGTATACCAGCTAGAGATGGGCACAAAATGAACTTTTTTCATTTCATTATTCGTTATTCATTTCATTACATAATGAAACGAATAATAAATCTGGTGCTGAAAAACGAACGAACCGAACCGAACCAAGAAAATTAGGTTCCTTATGTTTCATTTCGTTTATGGCGGTGCAAGATGAAATGAGCTATTTGAAATGTTAAAAAACGTCCTGAATATTCATTAAAAACCCCCGCGATAATTATTTATTCTGTCTGATAATACTTGCCAGTGGGTTTTGGGGTCCTTAAAACATTAATTTATGTCTTTTCTTATATTCGGTGTATTTTTTACCTTTAAGGGGAGTTAGGGCATCCACACAAAATGGCTGCCACATGCCTAATATTGATTTCTTGGGCATTAAAATACCCTGGACATCTGTAAAAACCCAGCAAAAATTATTTATTCTGCCTGATAATACCTGCCATTGGGGTTTGGGATCCTTCAAACGTTCATTTATATCTTTTCTCACATTGCGATGTATTTCCCCCCCTTTAAGGATGACACAAAATGGATGCCAGCCACATGTTTAATAATTCTTGGGTATTAAAAATGTGCAAGGGCGTGAGGGGTGCATAAAACATGCATTTATGCCTTTTCTCAAATTACTTTTATTTTATTTTATTTTCTCGGTTTTTTTGTCGATTCATAGATTCCTTGAATTTATTTTTATTTTTTATTTATCCTTATTTTACTATATCATGCATTGAGCACAGTCACATGGGCTAGCCATGTGATGGGATCATGTAAATTGTTGGACAACTTCAACCAATAGGATGCCCAGGTTGCAGTGGGAAGGTGTGGCAGCTCCAGAGGGCATAAAAGCTCTTGCTCCCCCACAGCCCTCCTTGCAATCTGCGGTGGAGTGGAGTGGAGTCAGGTTGGGGTGGGATTGCTGTCTGCATCGTTACTTTCACTTTAGGCTAGGCAGTTTGTTCAGTTATATCAATTTATTTATTTATTTATTTAGTGTTTTCTATCTGGTCTGGGGTGTTGGGGGACGCCCCTGCGGGGGAAATGCTTTAATCGTGCAAAGTGGGTAAAATGAAAAATGAATAATGAAACAACGAAATGAATTTTTTCGCAAAAAATTAATGAAAAATGAAATGAAACAAACCAAACTCCTCAATGAAACAAAACGAAATGAAATGCCATTTTTTTATTCATGCCCATATCTACTACCACCTCTAGATGGTTGGTGTATCTGTGGAGCGCCAGTTGTGGAAGACCTAATTCATTATATTCTCGATTCTCGGTTCTATACTGACATCACAGAAAGCTATCTAAATCCTTTGCTAAAGAGACACAATCTCCAGGATTTGAAAGATAAACTGGACTTCCTGCTCTAAGGGAAAAACCAACATATGACCCAAAATGTCACACTGTTTGCAATAAAGATGGCTAGATTCTGGATTAAAACCAGCACTGAGCCCCACCAATTTAACAGCATGAATGTCATCTGATAAATTCACAAATTTCAATATATCTTAATAACAACCACAAACAAAAACCACCTATGACTAATTAAGCTATCTCATAGAGCAGTATGGCATTGGAACCAATTATCTCAAGAGGTGGTGAGTGCTCCAACACTGGAGGCATTCAAGAGAAATTTGGACAAACTCCTGGTAAATATCCTCATATTGGTATTCCTTCATGGAGCAGGGGATTGGACTTGATTGCCTTGTAGTCCCTTCCAATTTCACTATTGTATGATTCTATGTTACGTAAAGTATTGATTCAAAGATATCTAAAGTATCTAACATGAATACATATTTATTAGGTTTCTCAGCTTAATTTTAACTGATTTTACTGTTATTTTATGTCAATCTTGGTGACTAGAGATGGGCATGACTCAAAAAAATGGTGTTTCATTTGTCGTTTGGTTGTTTAGGGGTCCGTTTCGGTTCGTTTTTGTGACTTTTTTGCAAAAAATTTTGTTTTCGTTTTGTTAGGTAATGAAATGAAAAAACGAAAACGAAAATGAAAAATTGCTGTTTCGTTAGCATTCTTTTTAGTTCAATGTATCTGCTGCAACAAAAATGAAAAACATGGCAAATTTGATCGTTTTGTTTTTTTTTTTTGTTTGTTTTTTTAAAAAAATTCATTTCATTTTCGTTGCGTAATGAAACAAAAAATGAAAACGAAAATGAAAAATCGCTCGTTTCGTGCCCATCTCTATTGGTGACTGTAACTGTTTCATTTTGACATGGTCTTTGACTGATGCAATAAATGTATATTGGTATAAAAAACCGATTGGTACTACTTAACAGATACAAGTTTTAACCAAAATGCTAAGTTTTGATGAGGATGAGGATGATGATGATGATGATGATGATGATGATGATGATGATGATGATGATGATGATGATGATGATGATGATGATGATGTAGTTGGTGCTGCTGCTGCTATATTATAGTGTGTACGAGAAGAGACAGACACTGCTTTTACTTTTTCTATTTATTTTTTAAAAACTTGCTCTTTACAAACTCGCCATAGTACTTAAAGCACTCTTGGGTAGTTTACAATTTAATTATGCAGGCTACATATTGCCTGAACTGCCTGCCTCCCCTCCCCCCCCCATCAAATTGGGAATTCAATATTTTGTAATGAGGTCATATAGCAGTGGTGGCGAACCTTTGGCTCTCCAGATGTTTTGGACCACAACCCCCAGAATTCTGAGCTTAGATTGCCAATGACAAAGGACGTGGGACTTGTCGAAGGTTCACCACCACTCTGCTATAGGTATTGAAGATTCCATCTCTATTTGCAGCAACTCCTATATCCCTAACAAACTGCTGTACCTCTCACATGTATTCCAGATATACTCTTGCCCCCTGTTTATAACTGGAAAGACAGAAAAGCCAAGTCATCATTATGAAGGGCTTTCTTTCTTCTTTGGGGTTTTTATTTTGTTTTGTTTCCAATGAAACATTTCAGTTGTCTATTTTTCATCTCTTGATTTTCCCCAACTGTTTCATTAGCCAGCACGACAAAATGCCAGCTCATCTCCTATTTAAATACAATGCCAATTTGAGATAAGGTATCTTTACTCTGGGAATACATTCATCTGCTACTGTCTTATGAGTCAACTTGCAGAGCAAAAAGCCAAGTCTCTTTTGCCAGAATGCACATTAATTTGTACCTAGCCAAGCAAGCATTGCTAAATAATAGCCATGAGCCAACAACATGAAACCGTATCAATGGGCAGGTGAGGTTTCCTTTTCTAGCAAATCAATATTAACTAAGATATATGAGCCCTGAAAGTATTCTGTTCTTCACAAAAATAATTTTTTTCCCTGTAGAATAAAATCCAGCACTGTGTTCTTTTAAGGTGAAGGATAAAAGATGCATCTGCAGCACTAGGAAAGCAAGGGGATAAAACCAGAATTTCTGCTGACCATGGAGACAGGCAATAGTTTCTAACCTAGGTTCTTCCTCATTTCCATTTTTGGTACTACAATTCCAGCATCCCTGACCCTTTGCAATGGTGGTTAAGGGTAGGGCAGTATCCATATGGCAGGAGAGATGTGCATGAACTGTTGGTTTGGTGGTTTGGCATGGGTCACTTCCCAGCCAGACCATCAGTGTGGCCTTGGTCCTTCTGGACCATGTTTGGTGGTCCACCCCTTCCAGGGGGTGGCCATTCAGCAGAGGTGTTGCTATGGAATGGGCAACTGCTGGAGGGGGTGGGGCACTGAAATGTAATTGTCTACATTTCTATCCAACTTTTCCTCTGTAGCATACAATATGTTTGTAAGTGTCCTGCGGACAATGTCAAAATTTCTCACTAAGAACATGCTACACTCCTGGTCCTTATGCAACAACATGTCTTTTGCAGAGGAGCTGCCCAGAATCTTCACTCTCGTCATCATAAGGCTCTAAGGTAAGAACTGTCTATACTCCCTGTCACTTCTACAATCTAAACTTCCCCATTCTCTCACTCATTCTCAAATGACATCCCCATCTCACCTTCTCACCTCTCCTGCACCCCATCACCCTGATCTGATGTTGGTTTTCTGTCTCTTCAGACATTTTCACTACAGAGCCCTAAAACTGCACCAGCCATATCACTGCATGCAAATATACTCTACCAACCTCCAACAGCCAATTCAAATGTAACACTTCTATACTACCATCTTTTCTTTGGCCCTTACTTCACGAGGCGCGGTGCTCCGCAGCGATATTGCCTTCGATTTGAATTCGGAGGCGGTCACGTGGCGGTCACGTTTTCTCGCTTCGCTCCCGCCCCTGTTTCTCAGTACTCACGAGCTGCAGTTTTAGGACCGATTCGAGCACAACCTCACGTGCTCCCTTTGCATTCGCATGCCACTTTTCAACGTTCGTTATTTCCCATCCGTCCTTTAAAAAAATTCCTACCGACGGCGTATCGATGCACTGATGCTGGGCTGTCAGTTGCAATGGCTCTACTGATTTCAACTGTTTCCTGGCATCATTGGCAGCCCCCCCGCCACCGCCGCCGCTACTCGGGGGAGCCCCGCATGGCACAGCCGCCCGCCCTCCGCCGCTTGCACGCTGCCTGCCCCAGGTGCCCTGCTCTGGCCGGGCGAGGCGGCAGCGGCTCCTCCTGCTCCCGCCGCCGCCGCCGCCGCCGCCGCCGCCGCCCCTACTCGAGCGAGGAAGTAACAGCGCAAAGCGATGAAATGATATAGCGATGCATCGATATCCCTGTTTGAATATTTTTTTAAAAAACTTGAAATAAAAGCCAAAAACCGAGACCACACGAGACGTTGGGAGCGAAGCAAGATGCGAAGTGAAAAGATTCCTGGCAGCAGCCAGGGGAACCACTCACCCCGCTTGGAGCACGGTAAAGGGGGCGTGGTCGGGGTGGCATCGCAGCCAAAAAGGAGGAGTGTGCGGACTGAAACGATCAATTCGCACAGAAAAGAAGGCTAGCCGCGAAGCGAGCGGCTCGTGAAGTAACGGCCTTTGTCTCTCCTTTTCTCCATTACCAACAAACCCAACTTCTGCCACTAGACTCTAGCTAGGCAAAAACTGCCTGTAGCTCCCTTTCCACCCATCACCTCTAAAACTTTCCCACTCTCTCAACCTCAAATGAACACCTTCCTCTTCTCCCTTCCCCACTCACCTTCAGTGAGATCTAGTGTTGTTTTCTGTCTCTTTAGGAAGTTGTACAACAGAGCATGCATGCAAATGTACCTACATACAACAACCAATAAACATTTGGTATGAAACTTATATTCTGTTACATATTATAATGTACACCTCATTCTGCTTCTATATGTCCGAAGAAGTGGACGTGTCCACAAAACGTTATATTAAAATATGAATGTTAGTATTTAAGATGCCAAATGTTTTTTGTCTTTTGTTTTGTTTCTTTGATTTTTACCTGGAATTCACTCTCACTGTCCTTTTTTGCATGCTTGTGAGTGGTTCTGTTTACTGATGTAAGATGCCTTTGTCCATCCATCCCGGAAATAGTCAAGACACATTTGTGGGATTGAATTAGGCCACCATTTATTGTCTTAAAATCAGTATATCACTGGTGTTCTTTTCTCCCGCAAGGGGGCCAGCAAGTGCAAATGGCTACATGATGTTCACATCGTTATTGTTGGGAGGGCCCTGGAAGCTCCTCCCACTTGAATGTGAACTTGAACATGAACTCACACTTAAACTTAAACTTAAACGGTCCAGGCAGCCTTCATCAATCCCTTGGCGTGTTATTAATCATCCTGGCCTGTCATATCTACTATCCTAATCTATTTCTAATTATATTTGAGGGCTGCCAATCTGATAGGTCACATTTCACTACTCTTAATCTGACATCATTTTGCCACTTATTTATTTATTTATTTATTTATTTATTTATTTATTTAGCTTCTCTGTTGACCACTACCCAAAGGTCTCTGGGCAGCTCACAATCAAAATAGACAATTAAAACATGAAAATTACAATAAAATTAGAATAAAAACATGTAAATACAATAAATACACTTGCACTGACCACCACAGAAAGGGGGCTACGCAGTATGCACCCTTTCCCCCACCAAGCCGGGCAGTTTGGCACAAAGGCCCCCTTGCTGCTCAGACAGGAGGGGTCCATGGCATTCTCCAGTAAATGTAATCATCGCCTGTGCCCAGGTAAGGGTGCACATAGTTAATGCTCATATGCGCATAGCAGGCATAGGTGAGTGGTGCCCCTATATTCACGCACTGGTCGTCATGTCCAGTTACTTGGGGTTGAACATTCAGAAATGGCAGTGTGGCAATCTTGTTGATGTAAAGGAAACACACAGGTCAGCTGGCCAGTAACAGTGGCTATAGCTGTGCTTCCATAGAGCCACTCAGAGCACTGCACTGAAACGACACTGTGGCAGCTGCTCCTGGCAGTCTGGAGCTACCCTGTGGCAGGCCTTGATCTCCGTGAGGTTTCACACTGGCCGAGGTCTAATAGTCGATCTCTTGTGCTTCCATAGAACAACTATGTAACAGCACTGAGGCATGTCACTCATAATCACAAAACAGACCAAGAGGCTGTTTGCCTAGCAGTGAGTCCTTAAATGCCCTCGGCCCATAGCCAAGCCAGGTGACCCACTATCCCAGTGTGGCCTTGATCCTTCTGGACCACATGACCACTGGTCCAATAGGTCTCCTGGGTCAGGTGAACAAAGGAGATCCTCCCAGCACAGGGCTGTATCAGAGCGTCCCTTTTATCCATTGTTCTTACTTAGCTTTCAATATTGTCTTTTAATGATATCAAGCACCATTGTATATTCATTGTATTCAACTTAAGAACATAAGAACATAAGAACATAAGAAGAGCCATGCTGGATCAGGCCAAAGGCCCATCTAGTCCAGCTTCCTGTATCTCACAGCGGCCCCACCAGATGTGTTTGGGAGCGCATGAGACTAGATATCTGTCTCCTGATACCACTCTCCTGCATCTGGCCCTTGAAGTACCCTGGTTTAAAGCCTGGAGGTTACACATCTCCATCAGGGTTTGTAACCTGTGATGGACTTTTCCTCCAGGAATCTGTCCAATCCCCTTTTGAAGGCATCCAGGTCAGATGCCATCACCACATTGTGTGGCAGGGAGTTCCATAGACTTACAACGCGCTGGGTGAAAAAATATTTTCTTTTGTCAGTTCTTACTCTCCCAGCCCTCAATTTGAGTGTATGTCCCCTAGTTCTGGTATTTTGGGAGAGGGAGAAGAGCTTCCCTCTATCCACTTTACTCATACCCTGCATTATTTTGTATGTCTCAATCATATTCCCCCTCAATCGCCTTTTTTCCAGACTAAAGAGGCCCAAATGTTTTAGCCTTTCTTCATAAGGGAGGTGCCCCAGCCCAGTAATCATTTTAGTCGCTCTCTTCTGCACCTTTTCCAGTTCCACTATGTCTTTCTTGAGATGCGGTGACCAGAATTGTACACAATACTCCAGGTGGGGCCTTACTATTGTTTTGTATAATGGCATTATAATGTTGGCTGTTTTATTTTCAATCCCCTTTTGACTTGAAATGTTGTATGTCAGTGTTGTAAACTGCTTTGGGGCTTTTTCAAAGAGAAAGACAGAATAAAAATATTTTACAAAAATAAATATAACTGTGATTAAGAAGAGACAAATTTTGTGAAATAGTCTTTGCAAGTTTCATCAATAGATATTTAAGTAAAGAATTAACCCCATAGAACTTAAAAGAGTTACATAAACATTAACAGCTCAGTCCAAAGGTTACAGAATCCAGACCTAAATTTAAGTCTACATGTATGTAGAAAATCACATTAACTTTATCAAGCACATATTCACAGTATGAGGCTCAGTGCTTAATGGCCAAACACAGTGTTTGTTGCTAAATGGGGACAAACCTGTTTGTTCAAAACATTCATTTCTTCATTTTCTTTCAAGTGATGTGTTAAGTGTTTGTTATACAAATGGTGGCGTTGAAAGTTGAGAATGTTACTTTATGTAGTAACATAATGGATACTTTATGGGGAAATGGGGGTGGGGGAATCCATAGTTTTTCCCTCCATGGCTTTAACATTTCTGGAAATTTTACATCTATATATGTACTCACATATACACACATCTCACCTATGTCTCTGCGCATTTGAAATGACTCATATTTAGCTGTAAGGCTTGCAGTTAAATTCAGAGAGAACAGGGAGAACAGGGAAGCCTGGGAGAGGAATGGCAGGTGATGTCATTGTTCTTACAAATCAGGAACTCCTAAGGCTTTAACACTATGCGCTCAATGATACTACCATGTGCGACTATATGCAAATCCATAGCCATGTTGGCTTTGTATTTATTTATTTATTTATTTATTTATTTGGGTCCTTCCGGGGAGAAAGGTGGCTTAAAAATAAAGTTGTTGTTGTTGTTTATTTATTTATTTATTTATTTATTTATTTATTTATTTATTTATTTATTTATTTATTTATTTATTTGGGTCCTTCCGGGGAGAAAGGTGGCTTAAAAATAAAGTTGTTGTTGTTGTTGTTGTTGTTGTTGTTTGTTTATTTATTTATTTATTTATTTATTTATTTATTTATTTATTTATTTATTTATACATACATACATACATACATACATACATACATACATACATACATACATACATACATACATACAACTTATATGCTGCCCACTATCCAAAGATCTCTGGGCAGCTTATAATTCAAAATTAAAATGAACAGTAAAAATAAATAAAAAAACATTTAAAATACACTAAAATTGCCATCAGGACCCACAATCTATGTTATATCAGTTTTAAAAGTTCTGGAACAGAAAGGTTTTTACCTGGCGCTGAAATGTCACCAATGTTTGCACCAGCCAGATCTCACTCGGGAGGACATTCCATAGCCTGGGGGTAGCTATGGAAAAGGCCCTATATCTACCAGCCATCCCTCTCACATCCTTGATGAATGGTTCTTTCAAAATGGCCCCCTGACTATATCTTAACTGCTGGGTAGTTTCACATTAGAGATGAGGACAAAATAGAAAAAGAGCATTTTGTTTTGTTTCATTACTAACAAATTTTAAAGTAGTTGCATAATGAAACAAAATGAAACAAGATAAAATGAAACACTATACTCCCCTGGGTACTAGAGGCACCAAATTGACAGTGCAGCTTCCTCAAGATCTTCCCTGTAAGCCCCTGAAATTTGGAAATGTTTGGGGTTCAGGGGGCTGAGTTATTAAACTTCAAAGAGGTTGCCCCAGGAAAAAAAATCATTTCTAATTGAGTGAGAAGCTGCTGGCCCACTTATCATTCGCATGGGTGAATGATTATCGGCTTCTCTCTCACCGAATTAGAAATAATTTTTTCTTATGGGCATCCCCCTTTGGAGCTTAATAACTTAGGCCCCTGATCCCAAAATCTCTCCAAATGTTGTGGGTTTACAGGGAAGAGCCCAAACTTGCTCCCTAGTTAGTTTGGTGCAGATACATGGTTGCTGCGATACCAGTTTTGGAGTACATTTAAATGTACTCCAAAACTAGTATCGTAGCAGCCATGTTTCAGCACCCAAATGGCTGTGATCCATATTTTTGAGTACATGAGCACCTGAAACCTGGAAACAGCATTGTGTCTATAAAATTCAAATGGATTAGCAATCCGGCCTTAGAGTCTTGTTTCCAATCATTTCTGTGCTGGAGGCAGTTAACAGGCCAATTCAAGCAAACAAAATGTTGCCTTCTTTCAGTATCAAATCCTTGATCTAAATTTGTGTAACTCCCAGCAGGTGGGCTCTGAAGAATATCTTTTTATTCAGCTTCACTCAGCATCACTTTTCATACCAGCATGGATGACAACTTGCAGTTTGAGAGAAATAACAGCACTTCTGTATTCAACTAACTGAATACAGGTGACTGTAGCACAGCCATGTCACTGTTCTAGTAAAATGTGGTATATTGTTTTCTTGTTGAATTGGGTATGGTGTTCACATCTGACACAAATTCCTGATTTACATATACAGTTGTTCAGAAAATATTTATTAGTGTATTCCCCCATCTCCCAAAAGTGCTGTTTTTTCTCCCTCTCTCTCTTTTATGTATGATGGGAGAAATTTTTAGATTTATTGCTGAACATTTCCACATTATTAAGCTGTCAGGTTTTTGCTTGGTGCCATGCTAGAGAGTGCAATAACTAAATTTGATTTAAAGGTCAGAGGAGATGTGTGTGGCACCAACAATCTGCCTCTGAATTGTTTTTGTAACACTTAGTAGACCTTACAAGAAGGGAGAGATTGGAACTGGTCAGCAGAACAATTTTGCTTTCTCGTTTGACTCAGAAATAAGAGAATTTGGACTCCGAGTAGGGTGTGCTTGGATTTATCAAATATGGAGCCAACGTTGTATGTTTAATTAGATCAGGGGAAGATGGAGCACTGGAAAAATAGTCAATTCAATACATTAATCATGATTACAAAAAGGATTAATTTGAAGAGATTGTTTAATTTGGCTTTTGCCAAGTTGCAATAATAAGCTCTGGACACAGTCCCCAAAGGTCTTGTTACTTATCTGTACATATCTACATAGTTCACTTCACCACTGTAATAAGACCCCAGAAGAAATGGCTTTCATTTAAAATAATTTTACATCTCTGCAGCAAAATATATTATCATTTTAATTAAATATTGCAGACTGAGTTATAAATTTCCATAAGTCTGAAGTCTAATTTAATTTCTCACACTGAATATATAAAACACTTGACATGTGAAAAGTTCCAAATACCTTCATTTGACTCTTCATGTGGCTCCTTATCATGCACATTTTATTAAACGTGCTGATAAAAGAAAACAATTACAAAGCCATCAGTTAGGTCTTTGGCAGTAACAAATTTGGTATTATTCCAAGCAAGAAACTGTAATTTGCAGGTAAAGAGAATTAGGCCATTTTCACTAGCTCATTCAAAAACTAGAAGTACATTCATTAACTTTCTCTATTCCCAAGTAATGTGGGATTCATTTTCCCTGTAGTTCAGAAACAGGTTTTGCTTCTTAATTAAAGAGTTAGAGAAGAAACTTGAAGCATTTAAAGAAACTATTCTGCTCAGTGTATGAGATACCCAAGTAGGACTTGGATATAGCTAAGGATTTTAGGAAAAATAATCTCTAAGAAAAAACAAATCTCAGAAGACCTATGAATACATTTATTTATTTCTTAAAACAATTTTTACTTGGCCTTTCTCCTTGGAAAGGACCTGAAATGGCCTATAACACTGAAGGGCAATGTGTGAAAGAGACATCACATCATTAAAAAGGCAACATTAAAGCTAAAAAAGTTCCATTCTAAGAGATAGATTACAGAAAAGTGGAAAACACAGGTAGTGCTACAAAGCAATGCATAGCAATTGATCTAACAATTATATAACAGGTAGCCAGTTACTGAGGGAAGGCGCATCTGAAGAAAAAGGTCTTTGCCTGCTTTTGGAAGGTCATCAAAGATGAGTCCAACCTAGCTTCTTCTGGGACGAAGTTCCAAAGTCTGGGAGCAGCAACACCGTAGGGGGTGGGGGGTGGTAGAGAGAAAGGCCTCTCCTGATGACCTTAGTGCCTAGATCATATTGGGAGATAGAGTATTTGAGATAGTTTGGACCCAGGCCATTTAGGGCTTTATAGGTGAAAAACAACACTTTGAATTGTGCCTGGGAATGGAATGGTGGCCATTGGACTTAGGCTGCTCTCACGCGACCTCTAAAATCTGCTGGCAACTTAAATGCGGATTCCCCCCCCCCAACCACAGATCATGTGGTTTTTGTCCGGCTTGCAGTGTTCCCACCCTCCCACACTCTGATTCTATTGCTTCTGTCTGCTGTGAGGGAAGGGAGAAAAAAATGCAGGCTCACCTCCACCTGGTGTGGGCAGCAGCTAATTGTAGCTGGACAGGAAGCCCATTAGGGATTCCTGTCTGTTAAAGGGGGGGGGGGACAACAAAAACAAACAGAAGGCGGAGGAGGGCCAGGCATGCAATGCTTTAAAATCTGCATAGGAACAGCAACAAGGATTTTACCTCCTCGACACCAGGTACTTCTAAAATGCACTGGGTCACGCTTACGTTGGCGTGGTCATACTTTATTTTTTAAAAGTCTGCTGCTGCTGGGAAAACAATTTTATGCTCTGCATCTGCGAGCACTTTGCAGTGGATTTTAGGGGTTGTGTGAAAGCAGCCTTAGTTTATTTTACCACATCATCACTACCATCATATACTTTGCTTTTTCCTGCATCATCGACCAGAATGAGAGCAGACCACAGGGAATGATTTTTCCTCCTCAGGATCTCCTGCTTGGGCCAGCCTTTGATCTAAAGGGCTGAGTGATAAATTCTAAACTAGTAGCTGAGGAGGCGGTTAGATCCACACCCTCCCTCCACGAATTTTATAGACTGCATTTTATCCACCTAAGAAACAAACCTGGGCCTCACGATGGCCATGGCACTTTTTGGGACTGTAATAGAAGGATATAATTTTTGGAACTACCCACATGAATTTGGTGCACAGCCTGAAGAAGATGAATTATCATCAAAAGCTCCCTGTTTGTTTGTTTGTTTATTATTATTTTCTAGTGTGGTTTTGCAGACCACATATCTTTTTCCTGAGTCTTTCTCTTTTAAAAGACCCAAGATGGCTTACATATTAAAATGACAATGCTATATTTAAAAGTTAAAATTGTAAGTATACAGATATTTTTAAAATAATTTTAAAAAGTATAATATTTTAAAAGGTAAATCAAGCAAATCCATGATCTGAAGGCTCAGGGAGGCTCAAAGACTTTCCTCTGACTTTCTAACAGGTATGAGTTGCTGGACACCTGCATTGCCTGGACCCTGATTTTGAACTCTACCTGGTAGGGACAGATTCGCGTTAACTTAAATGAAAAACCTCACAAAAGGGGCTCTTACTTTTGGTTGCAGCCTTTTTCATGGTGTTTCAATTGACACTATTCTGAAGTCCCAAAGATTTGGACTTAGAGTTTGCAAAAAACTGATGGAATTCATGTGTACTTTGCCTGTTGGGTTATATCCATTTGGCACATGTATGTCAAGTCTTTCCCCTCCTGTCATTTCCTCCCCATTGCAAGATCCATACTTCACCTCTTTCCGGTCATTGATTCCCTGCCACAAACTCATCATCAACATAGAACTGTACAGCTGGAAGGGATTCTATGGATCATCAAGGAAAGCCCCTCTCAAGGAGGCACACCGGGGAATCAAACCCCTAACCTCCAGCTCTGCAGCCAGATACCTAAATCACTTGAGCTGTCCAGGAGTTACATGTCTCAGCTATGCTCGTTCCTTCCCACAGAGCTGGAGTTTACAACCACCTGCAACTGATAACTTTAGAGGTGTCATAAACAAAGTCCAAGCTGCCTAGATGCCCTAAGCACATCCGATCTCACCTGATTTCGGAAGCTAAGCAGGGTCGGCCCTGGTTAGTACTTGGATGGGAGACCACCAGGGAATACCAGGTGCTGTTAGGCGCCTGGAGTAGGAACTGGCAAACCACTCCAGTATTCCTGCCAAGAAAACTCCATGGACATGGAGTCACGGAGAGTCGGTCACGACTGTAACAACACAACACACACACACAAACAATGTCCACATATATCAACCATGTATCTTGTACAGGGCTGTTGGGTTGTTATCTGAAGACACAAAAAACTGAACTGGAACAAAAATATAATTGGGTGGGTGCTCAAAATAGTTCAGTCATTCTTTATTTCTCCCCTCTTTTCTTTGTAAAAATAACCTCACAAACTTTACATTTGTGTGATATTTAAACCCCTGTAGCTAGATGTCTGAAAACTGCCAGGTTTACATGAGTCTTTAGGATTGAACAAGTTCACATATTTCATAGTCACCTTTCTCAGAAATCAGCTGCCTGTTTTACCTGCCCTTTCAATCCATGATGCTAAAATGGCCACATAGGGAGGCTAAAAATGAATTATATGTATGAAGCTCGAAAATAGATAGATAGATAGATAGATAGATAGATAGATAGATAGATAGATAGATAGATAGATAGATAGGGCCTATAAGAACATAAGAACAGCCTTGCTGGAACAGGCCACAGCCCATCCAGTCCAGCATTCCGTCTCACACAGTGGCTCACCATTTGCTTCAGGGTATTCCCAAGCAGATGTTTTCATCTGCTTGCAATTCCTGGCAAATAGTATTGAGGGATATCCTACCTATCTTTCCAACCCAGAGGTTGTCCTTAGGCATCCATAATGATAGCCATTGATGCCCTTGTTCTCCATGAACTTGTCTAATTTTTTCTTAAAGCTGTCGAGGCTGACAGCTGTCACCACTTCTTCTGGCAGGGAGTTCCATAGGCCAGTCATCCTCTGGGTGATAAAGTACTTTCTCTTATTTGTTTGAGATCTGGCACCCAAACATTTCATGGAGTGCCCCCTAGTTCTAGTGTTGTGCAATAGGGAAAACAGGAAGATATCCCAGTTCCCTAATCATCCTGGTTGCCCTCCCCTGCACTTTTTCCAGTTCCATAATATCCTTCTGGAGATATGGTGACCAGAACTGAACATAATACCCCAGATGGGACCTCACCATAAATTTATAAAGAAGCAAAATGACACTTGCTGACTTATTTTCTATACACTTGCTAATGATCCCTAAGATTGAGTTTGCTTTTTTTCACTGCTGCGGCACACTGGGTTGACACCTTCATTGAGCTGTCCACCAGGACACCAAGGACGCTTTCCTGGTTTGCTGCAGAGAGTTCAGACCCCATCAGTTTATAAATGTAATTGATTTGTTTTTGTTTTTGCTCCACCATGCATTACTCTGCACTTACTAATGTTGAAGCTCATTTGCCACTGGTTTGCCCACTCCCCCAATGTCAAGAGATCCCTCTGGAGCTCCTCACAATATCACTCAGTTTTTACTACCCTGTATAATTTCGTGTCATCGGCAATTTGGCTACCTTGCTATTTACTCCTACTTCTAGATCATATATGAAGAGGTTGACAAGCAGAGGTCTCAGTACTGAACTTTGGGGGACCCCACGCTTTACCTCCCCCCACTTGGAGAAGTGCCCATTTAATGCTACCATCTGTTTCCCGTCCCTCAGCTAGTTGCTGATCCAGGACAAGACCTGTCCTTTTATTCCATGACCGACAAGTTTATTCAGGAGCCTTTGATGCGGGACCTTGTCAAAAGCCTTCTGAAAGTCCAAATAAACAATGTCAACTGACTCTCCCTTAGCTACATGCTTGTTGACACTTTCAAAAAAATTCCAATAGATTAGTGAGGCATGATTCACGCTTGCAAAAGCCATGTTGGTTGTCCTTCGGCAGCACCTTCTCTTCTATGTGCCTATTAATTTTATCTTTTAGATTGGTTTTCATCACTTTACCTGGGACACATGTCAAACTGACTGGCCGGAGATTTCCTGGATCACCTCTGGATCCTTTTTTGAAGATTGGTGTTACACTCTCTACCTTCCAGTCATCAGGCACTGCATGGTAAATCAAAAGGGGGTTGCACTGGCTGAGTTCAAAAGTAAAGAGAATTCCTCTTCTCTGAGGAAAAATACTCAAAACATCTCCACCTTCTGATTTACTCTGGGTACTTTTCGAAACAAGAGGCCACATTACTTTTCAAAACAGTATTTTATTTTCTATTCTTAAGCTATAAAAATAAGAATTCAAAAAGTATCAAAAATATCAAAACCTTAACAAATCTCAATCATAGTTTTATTTCCCTAAAAATAATAAAATCTAAATCATCCTGACTAACTGATTACATTCACAATTTCTTCTAAGCTAACTTTTCCTATTCTACCTAACTGTAGTGAGCTCTATTGCTCAAAGTGATCCTAAGTTCATCATCAGCATAATAATCAGCATAATAATGGCTCCTCTCTGTCTTCTCATCTTCTCACAGCTTCCAGATGTCACATGACATAATTGAAGAATGGTAGCTAACCATTTTATGTGCTGCTAGTTTGTTATGTTTATTCCTCTACATTCCATGATACAACCAAAATGTACAGTTAATATTACAGCTTAACAATTCACACTATGTCCCATCATGCTTATTTCCATACAGGCACAATGCCTGGTTTGAGGGAAATATATATATATATTGGCTAGTACCTCAGCAATTTCATCTTTAAGTTCCTTGAGAACTCTTGGATGAATGCCACCTGGTCCTGGTGATTTGTTAGCATTTAGTTTAACAAGACATGCAAGGATCTCCTCCCTGGTTATTTCAATCTGGCTTAATTCTTTGGTTTCCGTCCCTACAAAGATAGGCTCTATTTTGGGCATGTGGTCTCTGTCTTCTTCAGTGAATACTGAAGCAAAGAATTCATTGAGTCTTTCTGTAATCTCTGTTTCCTCTTTAATAACCCCTTGCCTTTCATTGTTGTCTAATGGTCTAGTGGCCTTCCTAGTTGGGTTCTTAGTTCTATTGTACCTAATTATTTCTATTGTACCGGCCCATCCAATCCAGCTTCCTGTATCTCACAGTGGCCCCACCAGATGCCTCTGGGAGCACATGAGATGAAAGTATATACCACTCATCTGAACCTAGCATTTTGACATACTCTTCTTTTAAATCTAGAGGTTACATATAGCCCCATCATGGTTTGTAATCTGTAATGAATTTTCTTCCAGAAATCAGTCCAATCCCCTTTTGTAGGCATCTAAGACAGATGCCATCACCATATCATGTGGCAAGGGTTTCTACATGACCCGTGTTTACCACCCAGAAAAGTTTTGTGTCATTTGCAAATTTGGCCATTTCACTGCTTATTCCACTTTCCAGGTCATTTATGAATAGGTTGAAAAGCACTGATCCCAGGACAGATCCCATGGACACACCGTTTTTTGCATCTCTCCATTGTGAAAATTGCCCATTGACTCCTACTCTCTGTTTCCTGGTTCTCACCCAATTCTCAACCTAGCTCTCAACCAGTGTTGCAGACCAAGAACACCTAGAAGAGGTGTACGTTACCCATAAAGATGTGGCAATCTGTCCACTATAACTTCTGTTGTTTTTAATTTTGAATTTGTACATGTGTTCCCCATATCCTTTGGAGTATTTCATCTATATGCACACTAAGTAGGGTCTTGTAACAGAGCTGAAGTAATTTATTCCACAAAGATCTCTACATATTTGTTTAGTTAGTTACAGTAAGTACTGTTGAACCAGAACTTTCAAGATAAGTAAGATAGTTAAGTGGTTCTTCCATTTCCATCCTCGTAAGTTTCCATTGCTGTGTATGTATCTGAACCTTGGTCCCCAAAGTTTTAGTCTGTCACTCTATCCATCACATCATACAAGGTGTCCTGTTTTAGGTATAGCTGAAATTTGAACCCATCCACATTTTCTGTCAACAAAACACAGTTCTGTCTAATTTAAGCAATCAGAGGATCAGCTGGAAATTTTCAATTATTAATTATAGTTGAATAGAAAGACGTTCAATTAATTTGCATGTATCTTCCAACTTTGTGAGGATGCTTGCATCTTTGATCAGATTTAACTCACAATAAAAAGAATACAGGGAGCTACTTTTAGAAATCTGACTGACATATTTTTGAATATTTTGCTCTGCACATTTTCCTTCTATTCAAGTAAATAGATTCTCCCTATATAAATAACTAAATCTTTTGGTTAGTTTTACTGAACTATTGCTGCACCCCCATTTACTTCAAAAGCAGGCTATCAGAGGTTCACCGATGAGGGAGGAGGGTGTGAATTTATTGGGCTGCAAGGTGTGAAAGGGAAGCATTAACTAGTTTCAATAATTTAGTTTTAGAGGAATATGTTAATGACATGACACTCTTCATAACATTAATTAGATTATTCCAAAGTAGGAACACATGTTTCTAACTAGAGATGGGCACGACTTAGCGGTATTCCCGTTTCCGTTTCCGTTACTCGTATCCGTTACTCTACGGAAACAGAAACGGGAATTACTCCGCCAGACTTCGAGCTCGAACCGACGAACGAACAATTTGGTCTGATTTGTCGTGCTCGTTACTTGCATCGCGCAATGCCAAGCGGCACAGAAAAAAAGTTTTTAAAAGTTAAAAAAAACACCCGATTCCCGGCCCTAAAAGTAGACGAAAACTGTCTGAGGGCACCTACCAGGCCAGAAGGGTGTTTTATTTGGGGGGGGTTCCCTGCCCCCCTCTCCTTGGCTATTGCTACTGCTGCGCTGCTGGTACCAGGCTGGGAGGGCGCATCCATTTGCCATGCAGTGCGGGGGATCCAAAATGGCGACCGCAATATTTTTTTTGAAATCGTTGCCCAAAACCCCACCAAAGCACCACAGAAACATGCGGAAATTAGCTATTTTAAATGCTTGAATTTTTACAGTAGCAGCAGTGGGTTTTTCTTGCAAAAAAAGTCTCTGTTGATTTTATTTTATTTTATTTTATTTTATTTTTTTACACCTGCACATTCGCAATGATGGGCTCGCCCATGGGAGTGGACCATGCAAAGTTTTGGAGCCATTCCACCAATCGCATGGCCAGGTTTTGCTGACTGTACCAGGCTGGGAGGGCGCATCCATTTGCCATGCGGTGGGGGGGGGGGAATCCAAAATGGCGACCGCAATATTTTTTTTGAAATTGTTGCCCAAAACCCCACCAAAGCACCATAGAAACATGCGAAAATTAGCTATTTTAAATGCTTGAATTTTTACAGTAGCAGCAGTGGGTTTTCCTTGCAAAAAAAGTCTCCGTTGATTTTATTTTATTTTATTTTATTTTATTTTATTTTATTTTATTTTATTTTATTTTTTTTACACCTGCACATTTGCAATGATGGGCTCGCCCATGGGAGTAGACCATGCAAATTTTCCACCAATCGCATGGCCACTTGGCCAGGTTGACCACAGAGACTTCTGGGATGTGCCAATTGGGCATAAACAGCCCACTAATCGTAGCCCAAACCCGAACCCTAAGCCTAACCCATACGCCAGTACACTGTCCTTCTAAGTGGGTCAGAGAGGCACCCTGATGCACCCCAATACTCACCCTAACCTCACCCGTAACTAGCCTAACCCTAGCCGTTGCGCTAATCCGTCTTAACCCTAAGCCAGATCTACTTGCATTGCACTACATGCAAGTACGTGAGACACAGCGGGTGCAAAGAGTCTGCCAGTCCGTCACTTGTGGCTCTGGCTCCTGCAGCTCCCTCCAGGAGCCCGCTACCCCCTCCCCAAACCAGTACTAACGACAACAAAAAAACGAAAAAACAAACTGACTAATTTTTGCAAATTTTCATGAAAAACGGAAACGAGCCGAAACGGGACCGGCCCGACTAACGACAACTCGAAAAATTTTTTTTTCAAGTCGTGCCCATCTCTATTTCTAACAGTTGGCACATTTCTGTCCATCTGTGATCAACAATGTCTGCCTCTTTGCCAGTTTTTGAATCTTCCCCAGTATGAATAAATGCACACACATGTACATAGTGACGCACATCCTTATATTGTGCAAGGCAACATAACATTTTATTGCCACATTATAGAATACAAAATAATGTATGGTGCACCACTATCTGACCCCTGGAAGAAAATGTTTACCTGAATCTAGAGGAAGTAATGGTGCACACAAGTTCCATGGCCTGAGACTGTTTGGCTGTTATGTGGCCACCACAGCTTGCCACCCCTGGCTCCTCCAGTGGGTGCTTCCTCACCCAGCCAGCAGGGCTGGGAAACTGCACCACTTAGTGGGTCATGGCCAGAGGAGGCAGCGCTGGGAAGCAAGAGGCACCCATAGAACTGCCGTGGAGCCAGACTGCTGAACCATGAAACCATGGCTCGTGACTATCCCTGCTTTCATTGAATCCTTGATGGTTATTTAGTTTTGGATACACAGTGTCAAAACTATTGGATCCTTTAGATTTATCTCCTCAGTGATATCTGAGATAGGAATATATTTTAATTTTGGGGAATAGCCAGCAAAAAAAACAGAATCATCAGAGGATACCCCAGTAATCTAGCTGCTTGCTGATACAAGGATCCATGGCCAAAGCATCTGGGAATTAAAACCCTCCAACAGAAAATTGCCAAACCACTCTTCTTTTCAGGAAGTTCTTCTTCATGTTTTGCCAACACCTCTTTTCTTGTAACTTGCATCCATTAATTTGGCTCCCACCACATGGGACAACGGGAAATACGTTTATTCTTTCATGTCATTCTGAAGAAGGATATTATATTATTATATTTTTGGACTAAAAAGAACCCATTCTTTTGAATATTATAATCTTAAACCATCATTCTGTGTAAGTCCAATGATTGCCAGTACTGTTGCAGCCCTAACACATTAGTCACACACAATTTGCGTTTATTCACAACATGTATTGGCAGGTTAGAAATAAATTCCAAGGTGTTCATTTTACAAACAGACAGAGAGAAGAGAAAGTGGGTTAAATACAGGAGTAGATAAATCTCATAGGAGTGGGATTGGCCAGAAACCATATATTGTCAGTCTAGTGGGGCATGGATGGCAGTACTGGTCACCACAGTGAGAATCCACTGACCACTCAGTCACAGTACTCTTATTTTTCCTCATGCGGGTACATGCCAGGAGGCTTCAGTATGCTAGTAACTCAGAACATTCAAATACAGGGAACTTTCCTTAGTAGCACCAACCGCTTGCATTGTCTCTGTGATTGCACCCCTGTAAAATTTCACTATTTTTATTGAAGGTATATGGAAAAACAAGATACAGTGGTACATTAGTTTATGAATTTAATGCATTCTCTGAGATGTTTCCTATTGTGAAAAATTTGTAAATCAAAACACCGGGGCACAATGCATCCTGGGGAAACTTGCTTCAAAAAAATAGTTCATGAACTGAGGTATTACAGGGAAAAATTCATAAACCAAGGCATTATTTTGAATGGATTTTCATTCGTAAACTGAAAACTACATTAACAGAAGCATTTATAAACCGAGGTACGACTGTACAAATTCAGAAGGAAGAAGCAATTCCAAAACCCTTCATTCAGAGATTTAGACAGAGATTTAAACAATAAAGCTATCTACATAGACTTGTACTAACAAAGTAACAAAGAGGCAGCAGAGTTCCAGTAGGCACACAGAGTTCACCAAAGTGACAGGCATGGATTATATTTTCCTGAAAAATGAAATTTAAAAGGTGTGGCTTTACAGAAGCTGAAGTCATCCATTTTTCTGCTTGTCCTTATATCCCTCTGGATGTTTCAATCCTTTACGCCCATCAGAGTGTGCTCTTTCCTAAACCTTCTAACTGGTAACCTGTGTGCCTAAAGAACAACCCATTGTAGATAAGGCTTTTTATATGAAGATAATATTTAAATTGAAAACAATGAATATACAACAGTGGGTGGGGTGGAAACAGCCATTAATGGCTGTTGAGGGGAAGTTGCAAGGGAAGAGGAAAAGATGGTGGTTGAAGGAGCAGGGAGCGAGCTCGTTGACAGGAGGGTGATTTACTTTGTGGTCGAGGGGAAGAGGCTGAGGGAGAACGAACATACTCCCAACCTCTCCCCACCCCAAATTACTTTGCCAGTTCATTTCTCAGGGATGTAAGCTGCTTGGGTTCCTTTCTGAGGTGAAAGGAGGGGTGAACATATTTTAAAGAGATTAAAGTACATTTCCCAGGGTCAGTGTCAATGACATTTAAAGAGAAAATGTGAATTTAAAAAATAATATTACAGCATGTAGTTTTGAGCATTTTTTAAATGTGAAACTTAGGTTTTTAATTGTTTTTTTTTTGTGAACTGCCTTCAGTCCTCTTATGGGGAGAAAGGCAGCCTATAAAGAAAATAAATGAATTCAACTTTTAAAAATTGAAGTGGTTTGTATCGTTAAAGGATAATGATTAAACCTAAGAACAATGAGAATAATTATATACCACTCTGACTATGGGGAGTAAACCATCTCCTTACTACTTTGATGATGTGGTGGTGAAGAGTGTGTGTGTGGGGGAGAACTGAAATACTGGATGACAAAGAATAATAGAACAAAGTGACTGGAATTCTGGACAAGATAGATTCCACACTGCACTGTTTTGCAGGCCCATTTCACTTATGAAATAGACACTGGTCGGGCTTTTCCTCCATTAATTTGACTTGCGGAAGTAAGCTGAACCTTCACAAAGAGCCAGCAAATTTAAAATACTTGTCTGCAGTCAATTTAAATTGACTAAAATCAATGCAACTCAGTACCTGCACACAAACCTTTTGGATTACAGCCTTTTTTGTAAAACCAAACACTATGCTATGGATTATTTTTTGCTTAAGAATCAGAGAGAGAGAGAGAGAGAGAGAGAGAGGCTTGGTATTCAAACCACATTGCTCTATTGTCTAATTTCTTTCATTTGAAATACAGTACGGTCTGGATCATGTCCATTATTTTAAAAAATGACACTTGGGCAGCTAGCCAATCTCACTTTGCTGCTTACATGTGGGTTTTCTTTCTTTCTTTCTTTCTTTCTTTCTTTCTTTCTTTCTTTCTTTCTTTCTTTCTTTCTTTCTTTCTTTCTTTCTTTCTTTCTTTCTTTCTTTCTTTCTTTCTTTCTTTCTTTCTTTCTTTCTTTCTAGCATTCATATCCTCAGTTTAAAAAGGATGTTGACAACCTCGAGTGGGTGCAGAGGAGGGCGACCAGGATGGTTGAGGGTCTGGAGGAAATGTCTTATGAGGAACGGCTTAGGGAACTGGGAATGTTTAGCATCTCTAAAAGAAGGCTGAGGGGGGATATGATAGCTATGTTTAAATACTTGAAAGGATGTTATATTGAAGAGAGAACAGGTTTGTTTTCCATGGCTTCAGAGACTAGGACTCAGGGCAATGGTTTCAAACTACAGGAAAAGAGATTCCATTTGAACATTAGGAAGAACTTCATGATGGTTGGAGCTGTTTGGCTGTGGAATATGCTGCCACAAAGGGTGGTGGAGTCTCCTTCTTTGGAGGTTTTTAAGCAGAGGCTGGATGGACATCTGTCGGAAATATTGTGATGGGGTTCCTGCATGGCAGGGGGTTGGACTAGATGGCCCTTGAGGTCTCTTCCAATGATTCTATGATATCCTGCACTTTGAATTCAATAATGTCCCAATGATGATTGGTGGCAAATATCCCCCTTTAAAGTTTTCCTGTTGGTCCAGGAAGCTGCAGGGTTTCAGAAAAGGTGGTGAGAAATAAACTCTAATTTCTTCAGCTTGCCTATCTGAATACTGTGATTCTGTACTGACCTCTGCATATGTCAGGGGTTAACAATGCATATGGATCAAGATTTTCTACGGATCATTAGCCAGCCGAAAAACAAACTGTATGGAGACAAGATTTGAGAGTGAAAATTCAAATCAAATGGGGCTTCATCGCAATCCGGGTGTGGGCACGAACTGCTAATTCAGCAGTTCACAATGTTTGTTCTTCAGATACACTGGTGTTCCATGGGTACCCTGGCTTCTCTCCCTTGCCTCATCCTGCTGGTTCCCACTCAGAGGAGGTGGCCAGATGGAAAGGCTTAGGACATTGCCTCTGAGAGGAGGCAGGGAACAGAAGCATGTGTGTGTGAAGAACGGACCATTACAAACCACTGAACTTGTAGTTTGTGGCCATGTTATCGTTGCCATCTTTATCATCATTGTTGTCATCAGTATTCCTCATATTTTTGGACGCTTCTTCTTTAAAGAAAAAAGCTACAGGCATATTATGATTAAAATTTACAAAATTTACAACACCAAAAATTAAAATCAATATACAAGTGGTTCGTGATATAAAGGAAATAATTTGTTCCAAATGAAATTCTGTTAAGCAAATTTTCCTTTGTACAAATTTCCCACAGGAATGCATTGAAAAAGGGATTAATCTCTAATCACGACAGTTTTTGTTGTACTGATTCGACCCACAGGCGATTCTGTTAAGCAATTTCCCCCTATCTCTGGAAATTTATTCCTTTAAGCGGATTTTCTGTTAAAGACACCACTTAATATACAGAGGTCCACTGTATATAATATAAAACAACACTGATTCCCTGATAAAGTTATAAGCATAATTTATTGTCACTAAAATGAAATTTTAAAACCAGTTATTCATAGGCCATTTAATGATTGGCAGTAAAGACATACCTTACCTAGTGCTAAAAAGATGAAAATATTGCAGCCAGGAAAGCCCAGCAAGAAAGTGATTCTTTGGACCTTGTCTTTTTTTTCCAATAGGGAGGGAAAGAAGCAAAAGCAAAAAAGCAAAGCAAGGGAAAAAAAGCAAAGTGTTCTGCTTATATATCGCCCCATATAACTTAAAGCACTATCTGGGAGGTTTACAATTTAATTATGCATGCTACACATTGTACCCCCCCCCAAGCAAGCTGGTGACTAATTCTACCAACCTCCGAAGGATGGAAGGTTGAGTGAACCTTGAGCCTAGTATCGAGAATTGTACCCCATGAGCACAGTTTTAGCTGCAGTACAGGCATTTAACCACTGAGTTACAAGGCTCCTTCTTTATATCATAAAGGAGACACCATCTTCATATCATAGTGACTAATGCAAAGTATTCTTAGTAGAGATGGGCACGAAATGCAAAAATGGTGTTTCATTTTATTTCATTTCATTTTGCTTTCCATTTTGTTTTGTTTTGTTTCATTGTGTTAACAAATTTTTAAAGAAAAAAATCATTTCATTTTTCATTTCATTTTTTTTTTGCTTTTCTCACTTTACAGTCTGTGACTGTGTTACTCTGTCTCTCTCTCTAAAATATTCTTTAAAAAATTGAAAAAATGTTTTTTAATATTTATGATAGTTGAAATAATATATAAAATATTTTTTAAAATAGAGCACAGAACCAAGATATGGCAGTGTGTGCGTTTTGGGCTCCTACAAGGCTTTAGAGCAATTGGGCCTTTCCTGGGGTTGGCCAGGGAAGGCCTGAAATACTGGGCCACTATAGACCCAAAAAAACCAGTGACAGGGGGCAGGTAGGTAGGCAGGCCAGATAAGGTAGGCAAGCAGACAGGGCAGGCAGGCAGGCATGGTAGGAAGGAAGGAAGACAGTCAGTGGAACAGGTAGAAGAACATGTGGACCTATGGGTTGGGGGGAGAACCCCAACATGGAAAGGTTGAACCTGATGAAGGTCAACCTTTCTATGATCCTGTAAGATTGTGGTTTCAGTGCCCAAAAATAGGCTAAGTTAAAAAGGCTCAAAGATGAGACAAAGACAGATTTCCCAAGAATTGAGGCTAAGAAAAAATGCATGTTCTCAGCGCTGAGTTTTATTTAGCAAAAGCAAAATGCAGAAACAGACAGCCTTTTGCAGAAGACGCAAAAGGGGTCTCCCTCACAATGAGAGAAGACCTCGAACACACATTTCCAGCGGTTTTTATACAGTTTCAGACCCCTTTTCTGCATGGCCACACCTTCAGACACTGCCCATCAATCACATCCCCCACCTAAGAATAGTAAGGTATATAAGTTCCTGCAACTTCCTCTTTTTCGCTTCAGTCCTCTCAGCTATCTTAAGCAATAACTGCTTCCGTTGCTAGGTGTTGCCAGGCTGTGGTCTAGCTATTCAGCTGTGTGCTTATAATATCACACCTTAATTGCATTCCATATTGAATACATATTGCTATACATATCCATAGTACTTATTGATTACATTTTTTATTGATTAGCAATGTCACAGCTGACAATCCCAAGGTTGGGAAGTGAGCGGCATGGCCTCAGTATGTTTCCCATGCGGGAGAACACCCACTCATTCTGGATGCCAGCTGGTACTGTTAAACATAGTTGCAGATACACAACTGAAGAAAGAGGAGGGTGAATTGGTAATTATAATGGTTACGGCCACAAGGCTGATGTTTGCCAAATATTGGAAATCTAATACTCAATTAGTAATGGAAGAATGGTATAAGGAGTTATGGAATTTAGCTATTAATGAAAAATTGACGTGAAATTAAAATTAGGAAAGGGCTGAGCAAATGTAATGACTTTAATGGAATATGGGATAATTATTGGTATATGTATTTCATACACCTGGAGAAGACTCAATGTACTTCTGGAGAGAAACGGGCTGGTCAATACCATGAAAGTTGTAATTTTGTTTAAGTCCCGGGGGGGGGTTGCATTGGGTTTATGTCTGTATATTGTTATATTTTTGCTATATTGTTGTTTTGTTATTTTCTATCCTTATCTTATTTTGCTGTTTTATCTGTTCTTTTATAAATAAAAATATTTTAAAAATATATTAAAAATCAATCAAAGTAAACATGGATTTACAGGTTTTAAGCACTGGACATCGACTTTGTAGGGAGTATCAACCATATTTATTAAATATCTAATCATTTTTATTTCATTAAAATTATTTTAAAGTGTTTTTAAAGCCTTTTATTTCATAGTGATTAGCCACCACAAAGAAGAGAAAACAAAATGAAATGAGATTTTCAGTTTCATTTCATTTCATTTCTCTTTTAAGGTGTGGTTCGTTTCTCATTTTGTTACATAAAATGAATAATGAAACAAAAAAATATTTCATGCCCATCTCTAATTCTTAGTTCTTTTTCTCCTATGTTTACTCTTCCTAGATCCTCTTTTTCTTAGAATGCCTCATGGGGGTAAAGAAGAGACATTCAAAAAGCATGAGATCTTATTTCTTTATCTGATATGATCTTGAATTACTGTATAGGGTACTTAATGTGCAAATTAATCTCCTGCACATGCAACAATACCGGTGGCTGTCAGGGCTATAATTAGAAACACACAAATTTCCTGCAGAATTTTCCAGAGAGTAGCTGCATTTGCTTATTTTATTTTAAAGCAAAGAAAAACAAGGCAAAGTGTTCTGTTTTATAGTTCTAAAGCACTGGACAGTCTACAACTCTCAGGAATAGAGATGGGCACGAAATGAGTGATTTTTCGTTTTCATTTTCATTTTTTCATTTCGTTACGCAACAAAAATGAAATGATTTTTTTTAAAAAACTAAATGAAAACAATAACAAAATGACCAAATTTGCCGTGTTTTTCATTTTCATTGCAGCAGATGCATTGAACTAAAAAGAATGCTAATGAAACAGCAATTTTTCATTTTTGATTTTGTTTTTTTGTTTCGTTACCTAACAAAACAAAAATGAATTTTTTTGCAGAAACGTCACGAAAACAAAAACGAACCGAAACGGACCCCTAAACGACCAAACGACAAACAAAACACCATTTTTTGAGTCATGCCCATCTCTACTCAGGAATGCTGGGTACTCAATTTATTGAAATTCGCAGAGTGGAAGGCTGAATTCAAATCAGCCTTGAGCTGACTACCTGAATCTGTCAGGAACGAACCTTTGTAACAAGCAGAGTCTTGGCTGCATTACTGCAGTTTAGCTGCTGTGCCACAAGGCTTTTTAATTCCCATTTTACTTTATTTTATTTCTACCCCACCTTTCTTCTTGTGGGGCAATGTGAGGTGACCTGGAAATGATTAAAGCCACAAACATGAAAGCAAGGACAAACCACACGTTTAAAAACCAAAACGTATGAACTATTAAAAGGCCTGAAATCAACCCACACTAAAACAAGTTAAGGATGTATTTTCAAAGATGAAAGAACAACTTTCCCTTTAAAATCCTTTCTTGAGCATCAGTTTACATATTAAAAGCCTGCTTGAAAAGGAAGGTCTTTGCCTTCCAGTAGATGTGAACAAAGCAAAGTATTCTATCAAGCTGATGGTAAATGGAAAGTCCTGCCAGTGCTGCCACTACAGTAACACCGGATGACACCATTTGCACAAGCATTGCAGTTTGTAAGTGATCTCCATTATTTGGTGTTGGTAGTGGTTATTATTAAAAACAACAACTAGCTTCTGCTGGCCAACACCAGCTCTTTTATAAGTGGTACAATCCCACATGGCATGAGTGTCCACCCAGGGGATGCCCAGTATCATGTTGTTCAAAAACTCTTGTGGCACCTTGAAGACGAACATGTTTCATTTGCTGTAGGTTTTAGATTGTATCCCAATTCTTTAGGTGCATCTTCAAGCCCATAAAGTGCCGCACACACCCCTTCAAATTCTCCAAGGGGGCTCCTCTGTGTAATAACTTCCAGGGATAAAGACAAAAGAAAATATTTTCCACCCAGTGTGTTGTTAGTCTGTGGAACTCCCTGCCACAGGATGTGCTGATGGCATCTGGTCTGGATGTCTTCAAAAGGGGATCGGACAGATTCCTGGAGGAAAAGTCCATCACAGGTTACAAACCATGATAAAGATGCATCATCTCCAGGCTTAAAACCAAGGGCACTTCAAGGACCAGATACAGGGGAGTGGTATCAGGAGACAGATATCTAGTCTCATGCGCTCCCATCTGGTGGGGCCACTGTGAGATACAGGAAGCTGGACTAGATGGGCCTTTGGCCTGATCCAGCATGGCTCTTCTTATGTTCTTATGTTCTTTGCCAAGCATAAATCCCAGTCTTTGGTACCAATGCCCTAAGTCTGAGTCCCTATTAAGAGCAAGCTGATAACTACAAGCCACCAGAGGTTGCATATTTTCTATTACCAATAATGGATTCCCATGTGACTGAGTGGCTTTGTTTGGCTGGATTAGTTACTGGCTGTCCTCAGGAAAAATAACTATGAAACCTTCCTGTCCAGACTCAGGCTTTGTTTGGAAAGATGATAGATTTTATCAACTCTGATTTTTGGCTGAACTTTCTGCCGTTGACTCAGAAAACGTCTGCTGCCCTCCACAAAAACAGCTATCATCACCATCATCATCATCATCATCATCATCATCATCATCATCATCATCATCATCATCATCATCATCATCATCATCATCAACAACAACAACAACAACAACAACAACAACAACAACAACAACATTTTTATGCCGCCTTTCTCCCCAAAACATTATGTTCCCAGTTTCTCAGTAAAGTTTGGAAACAGATTGAAATCAATCCTTTCACACATCACTAATTTGAAGAAAGACATAAAACAAAATGACTAATTTTTGAAGGTTTTTAGCCCCTTTCCTCTCTTACACTCTCTCCTTCTGAGCTGGTTCAGAAGCAGGTGTTCCCAGTAGTTTATTTTGGGGTGCAGGGCTTCTGTCTAGTTGTGGGCAATTCATATTCATGAATATGGATAAGAATATGAACCGCAGCACCACTGGTGCCATGGTGGCTCAATTCCCAATGTTCAGAAGTGGCCAGGTCACTGACTGGGCTCTGTGTCACACAAAGCTCCATGCCATCATTGTCAGCCTGCCTTCCCCAGCCATTCCCAGCCTTATTCACCTCTTTGGTGTGGAGGTGGGATGGGAAATGTCCCCACTCAGCTAATGAGTGGTCAGCTGCATAGGGAGACAAGTAAGGACTGGGTGGGCTCCTTCTGGGATCACTGTAATGAAATTGACCACAGAGCCTCATGCCCTGCAGAGCCTGGTATGTGGTATGTCCAGTTCTAAGGGATGGGATGGGCCATTATAGCACCTGTGGTGCCATGGTGCATATTTGTTTCCCCCCAGAAAAGAATACTAAATTGCTCCTGAGTTTTGTCTCATGTCTTCCCATTGCTCAGTATTGGCAAATTTTGATAACTTTGATCTGCCAATACTTTTGGAGGACTAGAGACATAATTGCCATGCCAGATTATTGGGGACCACCAGTTCTTGGTAGGAGTGTGTGCAAATTTTCTTCTTCTTCATGAATTCTGATTGAAACTGACCTTACTTGCACTTTCTGAGCTTGCATACAAATAAGAAAATATGAAATACTTTTCGCAGAATCCTTTGGATTTTTCATTCCACTAGATTTAACAATGCAGCCCTGAGCTGCTTCATCATCAAATACATTTTGGAATATGCACTAGAAAAAAACCCAAAACAAACAAACAAAAAACCCAATATCTAAGTGCATCCTTCTGTTTTTGCTGCAGGTTTACTAAGGCTTCCAAAAACTTTCGGCTACAAAGTGCTGTGCAGTGGAGCGAGCACCTGCTGTTAACCCCAGCTCCTGCCAGCCTAGCAGTTTGAAAGCATGTAAATGTAAGTAGATAAATTGGTACCACCGTTAAAACTGGAAAGGTAAAACAGTGTTTCCTTGCAGCCATGCCGGCCACTTGGCCATGGAGTTGCACAGCACTGGCTCTTTGGCATGAATACCAAGAGGAGCACTGGCCTTATAGGTCCTTTCCTATTCAGTTATTCTATGAGTCTATGATTAACATGTGAGAACACAAAATAGACCAGGAACAAACATATACGGTATATCCTCCTCTGCCTCCTCATTCCACCCAATAAAGCTGGAGATACATTGCAGCTGTATTAGTGTGTCAATTTGTTTGCTGGGTTAAGAAGAAAAAGGGTCTCATATTCAGGGCATACAAAAACATGTTTATATCTAGTTCTCATTCACTGATGTTGTTCTGCTCATTTGAACCTCCGGGCAGGGAGGTTAACTGGGTTTTGATGGAGCAAGCTGCGCATTCAACTGTGCTCTCATAGACAAAATATCAGTGACATCAGGATCAAACCTGTGCTTCTACTTCTTGCAAAGTATGGGACTACTCAACTTCAAAGAGAAATCTTCAATCAAAACAAGTTGAATACACAGCAAAACAGTTTTCATGGACTTCAAGTCAATTTTGCCATCTCTCTGGGGTTTTAAGGGAGGTTCTTTAATTTGAAATGTGAAAGGCTACAGTTTGCAACTAGAGATGGGCACGCCCAAAAAAATGGTGTTTCGTTTGTCGTTTGGTCGTTTAGGGGTCCATTTCGGTTCGTTTTCGTTTTCATGACCTTTTTTGCAAAAAAATTTGTTTTCGTTTCGTTATGTAATGAAACGAAAAAATGAAAATGAAAACGAAAAATTGCTGTTTTGTTAGCATTCTTTTTAGTTCAATTCATCTGCTGCAACGAAAACGAAAAACACGGCAAATTTGGTCGTTTTGTTTTCGTTTTCATTTTGTTTTAAAAAAAAATTGTTTCGTTTTCATTGTGTAATGAAACGAAAAAATGAAAACAAAAATGAAAAATCGCTCGTTTCGTGCCCATCTCTATTTGCAACCAAAGGTGGGAGCCTTTGTCAGATTTCATTTCATTAAATCACGTCCCCCCCTCATCTAGCATTCTTAAATCCATCCAAATTCCTAATTCCATGCCTGCATGCAAGGCAAGACTTCTTCCTTTCTGTTTGGAGGTTTCTGCATATTTTAGGTCTTTTCTATGGAGGAGGTTGGGACATTTAAATAAATAAATAAAGAAATAAATAATAGTAACAACAACAAAAAATTGGTGCTCATTTCCAGAATGTTTTCCAAAATGTTCACGTATAGTGTTCTCAAAGTCTTTATGCATAATATATTAATCTCATAGCAGAGGTGTAAGAGCTGTGCATTTGTCACCAATTCTTCCCACTGACTGAAATAAACATGCAAGAAAAAATATACACTTGTTATGGCACGTTTGTGCAATACTCCAAAAAATACAAGGAATGCTGTGCATTATTCAGACAATAAAAAGGAAATGAAAACTGACGATCAGGTTGTTCACCTTAGTTATGACAAGAAACCAAAAAATGTACACAGACCTTTGTGAATAGTTTCAAAGTCTATGAATTGGACAAGTTTGTTAAAATCTTGGTTATATGAAGAGTACTGTTTGTATGTGTGCATACCCATCTATGGAGGAGATCATTTAATATTCTCAGTATGTAGATAAGTGAAACCATGTCTAGCGATCATGTGGATACTGCAATGCTACTGTGTAATTAAGCGGTCCTTATAATATACAGTGGTACCTTGACTTACAAGTGGCTTGACAACCGAGCAATTCGACTTACGAGTGGAAATCATTGGCAATCATTGGAAATAGATTTCTGAACAAACTCGAGATACGAGTGGAAATCCATTTCCAATTATTTCCTTTCAGTACAGATCTCCACCTCGGGAGGCCAGTGGCATATAAAGTACTGTACTGTACTGTTTACTGTACAGTACAGTACTGTACATGAAGGGCAGCAAGGCTCCTCTCCGCAGCCCTGACAAACAGCTGACTTTGACAGGTCAGACTGTCAAAGTTGGCTTGGGGTTGCAGAGAGCCGCCTTTGGCTGCCACAGAGCCTTTTGAATTCCCCACTGCATGAGCACCCTCGCTGGTGCAGCGGATAATTTAAAAGGATCCAGCCTTCCTCCTCCTCCTCTTCACCTGAGACTCAGGTGAAGAAGTGGAAGAGGAAGGCTGGAGCCTTTTGAATTTGCCGCCACATGAGCACCCTCGCTGGCGCAGCGGATAATTTAAAAGGATCCAGCCTTCCTCCTCCTCCTCTTCACCTGAGACTCAGGTGAAGAAGTGGAAGAGGAAGGCTGGAGCCTTTTGAATTTGCCGCCACATGAGCACCCTCGCTGGCGCAGCGGCAAATTGCCTTCCAAGCCTCCTGGGCTGGTCGAAGATCTGTTCGCTGTGGTAAGCAGGTCATTTTCAAAGTGATCTAGCCCAGCTGTCATGGGTTGGGTCGCTTTGAAATCCCCCTGCCATCAGCAGCGACCCTCTCCTTGTGGCGGGTGGGGGATCTCAAAGCGACACAGCCGATGACAGCTGGGCTAATTGCTTTGAAAACAGCCTGCAAGCTGCAGCCTTTCCCTACCCACTGCGGTGAGAGGCTCGTGTGACAAGGAGGAGGGAGGGAGGCTGTATCGTGCTGCCACCACCCATCCACCGGAGCTGCATGAACATGCACCCATCCCAGGGATCAGTGCATAGAGAAGCAAGATCAAACTTGAGAAAAGGCATCAAGGCGGCAAAACATCAATATAAGTGTAAGGTGGAGAGCTACTTAGCAAACAATAACACAAAGCAAGTATGGTAGGGGCTGCAGCATCTTGTCAATTACAAGGGAAATACCAGGAATACAGTCAAGGCTGATGCCTCATTGGCAGAGGAGTTGAACATCTTCTTCGCCCGCTACAATGTAAGAAGATCAGGCATCGTAGCTTCTGCCTGCCAGCCTTCTAATTCTCAGCCACTCATTCTACATGATCATCAGGTGAGAGCTGCATTCTGTATCTCAGGTAGGAGATACAGAAGTATAGCAAGCCGTACCAACAGGCTAAAAAACAGTTTTTATCCATGGGCTGTTCGACTGTTAAACATGACAACACGTGATAGACTCATGGGGCTGGCGAGTTTTGCAGCAAGTAAACAGTGTGATATCAGATTGAATGGCTTTTTAGTGGGATGGTGTTGGGGGGAGGGAGGGAGCTCAGCCAATTTCATTGTACACTGGTTGAACAATGACAATAAAGGTTATTATTGGGAGGGAGCTGCTCATATAAGAAGAACCATGCTGGATCAGGCCAAAGGCCCATTTAGTCCAGCTTCCTGCATCTCACAGTGGCTCCACCAAATGCCTCTGAGAGTGCACAAAATTAGATACAGTAGACCCTCATATAACAAATGGTTTGTATAACATAAAATCTGTACAACATAAAAAATTCCAGAGATAGGGGAAATTTGCTTAACAGAATCGTCTGTGGGGCAAATCCATACAACATAAAAATGGTCTGGTCATGATTAAGGATTACTCTGTTTTTAATGCATTCCTATGGGAAATTTGTCTAAAGAAAAAATTTCTTAACATAATTTCATTTGGAATGAATTAATTCCTTTATACAAGGTAGCACTGTATCTATCTCCTGATACCACTCCCCTGCTTCTGGCCCTTGAAGTAACCTGTTTTTTAAGCCTGGAGTTTACACATCTCCATCTTGGTTTGTAACCTGTGATGGACTTTTCCTCCAGGAATCTGTCCAATCCCCTTTTAAAGGCATCCAAGCCAGATGCCATCACCACATCCTGTGGCAGGGAGTTCCACAGACTAACAACACGCTGGGTAAAAGAAATATTTTCGTTTGTCTGTTCTCACTCTCCCATCCCTCAATTTGAGTGGATGTCCCCTAGTTCTGGTGTTTTGCGAGAGAGAGAAGAGCATCCCTCTATCCCCTTTACTCATGTCCTGCATTATTTTGTATGTCTCAATCGTATACCCCCTCAGGTACTTTTTTCCAGATTAAAGAGCCCCAAATGTTTTAGCCTTTCCTCATAAGGGAGGTCCCCCAGCCCAGTAATCATTCCTTAAGTGCTGAAAATATTAATGATCGCAACAGGCATTTTTCATACCCCTCCCTACCCTGCAAGTAAGGTTGCTCTGTGGCATAATTGGTTTTTAGCTTGTAAATATGAGGTCCATATGCTAGCCTTATTTCTGAGACATAAAGGTTTTCTGGAATCACATGTTCAAAAGGCATCATTTCAACTAATTACCCTATCTGCAAAGTAGACGCCAAAATCCTGTTGCTTACCGTAAGGAATGGCAAAACCTCCAGTCCTTTATTAGGTGCCAGTAGAGATGCCCTCCTGCACCTTTCAAGCATGCACTGAGCTTGCGTGTGGGTGTGCCCCAGAAAACCCCAAGGCCCCTCCCCACGATTTCTACCAAAGTTTTGCCCAGACAAAACCTGACATCCTGTGGTCTCTTACACTTTTTCTTAAGGATTTTTTTTTTGTCAATGCACACAGAGATAGGGGTGGGAAGCGGCAAAAAGTCCTGCAGGGAGCACAGAGAGAGGGAGGGAGTTTGGCACAGCATCAGTAGAAATGCAAACAACTGCCCACACAACTCAGCAGATAGCTAATGGATTAAAATCTCAAATGCCCGTGACAAGGAAGTAATATAATAAGCAACCCTGATGGAAGAGAATCCCATAGTTTTCTGTGAGTGTCTCAGTACCACCAATATCCAAGCACCAAAAACTTTTTCTTTTAATTTCTTTCCATTTCTTTATTTGCCTGCATTCATGTTTGCTGAAATTCTTCGCCTACAACAGGCACGGTAGATTAAATCACGTTCATGGGCCAGACAGAAAACACAACTCCACCGCTTATATTAAGCCATGATTATATGAGCAGCTTCATCTCATTTAAAAATAAAGGCACACCTCATTAAAGCACTGCACTTTAATATGGCTGCTCCACACTTGAAACCAATTGTACCCAATTTGTCTGTTTTTTAAGTTGACTACTCCTGTGCAGGTATGAAGGAGTTTTCATAACAATCGTCATAGGCACATGGTAGTAATTTCAGTGGAAGGTAGTCATTCCAATGGAAGAGCAATACAATATCTACAAACTGGTGGCTTCTTTGGTCTTTCTCACAAACAGCAAAATAAAGGGTTATCTTGTTAACTTGATCCACAGCCTGAAGATTTGATTAATGTAAAGGCCAGGTTTGTCTAGTGCCCGATTTACAGTAATGTAAGTAACCTATATGGATTTGACCAAACTCCGGGAGGCAGTGGAAGATAGGAAGGCCTGGCGAGCTCTGGTCCATGGGGTCGCGAAGAGTTGGACATGACTGAACAACTGAACAACAACAACAAAAGTAACCTATAGTAGGGACTCCAATTATGAGGAGTCCCAAAATGTTGCTGTTATATGTTGTCATTTTTTTCTAGTTAGGGCAACTCTATAATTTGTGACTAGAGATGGGCACGACTCAAAAAAATAATTTTTTGTTTTTCGTTTTTCGTTGAGGGGTCCGTTTCGGTTCGTTTTTGTTTTTGGGGGTTTTTTGCACATTTTTTGTTTTTGTTTTTGTTACGAAACAAAATGAAAAAACAAAATGAAAACGAAAAACTTTCATTTCGTTAGCATTCTTTTCAATGCAATGTGTCTGCCATAACGAAAACGAAAAACACGGCAAAATTTTTTGTTTCGTTTCCGTTGTCGTTTTGCTTCTGAAAAATTTTTTCGTTTTCATTTTCGTTGCGAAATGAAACAAAAAAACGAAAACAAAAACAAAAATTTCGATGAGTTGTGCTGATCTCTATTTGTGACCTCACAAAGATCCTATCATTGTTTGCTGTGACTGAGTCTTTTAAACCCAACATGATGGCTTCCTTTGTTGAGTCAGTCCAATTCATATTCAGTCTTCCACTTTTAGCTTCTAAATAAATGGTTAACTCATTTCATGTTTTATACCACTGGGTGAATACACATTTGTTGGCAATGCTGGGGGGGGTGGGCTCTTAAACTTCACATAAATTTGAGGGCTCAACATATCTTAAAGTGGCCCTGGGTTGGCCTATGATGACAACTTCAATCCATGATTTTACTGGCACGTAATAACAATCCTGAGTGGGTGAAGTGGATGAAGAACTTCCTTTTCTTTGTGTAGATACACACCATGAAAATACTATAGACTGCTTGGCACAGGAGAAGGAAGTTATTGTCATCTCTCAGAAAGTCTGAGAAGATTCTTAGTCACCAAGGTGGGTCTGGAAGTTGAGTCATGGCAACTGGACTTCTTGTCTTGAGATATTGAAACATTTTGCTGCTCATCCAAACAACTTTGTCAGTCTGAGGAAAGCTCGTTGTGAGTCATCCATTTTATAGTTCGGTATAAACTCATCTGGATGACAGAATCTTCACAGACTCACCCAGGTGTGGTTATCCAGAAGTTGAGTCATGGCAACTGGATTTCTTGTGAGATCAAGATGTTTCACTACGCATCCAAATAGACAAGACAAGGGATGGGCAATTCATTTTGGAACCTACTGGTTCTGAAATGACCCCCACGAGCCCAGGTGGTGTTTGGAAGCCTCTGACAAACAAGCAGCCAATCACCTTCTTCTGCGCCTGCATGGAGCTGAGCTCCAACAGGGAAGTAGGCTCTGACGTCATCTTTGCTCCTCTGTGGTGCTTGCCAATTAGATGGTGGCAGGGGATTATGCCTGTCTCTGCACAGCTCTGAAATGAACTGCCCATCTCTAGATGAGATTGACAAAGCTACTTGGATAAGTGATGAAATGTTTTGATTTCACAAGCAAAGAAGTCCAGTTGCCACAATTCAACCTCTGGTCATCTATCAATGTAACTATATGATGCAGTTAGATATCACCTAAAGTTCAATCCTAGCGTTTTTTTTATTTATTTATTTATTTATTTATTTATTTATTTATTTATTTATTTATTCCCTTGGAATATTGTACTTTGAAATGTGGTGAGGAACTTAGCATTCTCTACTACAGTGCTCCAGTGCAGTATTATATAAATTGAGTATCCTAACAGTGAATTTTAAGTACTTCATGAAATTTAGAGGTGGGCATGAAACGGAAAAATAATGTTTCATTTCATTTCATTTTGTTCCCACCCCAGTTTCATTTAGTTTCTTTGTTATGATTTTTTTTAAAAAATCACATGGAACAAAATGAAACAAAACAAATGCTCCTCTGGGTCCTAGAGGCACCAGATCAGGTGCCCATGAGCCATTTTTAAAGGAGTCCAGCTGAGCTGTCATCAGCTGTACCCCTTTAAAACTGGCCCAGTTACCACCAGGGATCCCTCCGGTAGCAACTGGGACATTTTTAAAGGGGTACAGCCAATGACAGCTTGGCTGAATCCCTTTAAAAATGGCTGGATCGCCAGCATGGAAGCCCCTGGTGGTGACTGGCCTGGTTGCCACCAGGAGATTCCCCTGGTGGCGACTGGGCCATTTTACAAGGGAGACTCATGCTGATGACCCAGCCATTTTTAAAGGGGTACAGCTGAGCTGTCATACACTGTCAGTCAGCATCACGGGGATCCCCCTGTGGGAACTGGGATATTTTTAAAGTGATACAGCCAATGACAGCTCTGCTGGACCCCTCTGAAAATGGCTCCCCGGCACCAAATCTGGTTCCTCTAGGATCCAGGGGAGTCACCCTCCACTTACCTTACAGCTGAGAGGAGGCCAGAAGCCCGGGCTGAGAGGAGGAGGAGGAGGCAGGGAGCACTGGAGCAGCTGCGGGTACCAACCTCCTCCTCTTCCCTCTCCTGGGCACTGGCAGCAGCTGCAGTGGCTCATTGCGAGCCGAGCAAGTAAGGGATCCCTTTTACAGATGGAACAAAATAGTTCGTTTCAAGAAAAATAAAGTCCGTTTCATTTCATCTGTGACAAAATGCCGTTTCCTCGTTCCGTTCCATTTCATTTCATTTTGGGCGTTTATACACGACCCCTAAACTCCATGGCAAATGGCTGCAAGCTCCGGAGCTTTAAAATGTTTCCCCACCAGCTCCGGAGTTTGCAAAAAAATAAGTGCGACCCCGCCCACATAAGCGCGACCCAGCACACTTTTCATGTACCTGCTCTCCCGTGGTGACAATCCCTGATGCGGTTTTAAGGGAGTGAGTGTTGGCTCTCCTCGCGTCTGTTTGTTGTTTTTTGCCTGCCGCTCCTTTAAGAGAAGGAACCAGGAAGCCGGGCGGAATCAGGAAGAGAAGGAATCAGGAAGCTGGGTGGCTTCGGAGGTGAGATGCATTTTTTCCCCTCTTTTTTTCTCCCACCCCTCATGCAGACAGGAGCAAGGAAGTGCTGAGGGGTGGGAACACAGCAAGAGCAACGAACCCCTAAGATCTCTGGTCCAAATTTAAGTGGCCAGCGGATCTTAGGGGTCATGTGAAAAGGCCCTTTGTTACCTAACAAAATGATGAAACAGCATTTCATGTTTCATTTCGTGCCCATCTCTAATCAACAGCTGCATAGGATTAAGCCATGACAGTTGAGGTGGGATGAAACGGCAATAACTTTTGATAGATATACACTAAGAGAAATCATTCCCTACTTTGAGAGACCAATTCACGCACGTACTTGACATTGGCCTTTTTATGTTGAGATTTTATGCTAAGCATGAAAAAAAAAGCAAAGTGGGCTGCTTATACGCCATCCCATAGCATTTAAAGCACTCTCTGGGTGGTTTAAAAGTTAGTTATTCAGTTTACAAATTGCCCACTCCCCAAGCAAGTTGGGTACTCATTTTACCAACCTCAGAAGGATGGAAAGCTGAGTAAACCTTGAGCTGGCTACCTGGGATTGAACCCCCAGTTGTGACCACAGTTTGGGCTGGAGTGCTGCAGTTCAACCACTGTGCCACCTGCCACCCCCTGCCAGTCTTTCTGACTGGGTTAGCAGATTAAGCTTCTAATGGGGTTCTGTAAAATCCCAGTAGCCTTACTGTGGCCAAGTACCATTTATACCTTACAGGATGATGTATTGGAAGATGAATCATGAGCTAGTATTTACTAGCAAGTGCTAACCATAACAAGAACAGCAGTGCATCTTATAGGCAGCTTTCAGCTACAAATACCTCGACGAGGAGTACTTGAAAGATATTATCTTGTCACTTTTCCTATGGAGAAAGTACCTTTCATTTTATATCAGCAATCCTGTTTGCCAGCAGAAAACAATGTGCTTGAATGGTGTTATTTCCTCCCCCTCCCCTCCTCCCTCCATGCATTATGCTTGACATATGTGTCCATTTTTTAAATGGTTAAATCTAGAATCATCGGGAAAAGGATTAAATCTGCACTTATATGAGCGGTGAAGTAATACCTGAAATCACATTCATGCAAGGAACAAAATGCAAAGATTTATGGAGGACATTGGTGAGACATCTGCTATGAACATGCTTGAGGGGTGAGAATGGATAAATAATGCAAAAGATGGAATCAAAAGAAACCAGGCAGGGAAATAGCCTGATATTCGCTCTGCTGTATCCTCCCGGAAAGGTAAGCTCAGATGCGGTGATATACAAATATTTTCCAGCCTAGTGTCAGAGCATTAATTAAATGGTTTGCATAAGAAGGGAAGAGAACAAAGCCCATAATAACCCAGTGGAGGATTAAACATAACTCTGTTTGGCTTTGTAATATTTGATTTTCCCACTGGTATACCACAGACTGATTGAGTGGTGAAGATAATGAAATTTAACACACTTTAATAGACATATTAATCATCATCATCTGAAGCATGGTAAATAAACCAAATGTATGCAGTTTGGAAGTTTTGGATCCCTATTTTTTCAAATCCCGGAGATTATTTAGAGTAGTACCTCATAAGGTGGAAGGGACTCCTATAATAATTAAGATGCTATAGCATCTTTATAGGTACACATAGAAATCTTTGCCTATTCATGGGCATCAGTATATCCTGGCCATTAGAGATGGGCACGGAACGAACATTTTTTCGTTTCCGTTACCGTTTGTCATTTCTGTTATGCAACGAAACGACAAATGGAAATTGTGATGAAAATGAAATTAAACGAACAGAACCACGAAAATTGTGGTCGTTACGTTTCATTTCCGTTAATGGCGACGCGAAATGAAATGAGCTGTTTTAAATGTTAAAAAACGCCCTGGACATCCATAAAAATGCAGCAATAATTATTTATATTGTCTAATAATACCTACCAGGGGGGTTGGGGTCCTTAAAACGTTTGTTTTAGTCTTCTCCCATCGCGATGTATTATTCTTTTCCCTTTAAAATGGATGTCGCCACCAGCCACAAAATGGAGGCAAGCCATGCGATGGGATCATGTTCAACCAATAGCATGCCCAGGTTGCAGACTGGGCAGGCCGGTCTGGCAGCCACAGAGGGCATAAAAAGCTCTGGCAGCCCCCGTCCTCCTTGCAGTCTCTGGTGGGAGTTAGGGTGGGATTGCTGTCTCTGCTGTGACTCTAGCTTCAGTCCTGCAGCCTCCCTGTGTGCAAGCGTGCTGCGTACCTCTCCCGGTGAGTACCCTTGCCCCGCAGTGCAGTCACTCTGCGGTTGCCTTGCACCCTGGGCAATGCCCGCCGCTGCCTTTGCAGCCTCCCTGCATACCTAGTATATACTGTGTCTCTGCCAGCATCCATTTTTTTTAGTGTTTTCTCTCTGGTCTGGGGCGTTGGGGGATGCCTGCGCACGGAAATGCTTTAAAAATCGCGCAAAAGCGGGTAGAAATGACAAACGAAAAAATGAAAAATGGTAACGAAATTTTTCAAAAATTTCCCGACAAATGGAAACGAACCAAAACAGACCTCTCAACGACAAACGAAAAACTGAAATGCCATTTTTCTGTTTTCGTGCCCATCTCTACTGGCCATTATTAAGATATATGGGTATACACACATGATATTTTAGATGTTATTGATTAACATGAGTGAGAAACAACCCTTCCCAACAGCCATTAAGAGTGATTCATTATCCATGGCCTTCCTGGTGGAGGTGTGAAGTGCTTCTGATTTGTCTAGCGGTTTATGAAAGGGCAGCATGATAAGTGGCAAACAGATTGGTCCTAGGCAGAAGCACTTCACACCTCCACCAGGAAGTCCTTGGCTAACAACCCATACTTAATGGGTGTTGGGAATGATCGAATATGTGGGACTTCCACACACACAAGGCCATTGCATGTTTTATGAGCTTATTCAAAGCATTGTCTACCTAACAAGCCTATTCAGGCCAGTTTCCACCTAATGAGCCTCTTCAGACCAGGTTGGCAGGAAACCAAGGCGAATAATAAATTGGAGGCCTTGCACCAACTTTCCTTCAACTGACAAAGCTGTTTGGATGAGTAGTGAAAATGTTTCGATCTCATGAGAAAAGAAGTCCAGTTTCCACGATTCAACTTCCAGATAACTTCATCTGGATGACTGATACTTTTCACGGACACAGGGGCGTAGCAGGGTTTGGAGCACCTGGGGACAAAGTTGTTTTTGCACCCTTCTGGCCCTCCCCAAACCCATTGCATCCAGCCAGGGGGGGCAATCCTGTGGGTGTGGGGTGGGCAGGCAGGTGTGGGGTGTGTGTGTGTGTGTGTGTGTGTGTGTGTGTGTGTGCACGCGCGCACGTGCAGTAGTGCCCGTGTGCCCTACACCTCTCCCGTGGTGGGCTCAAAGCAAGGTGAGGAGAAGGAGGAGGAGGAGGAAGAGGAAGAGGAGGAGGAGGAGGGCACCACAGCCACTGCACTTCCTGCATGCCTGCCTGCCTGCTTGCTTTGCTGCTTGCCTGGTGTGCAGCAGCGGCGGAGGCTGCAGCAGCAGAGTGGGTCCCACCACCCAGCCTTAGCCCATGGAAAGGAGCACTGCTGGCAGGAAGGCGCACAGCTTCCTCCTCCTGCTCCCCCTTCTGGCACCCCCAGATTGCTGCGACCGGGGCAAATGCACCCTTCCACCTCCCCTAGATATGCCCTTGCACGGACACAAGTTGCATAAATGTGGTTCCTACGATGTTGCAGGAGGGCTGCATGAGGAGGCTTGCAGGCTCACAAAGACTGTAGTGTGGTCCTCTGTGCAGACCAAAGCAACTGTACAAGTAAAGATTTGCCCTGCAGGAACGTTGATGAGGATCTTGCCCCCTGGATTGGATCACAAGATCCCTAGGTCTCAAAGACAGAAGGCACAAAAGCTTTATTGTTGCCTCTGGGGATTTTTGCAAGCAGTTTAAAAGTTAAGGCACAGAAGTTCATCTGCTTCCACAAACAGACTTTGTTTGGACATTCCACAGAAGTGTTTGCTGACTGTTCTGGTGACAAAAGCAGCAGCAATTTAATTAAAACTTGTGTCCTATATATCTTTGAGTGTTTCATTGTTTTTAATGAAATTTTGAGATAAAAGAAAGGTTTTTAATTATGTTGCTGCCTCCTGGTGAACTCCTCGTTTTTCGTTAACACCCTCCCTCCAACCCCTTAATGCACCAGTCCGGAATAGGTCGTATCAGAACTTCTTCATTTATTAAAGGTTATGGCAACAAAATGCACACTGCACACCACAGCAAGGAGACACGGAACAGAGAAAATTAATATATTCTGCTAATTGGAAACATACTTGCCAAACATGGATGATTTGAGCTACACGCTCTGGGTAAATGACCTCTGAAAAATTCTGCAGCAGAAAGGGTAGAAAGTCAAGGCCTTTTCATAGATTTTTGTCTGGGGAATGGGAGAAACAATTATTCAGGGTTGGGACTTTGCCTTGTTAAGGGAAGGGGGGAAGGATGGATGGAAGAAATAAAAGGTGGAGGGGAATACAACACAGATAAGAGAGCATTTATTAGCTGATTTTGTGATCAACAATGTATCACAACATTTTATTACAGGAGCTTCTTTTGTTTAACTTAAATCTCCACCCTTCCACTGAGTGGGGAGAAAACAGAATTATAATGCATTGTGGCATACTGAAAAGCAAAGTAATGGGAGGAAGAAAGATAAATGCTTTGTTTTCTTGTCCAGCTTTCTTTGTTCTTTCCTATTTCAGTAACTGAAATCCTGGATTTGGTGAATGAACTCCAAAGATCCCATTGACTCAATTGGTCTACTCTAGTGCACCTTACTATACTAAGCAACAGGATTTCAGGCATTATTTGCTGAATCTTCTTTTTTTGGGAGGGGGGGTTCAATTCAACCTTGCAAAATATTTCCTGTTTGCATCTGCCATTCCACAAATGAGAAGCGCAACCATATCTGCAGATCTATGGATGAAATGCTGATTCAGAAGTGACAGAAGTGATTTGAGATAATGAACAGATAAATGCTTTCCTTTGGAGAGAAGCCAGCTACTTGCAATTGATTTTACATGCAACTCAAGTTACCTAACTGCTGATTCCTCAGTCAAATTGGTGTTTTGCTCAGATATGGCATCCATACTTATTCTCCCCCTTCCATGCAATATTTATACTTTGTTTTCAAAGTAAGTTGAGAATATGACCCATATTGTTCAGAAAAATATGTATCTCAGACTAAAGCTCGGCCTCACATTTCTCAGAAGACATCTCATTTCAACTACACATGTCTGGGATATTCTTACCCTTTTAGGGAGAAAAAGGCCATTTTGCAGAATGGTCTCTCAGTATTCTCTATTTTTTTTGTGAAATGGTAGTAGGGACATGCCAAATACTTGCTAAATAGGGACAAACACTATTACTGATGCCTATTGCTCTAGGCTATGGGGTCCTGAGGCATGACATGAGAGGGTCAGTCCTGGAGCCAATGATGTGTTCATCATTACAAGGCTCAGAAGAAGGTGACATGGAGAGGTCTGCCTACATCTTTTAGTGGTGGAGGCCAGAGGAAGGGTAGTGAAACACCAACCCGTCTTCTGACTCCAGCTGACTTATTAATTCCCTATGGAAAACAGAGTGTCTGCTCTTTCACTCTTTATGGAGCTGCTTGAGTATTAAAGTGAAGAATACTGCTTAAATACAACCCTAAGAACATAAGAACATAAGAAGAGCCATACTGGATCAGGCCAAAGGACCATCTAGTCCAGCTTCCTGTATCTCACAGTGGCCCCACCAGATGCGTTTGGGAGCGCACGAGACTAGATATCTGTCTCCTGCTACCACTCCCCTGCATCTGGTCCTTGAAGTACCCCAGTTTTAAGCCTGGAAATGATACATCTCCCTCATGGTTTGTAACCTGTGATGGACTTTCCCCCCAGGAATCTGTCCTATAGCACTTAAGCACTTTCTAGTTGATTTACAATTTAATTTTGCAGGCTACACATTACCCTCCACCCCCCAGCAAGCTTGGTTCTCACTTTACCATTCTTGGAAGGATGGAAGGCTGAGTGAAACTTGTACCGGCTCCCTGGGATTGAACCCGGGTTGTGAGTTGAGTTTTGGCTGCAGTATTGCAGTTTAGCCACTGGGATGGGAACTCTTCCTACTAAGAAGTGTGGTCTTAATTAACTCCACTTGCTAGTCCCTTGATTTCCACCTTCAGATCACACAAGGGTTTCCTAAACACAATAGTCTTGTGAGCAGTGGATTTTTGAGATGGAAGGAAGGTGGGTGAATGGAGTCCCCAGTGACATCAGCATGGTTGACATACTACGCAAGAGTGGTGGGTTGGTGGATAAAGGGGTGCCCACCTCAAAATTGCTTTAACTGAGAAACTGGACAGTTTCTTTTCTCCTTTATATGACCCATTCTTTAATATTTATTAAAAGCATGGAAATGATGCTGGGACTTAAAATACAGAAATACAGATCAAATTCTGCCCATGTGCTAAATGTGAAACAAAGCAGAGGAAACACATACATCCACTAGTGGCAAAAGTATAAATGGCAGACAGAGTCTCAAAATACATAAAAATATTGTCAAAATAGACTTTATTCTAAGGGGCTCAGGATCAGTTTTAAAATGATTTAAACTGACTATATTGTTGTTTTAGGCTTCGCTCCTAAAGAAGGCAACGGACGAAACAAGTTGAGCCCCAGTCCCTTAGAATTTATTTATTTATTTATTTATTTATTTATTTATTTATTTATTTATTTTTGCATTGCTAGACTGCTCCAATTTTCTCAAAGGAACTCTGACCGGTCTACATGAAAGCCAAATAAGAAGGAACAATTAAAATCCACGAACAAGCCAATAGCCATCAAACAAATCAAATAAAACAATAGCAAACAAAAGCAAAAGCCTGGCCAGAGGCTAAAAGGCTAGCAGAAAGGACAACAAAATCAGGAGGAGCAAAACAACATTACTGATTGCAGTAAGCTTCTTTAAAAAGTCAAGTTTTAATGCTTTTTAAAAAAGGCTGTTAGGGGCTCAACTTGGCAGATCTCGCTAGGGAGTTTGTTCCTCATAGCCAGGCCAGCCACTATTTTGACAATATTTTTATACATATTGAGACTCTGTCTCCCATTTACACTTTTGCCTAAGTTAAATGTACCCTAAATAATGTCACATTGCTGTGAACCAAGTTATCAGTCTTCTTCCTAAAACGAAGGAGGAGCTTGATTTAACTGACAAATGCATATCTGCTTACTATCTCATCTCAATAGTCACCATTTTCAGAATTTTCAGGTAATTACCTACAACAGGCAACATGTTATTACTTGTTTGGGCAATGAAGGTACAATTATAGTGCCTCTCAAACGTGATGTACAGTGGAACCTTGACTTACGTCATTAATCCGTTCCAGAGGTCTACACATAAGTCAAACATGACTTAAGTCAAACAAACTTTTCCCATAGAAAGTAATGGGAAAGTGGATTAATCTGTTCCAGATGATGAAAAAGACCCCCCGAAAACAGCAATTTAACACAAATTTGACTGGGACAGGAGATTCCTTCTGGGGATGTAAATGAAATGTCTCTTCAAAGAGAGGAGGAGGCAGTGGAATTATAGTCCACAAGTTATACGCCTCCACTTTTTAATGTTCATAGCAACAATGTCTAACATTTAAGTTTTACTGATTTTAACCTGACGTTCCAAGTTCTGAACAACTCTATGCTTACCATTAGAGTCCCACAACTGTACAGCTCCCCAACTAAAATGCTTCCATTGTGGACCAGACTTCTGCAGCCAGATTTTTTACAAGACTGAGCCGACTGTCTAACCAGCAAGGCCAGCCCCGAGCTCCCAACCCTTCTCCTCCTCCAGCAGCAGCGGCGGCTTCGGTGAGGCCGAGGACCAGCTCCAGGTGCTCAGAGCTGGCCTTGCCGAAGCTGCCGCTTCCAGAGGAGAGGAAGAAGGCAGGAGCAGTTTGGAGGCAGCAGCCGTGATGCTGGGTCATGGCTGCTGCCCGATTCCGGTGCCTTGTGCCGGGGCTCCGAGCTGTAAGTCAAAGCCTGTGACTCAAGTCAAACAGGCCCCTTCTTGCTGCAAGTCAAATATGATGTAAGTCAAGCAGCATGTAAGTCAAGGTTCCACTGTAATGTGTGGTTATGAAATTGCTTGTCCTCTTGTGACAAGCAACATTTTCTATTTACTTTCAAAAGTTAATTTTAAATGACATTTTAAGGCATTTGCAGACATGCTTTGACATGAAGTTTTAATCCTGATTAACTCTGAGTGGCAAAAAAGTATTGCTTTATTTAGCTTTTACCCCCTTTTAAAACATTTTCAAACTCCAGTGACAGAAGTGGTGACAACTAACAGAAATGGAGAGTTTTTCCCTACATTGTCCTTGTGCTGATCAACTTGATTCCAGATGTTTAAAAACATATTGCCTGACAAATGACTTCAGTGGATGAAGCAACAATTCCCTCTATAAAAACAATGAGTTATTTAAAATAATAATAATAATAATAATAATAATAATAATAATAATAATAATAATAATAATAATAATAATAATAATAATAATAATAATAATAAAAGATAAGCCACTGCTACACCTACCCTGCAAGAGGAATTTAACACTCATTTGCAAATACAAATCTCACCTGGTGCAGTTCACTTTAATATGCAAAAAACCAAAACTGTACACTGGAAAAAAATTAAATCCAATAATGGAAAGTCTGTATTCGGTGGGGGAAAACATTAGGATGCCACATCCGTACTTGCTGTATGATTAACAGGAATGGGGAAGGAAATGCTGAAGTAATTGAATAAAAGAAAATGAATAATTTAATAGCTGGGTCAACTGAGCCAAGAGACTCGCTACACCTCACGTTTTTCATTACCAAACATATCGTGAAGAGAATAGTCCACCCACCCCAGGATCATTTTGTCAAACGGCACGGACCTTTTCTTGCTTCAAATGAGAAACTGCCAAGTGCCCTGTTTATGAATCAGAGACTGACTCTTAGGAGTAGAGATGGGCATGACTTGAAAAAATTTTTTTTCGAGTTGTCGTTAGTCGGGCCGGTTCCGTTTTGGCTCGTTTCCGTTTTTCACGAAATTTTCGCAAAAATTAGTCGGTTTGTTTTTTTGTTTTTGTTGTTGTTGTTAGTACTGGTTTGGGGAGGGGGTAGCGGGCTCCTGGAGGGAGCTGCAGGAGTCAGCCAGAGCCACAAGTGACGGACTGGCAGACTCTTTGCACCCGCTGTGTCTCACGTACTTGCATGTAGTGCAATGCAAGTAGATCTGGCTTAGGGTTAAGACGGGTTAGCGCAACGGCTAGGGTTAGGCTAGTTACGGGTGAGGTTAGGGTGAGTATTGGGGTGCACCTCTGGGTGCCTCTCTGACCCACTTAGAAGGACAGTGTACTGGCGTATGGGTTAGGCTTAGGGTTCGGGTTTGGGCTACGATTAGTGGGCTGTTTATGCCCGATTGGCACATCCCAGAAGTCTCTGTGGTCAACCTGGCCAAGTGGCCATGCGATTGGTGGAAAAATTGCATGGTCTACTCCCATGGGCGAGCCCATCATTGCAAATGTGCAGGTGTAAAAAAATAAAATAAAATAAAATAAAATAAAATAAAATCAACGGAGACTTTTTTTTTTGCAAGAAAAATCCACTGCTGCTACTGTAAAAATTCAAGCATTTAAAATAGCTAATTTTCGCATGTTTCTGTGGTGCTTTGGTGGGGTTTTGGGAAACGATTTCAAAAAAAATATTGCGGTCGCCATTTTGGATCCCCCCCACCGCATGGCAAATGGATGTGCCCTCCCAGCCTGGTACAGTCAGCAAAACCTGGCCATGCGATTGGTGGAATGGCTCCAAAACTTTGCATGGTCCACTCCCATGGGCGAGCCCATCATTGCGAATGCGTAGGTGTAAAAAATAAAATAAAATAAAATAAAATAAAATCAACGGATACTTTTTTTGCAAGAAAAACCCACTGCTGCTACTGTAAAAATTCAAGCATTTAAAATAGCTAATTTTCGCATGTTTCTGTAGTGGTTTGGTGGGGTTTTGGGCAACGATTTCAAAAAAAAATTGCGGTCGCCATTTTGGATCCCCCCCACCGCATGGCAAATGGATGCGCCCTCCCAGCCTGGTACAGTCAGCAAAACCTGGCCATGCGATTGGTGGAATGGCTCCAAAACTTTGCATGGTCCACTCCCATGGGGGAGCCCATCATTGCGAATGCGCAGGTGTAAAAAAATAAAATAAAATAAAATAAAATAAAATCAACGGAGACTTTTTTGCAAGAAAAATCCACTGCTGCTACTGTAAAAATTCAAGCATTTAAAATAGCTAATTTTTGCATGTTTCTGTGGTGCTTTGGTGGGGTTTTGGGCAACGATTTCAAAAAAAATATTGCGGTCGCCATTTTGGATCCCCCCCACCGCATGGCAAATGGATGCGCCCTCCCAGCCTGGTACCAGCAGCGCAGCAGTAGCAATAGCCAAGGAGAGGGGGGCGGGGAACCCCCCCCCAAATAAAACACCCTTCTGGCCTGGTAGGTGCCCTCAGACAGTTTTCACCTACTTTTAGGGCCGGGAATAACTTTTAAAAACTTTTTTTCTGTGCCGCTTGGCATTGCGCGATCGCCGCGATGCAAGTAACGAGCACGAAAAATGAGACCAAATTGTTCGTTCGTCGGTTCGAGCTCGAATTCTGGCGGAGTAATTCCCGTTTCCGTTTCTGTAGAGTAACGGATACGAGTAACGGAAATGGAAACGGGAATACCGCTAAGTCGTGCCCATCTCTACTTAGGAGTAGAAATGGTTTCTTATTTTCAAATGCATCTTCATAGCCGTGCTTTAATTGTGTATGTCGTGCTTTTATTTATATTTTTATGACACTGTGATTTTAAATGGTGATGAGGCCACTCTGTATTGTGCATAGGCCCACACAGAGTGAGACGGATATAATTGGGAACACAGCAACAAACAAGCAAATTGTCATCTGGTATTGGATTGAAGAGCATCCAAAACCTGTGATTAAGCATGCTTTATTTATTTATTTATTTATTTATTTATTTATTTATTTATTTATTTATTTATTTATTTATTTGTTTGTTTGTTTGTTTTTTTGTTTGTTTGTTTGTTTTTTGTTTTTTGCTTTTTTGTTTGTTTAACCCACCTTTATCCTTAAAAAGTACCCAAGGTGGGTAGCATCATTAAAAGACAGTGTTAAGGCTAACATGGGCGGTATACAAATCCTAAAATAAATAAATAAATAAATATACAAAATACAAATACTAAAAAGCATCAACTGCTAACTGTTAGAGCAGTACGGCAATGGAAGCAATTATCACAGGAGGTGGTGAATGCTCCAGTGCTGGAGGCATTCAAGAAAAGATTGGGCAACATCTGTTAGATCTGCTTTGGTTGGGATTCCAATTTTGAGTAGGGAATTGGACTTGATGGCCTTGTTGGCCCCTTCCAACAGCATTGTTCTATGATTCCATCCATAACTCAAACAAACACCACACAAAAAACATAAGCCACACCTAAACACAGTCAAAGCAATGGTAACAACAATCCATTTAAAATCCCCACTCAAGCAGTCAGGGCAGGCTCGCCTGAAGAGAAAGAGCTTAGCCTGCTTGTGGAAGGACAACAAAGATGGAACCAGCCAAGCCTCCGGTGGGAGGGAGTTCCAGAATCTGGGAATAGCAATAGGGATGGTCCTCTCAAATGTCCCCGCCAAATCTACTGATGATGGTGATGGGACCAAGAGAAAGTCCTCTCCTGATTATCTTAACACTCGAGCAGGCTTGGACATAGAGTGACTCCCAATCTGTAGAGAGATATCTTCTGTTTTGAGGTCTATAGCAAAAGACACGAAGTGAAATCCTCTTCGTCGTCACATGATGCAAAGTTATGCTATTGTAAATGTGGCAGGCATTATGTGCAGGCAATGAGGATCATGAAATTCAATTTCACAACTGACTGTGTGGTTCCTCTTGTTACTAGGATGTACTTCCTGAACAGCATTTCCACTTTGTTGTGATTAGAGCTATGGCTTGCATTAAATCAAATTACACAAGTATAACTGCTGAGTAGAAATTCAACCATTGTCTCAGCCACTGAGTAGAATTTCAGCCATTCTCGGGGATACTTGTAGGTATCCCTGGTTTAAAAGGCTGCTTAACCCAGGTCATTGGTTTTAAAGAGCCATAAAAAGGGACAGCTGAGATCTTGTAGCTGCCTGTCAAAAGGTTTTACCAGACCACTAGACTGAGCAGACAGACAGGTGAGAACAGACAAAAGAATTTTTTTTTACCCAGCATGTTGTTATTCTATGGAACTCCCTGCCACAGGATGTGGGGATGGCATCTGGCCTGGAGGCCTTCAAAAGGGGATTGGACAGATTCCTGGAGGAAAAGTCCATCACAGGTTACAAACCATGATGGAGATGTGTAATCTCCAGGCTTAAAATCAGTGTACTTCAAGGGCCAGAAGCAGGAGAGTGGTATCAGAAGACAGATATCTAGTCTCAAAAGCTCTCATACACATTTAGTGGGGCCACTGTGAGATACAGGAATGCTTTGTACTAGATGGGCCTTTGTCCTGATCCAGCATGGCTCTTATGTTTTTATGTTATGTTCACGCACTGTATCTGCTCCCTCCCATAAAATGCAGCATATTTCTATTTAAATTATAGTAATTATTTCTAATACATTTCTAATATTTGTAAATATTAATTTATACCATTAAATTAGCATATGCATTTTTAAAAATTAAAATATTTCTTAATGTTTATAAAAAAGACAAAAGAAATAAAGAAAAGAAAAGAAATCTAATAAACAATATCTAAATCCACAGTGCTCCTTACCATTGGACCAGTGGTCGGAAAATATTAAAAATATTAAAACAAAATAATCCTGGAAAAATATTTTCACATGGAATACCAGAATTGACCACTAGAATACACAGCATGTACTGTTGTTGAAGATTAGATAGCATGGTCTCTGGCAGTTCTGATAATGCATGCTTTTCTTTTACCATGCTATTATTATCTGCAATTTTCAACTTCTGTCTCTCTGTGAATTGGAACCAATCCCCCATGGATACGGGTCTCCTACTGTACATGTAAACATATTATTGATCTCTATATCCCAAACTTCCCTATATCAATCACTTACATGGACATTGTACACTGTTTTCCAATTCCTAGCTCTCCTCAACCTCACTAATGTTAACAAATCCGGACTCTGCAGGCAGTCTATCTGCCACACGGAGCTCTCATTGCCCTCTCGCGAGAGGACACGAGAGGGGCAGGGTGGGCTGTTCGCCCGGAGAAGGAGGGGGAAGAGCACCCTATAAAAAGAGGCGGCTCCGACCCCCCCCATAGAGCAGTTTGATCCAGCATTCCCCTCCTGCTCACCACTTGTTAAGAACTAGTGTGAGTCTGACTGGTCGCCTGTTTGGGGGCCGGATAGGAATTTTTGACCCACACTCTGAATTGGCCATTGAGAGCAGGGATTTTTCGCCTATCCCACACTGGTCTTAGGGCATTAAAGGCAATTTTGATTTGCTCACACTGGCGGCTGAAGCAGATGGGGGCAGTGGTGAGTATACAATGAACATCTGTCCCCAAGTACCCTATACCCATAGCACGGCGGATCAGGAGGTCTCCGTGCCTGGGGGATACACGGGGATGCCTCCCTGCACTGGGAATTGCCCAGTTTAAGCCCAACTAATGCAGGGAGGGGTAATCAAACTGACCTGGCAGGGGCAGTAGGCTGACTTCCCCAGCTGGGGGTTGTAACTCGCCCTTTGCTGCCCGGTTGGAGGGGTCCCGGGAGACCCCTCCATTCCAACCTGTATGCTTTGTTGGTTGTTGAACTAAGTTGTTGTGTTAATAAAGTGTGGCCCAGTTAACCCCCAAACACCTGCCTCGTCTCGTTATTTCGAGTGGGAGGGCAATTGAAAATTGCTTCTTTATTCATAATATTACCTTCATCTTTTTTAAAAAAAATTATAAAAGCACTATTGTAGGACACACAGCCACTGTGTGCGCCAGGGAGAAGGAAAGATGATGCATTGGAGGTGGCTTCCTCATTGGAGTTTCACCCCACGCAACCCAAAGGAAGGTACGTCAGTGGTTCTGGAGGGTAGGTCCTGGTTCTGAACGGCAGCTGTCTGCCGTGTTTCATTTCAGAACCAGAACTCCTTCTGAAATGAAACACCCATGTCTAATGGCATGATCTAAACAGTAAGTAACATGGATCTGGGCCATCCATGGGGAGATTATGTCCCCTTGGGTCTTCTGCTATGGGTTTCCTCAAGGATCAACCATTTCCCCAATGCTTTTCAACATCTAGGTGAGCATACTGTTTGGTAGATTAGGAGAGATGTTATTCAAAATCCAACTGCTGTCCATTTATAGAAGATCAAGTAAGAGAAGGCCCTTGAGCTTCCTACCAAATACCCAGAAGCTGGTTGCACAGGGTGTGCTCTGCAAGGTTTCAGATGTGAAAGACTCATCATTAGAGGCACAGGCCCATGGAAGCTAATTAATGAAGTCAATGAGACTTAATTTGTTTGATTAGGATGAGCAATCTGGTGCACGTTGCTGCTACAATTTACCAAGGAGGCTGATGCAAATCCTGTCACTCTTTTCAGATTAATGGTTGATTTAGCAGGCTGGTGACATTCGTAGTTAATGGGAATCCGTTCCAGCAATTGTGAAAGATGAAGCAGGGCTCAGCCAGTTGTTAATCAGACCAAAGATTCTAAGCTTTGTGTTCTCATGTCAGAGCCTGCTAATATAAAGCAAAAGAAGAAAGAAGAGGAAAAGGAATGACGGCGGTGTTAATCTACTGTCACAAAACCACTGAAAAGTCCTAAGGCCACTATCCAATCAAGTATCGACTCAGTTGAAGAGTCTCAACAGCAGGACAAAGATTGCATCACAAGCACAGGAAAACCCACTCTCTGTTTGCCAGCAGCAATATATTGAGTTGATTTTGATATCAATTTTCTGTCTAGGTTTCCTTTATTTTGGGGATCTTCTGGGTTTTAATGGTTCTTCTCACTTCTATATTTAGGTTTTGTGGGTGGTGTGGGGTTGTGGTATTTTAATTGTTATTAGCTGTCCAGATGGGTGGGATGCAAATGGAATGGCATCAGATGGGTTGGATTTAAATTTAATGAATGAATGAGCGAATGAACAAACAAATGAACGAATGAACAAACAAATGAACAAACAAACAAACACACAAATGAATGAATGACTACCAGATCCAAAATAGTGTGCATGTCTGCAAGTAGCTTCATCAGTCCTGGATGAGTCGTGATTTTTTTTTATCTCACAAGAGAAGAAATCCAGTTGTTATGACCCAACTTTTGGATTAGTATGCATGTTTTACCAGAATCTCTCCACAACATGGAAGAATCATTTCCATTTCTGTCAAACTCTGATTCCAGCATCTTTCCTCTTTGTTAAATAAAACAATAAAATCACTTTCTTCTGGTAGAGAAAGATTTTGAGTTAGGATACAGGAAAACTGGGGAGTTCCGTCCTGTTCTAGGCGGTTTGCTTTATTAAGTGATTTATTCTTCTTCATTCATTGTTCTGCCCTCCTTAGTTCTTCCCTCATTCACACTTCTTTACTTTCCAAACTGACCTTCTTACTCCTGGCCTCAGCCACACAGTGTTCACTTGGGAGGCCACATGAGCAGAAAACACGGGGAATAAAATGTATAAGGTCCTTAGGATAAAATGACTGAATAAAGAAACCTTTTAAACAAAAACTCCAAACGTAGTTTAGTGCTACTAGAGCTTGGCACATACACTAGCCCTCCCCACTAAACTAAAACAAGAGTTGGTTTCCCAGAAGGCTCTGTGCAAACTGAAAAATTGGCTTGCAGAGCTAAGCCATTGGAAAAAAACAACAGACAATACCTGGCCAACTGCTGGAGGTCACTCATCAAATTTTAAACTCCAATAAATAAGCCACTTCTGAGCCTTTCTACTTTGATATCAGCACAGACTTTCCTCAAACCGCCCTTTCCTACAACTCCAGGTTTCAAAACAATTCATCATGCTTTTTTCTACGTTTAAGCCCTAAAACCTGCTGCTCCCTCACACCACTTCTGGATATAATGGCAGAATGCAATTGATCCCATCCATTTTGAACATGGGACTCATAAGAAAGGTGTTGAAAATGGCAGGCTTATGTGGAAGTTTTGCCCTCTGGTTATGACAGTAAGTGACATCTCTTGATGCCAAGATACAAAGAATGAGACTCAAAAGTTAAATGTAGCTTCAAGGCACTGTTTCTTATTCTCTAGTTTTCTCTTAACCTTTGTGGAATGGATCAGCTTTCTTTCTGTATTACTTCTCACAATAATTTTTCGTTTTGTGTGTGATGGGGTCGGCATTTTTAGTACACTTTTTTTTCCAAAAAAGTGACAAACATGGTTGTTTTGTGGAAGTATTATTATCATTTATTATTTTGAATATTTGTACCCTACCTTTCTCCTTGGAAAAGAACCCAAGGTGGATTACAATAATGAGGGGCAATATACAGCCCGAAACATTTAAGACATATTCAAGTTAAGAACAGGGAATTAAAAGAGGCATCTTAGAACATTAAAAGGTAACAGTGGAGCTACAAAGAACACGCAAAAAGAAAAGAAAAATCCATTATGAGGGGTGGAAAGTAACACGGAAAACACTGTGGGCCCCATCCTCTGAACTATTCCAAACCGCTGAACCATGGCAAGCGCCCATCACTTGCTCTGACAAAACATTTTCATGAATTCACCCCCCTCCCCACAAATTCGGTCCTAGTCATATTATTATTTTATTTATGTATTTAAAACATTTTATCCCTCCTTTCTCCTTAAAATGATTCAATAATGCAAGAATATATTGTGGTAAGTTGCAATAATTACTGTGCTGCATAAATACCACCCCATAGCACTTATAGCACACTCTGAGGGTGGGGTTACAAGTAATTATGCAGGCTACACATTGTCCCTACCCCCAAGCATGCTGAGTACTCATTTTACTGACCTTGGAAGGCTGGAAGGCTGAGTGAACCTTGAACCTGTTACCTGGAAGTGAACCCTAGGTTGTGAGCACAGATTTGGGTGCAGTACATGAGTTTAACCACTGTGCCAAAAGGCTATAATAATGTTTAAAGGGAAGGAAATAAGCAAAAGAAATCAGTATGCAGGTTATCTATGTTACACAAATGTGTAGTCTCTCAGGTACACTGCAGGCTGCAGAATTCCGGGTGATCTCACACAGTGACTACAGTATGCTGGAGAAGTGTCTTGGTGACTAGAGTATGCAGGAGAAGGTGTGGATCTCATTTGGAAGCACGTGAAGCTATCTAGAGATGGGCACGAAACAAGCAATTTTTCATTTTCGTTTTCGTTTTTTGTTTCATTACGTAAGGAAATGAAAAACGAACTTTGTCTCCAAAATGAAACGAAATGAAACGAAACAACAGAAATTTTGTCGTGTGTTTCGTTTTCGTTGCGGCAAATACATTGAACTGTAATGAATGCTAATGAAACAGCAATTTTTCATTTTTTGTTTTCGTTTTTTCATTTCATTACGTAACGAAACGAAAATGACATTTTTGCAAAAAATTCACAAAAAATGAAAACGAACCGAAACGGACCCCCTAAACAACAAGCGACAAACGAAACACCATTTTTTTGAGTCGTGCCCATCTCTAAAGCTATCAATCTCCTTCTTCATTGGCACCAGTTCACCATCTTCCTTATTTATTTGTTTGTTTATTTATATAGCTTGTATGCCGCCCACTACCCAAAGGTCTCTGGGCGTCTCTTATATGTTACTGATACTTTAAATTTCTCCTCTTCCACTTTAAATGCTTTGGATCCTTTTTATTTCAATACTTTTAACCCAATAAAATGCCGGACTTACTTAAAATATCCATGGGGTGCTGCTGATAAGGCAGGGCTTGTTATCTAGCAAAGCTAGGTAAGAGAGCTGAACTGAAAGCAATTATGAAGCTTCCTCACCCTTGGACATGTTGATCAGGGATGGAGGGGACCGGGTGGAAGTGTACTTCCAACCCTGATCTCCCTTGCTAAGCAAGCATTCCGAACATCCGGAAAGGGTTTCTGTAAGCCCAGACTGCCATGAATGCTCAGTCAATTCTTTATTATTCATTTAGTAAGTTTCAACTTGTCAAGACCTCATAATGATTTTTCCCTAGCCTTACGAGAAGAACAGGGAGCGCTATTTTCTTTGTGTAAAATCTCTGAAATTTACACAAAAACATTCAGCTGAAAACTAGCATTTTTCATTTGGAGAGGTAAAGCATTGATTGACCAACTGGCTGTTTTAAGCTTTCTTTTTATGTTCCTTAAAAAACCATCCAATTACACAATACCTTTGAAGAAGCTTGTTTTTTTTTTTTGTATCATTGTGTTATTGCCATTATCTGTGCCATTTTGCTTAATTTGCACACACACAAAGGTTTTTTGTCTTAGTCTCATATCAAGAGTACCACAAAGTGTTTCACCTTCTTGCAGGGTGGAGAGAATAATTTTCTATTTCCTTGTCCTCCTTCTTTCAAGGAGGAAACAGTGAAAATGAGGTCTTTTATATGCCCCAGTAGGGGAAGAGGTGTTATCAGAGGGGATCTGAGGCGCAATTAGTGTGAAGATTTATTTAAATCACAGCACACAAATAGGGAATTAGATTCACAAAATGAAGATACAATATACTGTATAAAAGAAATCAAAGGAAAATCAATACATTTCTAACCCAATACTATACAATGGTGAAATGAAACTGTAAAGCAGAACAACCTGTATTAGTGTAACAGATGCAGCATTTGGCGGGGCCACTGTGAAATACAGGAAACTGGACTAGATGGACTCTTGGTCTGATCCAGCATGTCTCCTCTTATGTTCCTATGTACCATAGTTATTCAAAATTAGCCACACTTAGCCCTCATAAATCATTATATTTACCCTTAATTTTCCACTAGCCCTCTGCTGGAAGCTAGCTGTGTCCCAGATGTTTGGCCTGGGGATTAAGGGGAAAAGACAAATTGCTACCTAAATCAAGTAATGGGTTCCTGAAAATTCAGGGTAATGTGCAGGATAATTGATCCAGAAAATCAAAAGGAAAAATGTTAAAGAAAGCAGTAGAATTTCTCTTCTCTCTCCCCCCCCCCCCGCTCTGTGTGTGTATGTGTGTGTAAAAAGACAGTAACAGAAGTGTCAAATCTCTCAGAAGGAGTAATCTAACCTGTTGTAGAAACTGAGTCTTCTCTCAGAAGCAAGAGAAAACTAAAAGACCTAATGGCCTCAGAACAGTCAAATCTCCAAATGTAAAAACCACACAAGAAAAAGTGAACTGAGGAGCAACTCTATATGCCTATGAATGTGTGAATGAATGTTAGTCTGAGTCATGTTAACAGAGTGATTCAAGCTTAATCAAGTTAAGGGAGGAACTAAGTGCCATCAGTTCCACATGGTCACCATTCATATTTTCTTACCACTTGCCACTACAGTAATGTGCACCAACCAAAAATACAGGTAGCCAGGATTTTGCAGTCCACGTGAATATCTCCCCCCTGCGATGCTCATGTCAACTTTTATGCTGTATTGTAAGGATCCATGAGAGCCGGGCTGGGGGAAAGGGTACCTCTCCAGATGCCCATTAGCTCCAGTTACTAAGGCTAACAGTCAGCAATTATGGGGCTAACAAAACCGAGCCGGTCCGTTTCTGACCCTTTCTTTCAACCTTGCAGCCTAAATATTGATGGAACCAAAGGGTACCACTTTAGACACGGTAATAATATCTTCCTCACTTGGTTTTCAAATCAAATCATTTGTTTGTTCAGCTGTTGCTTTCTTTTTTTTAAATATTGGGGGACACCGACTATATGATATTGGCGATGTTTCTTCCCCCCCTTTCATTATCCATTGTAATTGGATTTATATCCATTCTAAGCAATGAAGCCATTATGCAGGCTAACAGCCTATTGTAATCTTTTTCCCCCCAGTGGAAAATATTGATTGTTACTCAATGATCATCTCAAACATTCATTATAGGAAATGTGGGGTCACATAATATTTATGTGATGTGAAACGAGATACACATTTCTAGAGTAGAATCAGAAAAGCATTTGAGACTTGCCATTTGTTTTGCAAGCATATTAAAATCTCTCCCCCTCCCTCTCTTGGGAACTTTTACATCAAACTGCCATCTAAATGTTAAGGTTCAATTGATTTATGGATGGCAGTCAATACAATAAAAAAATGCATACATAAAGAAGATCAAACTAATTTGCTGCATTATTGGCAACACGGGAGCAGCAAAATTTTATCTGGCACATCCCTTATCTGATTAGTTGTATCCAATTTGGATACTCATAGTCAGATCTGTTTAAACAAGCAATGATCTTAATTAAACATTTCTTATACACAATTTTTGTTGTATTGCAAGTGCATAATACACTATTCTTCAGAATTCTAATGTCTAGTTGGAGCATCTCTCCCAATAGTCAACTGTTCGCTCCATCAGACCATCCCAGGCAATGATCCTCTGTTTGTTCACTCCAGAGGACACTAGGAAATCATCCACAGAAGATCATGTCTTCTTTGCTGCAGTATCTATGGTCTGGCACCACCTCTGTGTGGAGCTATGCCTGCCCCTTCATTCCTGAGAACATTTCTTTACAGAGAGGCCTTTCATGACATCCCTGCCTCATTTCATGCCTTGTGTTCTATCTTTTAGTTAAAATTTATGCCTCTAGTGGTTCTTGTAGTGCTTCACTGTTTTAATGTCTATTGCTCTCATTTATAACCTTACTGCTTTGGGGTTGTAAACCATCCAGAATGGTGCATTGCACTAACGGGATGGCATACAAATTAAACAAATAAACAACTAATTCTTGAAGGCTTTCTTGGCCGGGATCTGATAGCAGTTGTGAGTAGAGATGGGCACGACCAGAATTTTTTTTTTCGAGTTGTCATTTTTTTGGGACGGGTCCGTTTCGGCACGTTTTCGTTTTTCACAAAACAAATTTAAAAATTTGTCGTTTCATCATGTCGTTTGTCGTTTCCACCGCGATTTAGCGCGATTTGACGTCCCAGCGAGAGGCATCCCGCCAGCGCTAGGTGTTTTTGAGCCCTAGGCGGCGGGCGGGGTGGCAGCGGGGGGGCATGGGTGGGCGGCGGCAGTGGCAGGGGAGAGGGGTGGGCGCGCGGGCGCATGGGCGGCGGGCGCACGGGTGGCGGGCGCACGGGCGGCAGGCGCGGGTCCCGCAATGACCCAGAGCAGGCGGAAAACACTTTAAACTGACTTGCTGCACAAGACTGCATCGAATAAAGCAATTGCAATTTTTATTGCAAACAAAGTGGGCAGTGCACCCACAGCAGAGCTGCAGGCAGGGTATGAAAGGACCTTGGCTTGCTTGCTACCAAGCAAATGAAATGTTTAAAATAAATCCACACCTCCCTTCCCACTCAAACCTCCCGCCCTTTGAAGCACTATCAGAAAAGAAATCCTAACAAACTGCAGGAGAATAAAAAAGAATAAACTGTGTTGCTATTCCCCACAGCAGACAGAGAATGAAAGGAATTATTATTATTTCCTAAAAATTCAATTGAATCAATTCCCTCCCTGCCTGCCTAACTGAAATCTAAAGGCTCCGCGAAATCGAAACTAGTCGGCACATTAGCCAGCTACACACAGCCCTCTCCCACCCATATCCAAGCCCGGACTGCGACTCTTCTGGGAGTGCCTCGGCTTTTTATGCCCTCTTGCACATCCAGAAGTGTCAGTCAAAACCTGGCCATGCGATTGGTAGAATGGGTCCAAAAATTTGAATGGTCCCATCCCATGGCCAGCCCATCATTGCGCAGGTGTAAAAAAATAAAAATAAAAATAAAATAAAATAAAATCAGTGCGACCTTTTACTGCTATAAAAAACCCACTGCTGGTACTGTAAAAATTCAAGCATTTAAAATAGCTAATTTTCGCATGTTTCTGTAGTGCTTTGGTGGTTTTTTGGACCATGTTTTGAAAAAAAATATTGGATCCCCCCGCACCGCATGGCAAATGGAGACGCTGAGGATGCCCCCTCCCAGCCCGGTACCAGCAGCCCAGGACAGGAGGGGGGGGAGGCTGCCCCCCCCCGAAACCACCCCTCTGGTAGGTGCCCTCAGGCAGGCATATTTTCGCCTGCTTTTTTGGCCGGGAATCGGGTTTTTTTTATTTTTAAAACTTTTTTTCTGTGCCGCTTGGCATCGCGCGATCGCCGCGCGATGCCAGGAACGACAACGACAAATCACACCCAATTTTTCTTTTTTCGGTTCGAGTTCGAGTTCTGACAGCTTAATTGTCGTTACTGTTTCTGTTACGTAACGGAAACGATATCCGAAAATGGAAACGACAATTTCGCCAAGTCGTGCCCATGTCTAGTTGTGAGTTTGTTTGGGCTGTTTGGCCATGTTCTAGAAGTTTCTCTGTGATGCTTTTATTTGTGATTGCATTGACTTTTCCATCTATCTGTGAAGATTCTCAGTTATCCAGGTGAGGTGAGGTGCCATGACTCACATAAGCTGAATCATAGCAACTGGATTTCTTTTCCTATTTGGTCAAAATGTTTCACCACAGACAAATAGCTTCTTCAGTCTGAAGCAGGTTGGTAGAAGACCTCTAATGTTTTTCTTGGTTTTACTTCACCCAGGTCTGAATAGGCTTGTTATATGGACAATCTCTCTCTCTCTCTCTCTCTGTGTGTGTGTGTGTGTGTGTGTGTGTGTGTGCATGTGTGTGCGTGTGTGTGTGTGTTTGTGTGAAAGTCATACTTCTGCAGCCCCTCTCAACACCCATTATGTATAGGTTGCTAGTGGTGCCTTTCCTGGTGGATGTGTGAAGGGGTCCGGATTTTCCTGGGGATAGATGAAAGGGCAGCGTAATAAATAGGAGACAAGATTGTTCCTAAATTCTCAATCCTTGCTGAGAGAGGCGTTTTCTATACGCACATGAATGGCCTCCCTGATCCCTCCCGCAAATCACCTATCTTCCTGTTCAAGATCTGTACATCTTCATTGAATGAGTGTCTTTTGTTCAGGTACACTGCTGATTCTGGTCTTGAGACATTGCCCTTCCTGTTGTGGGCCATCTTCCTCTTTAATATCATTTAGTTTCTCCATTGTAGAGCTCTGATTGTTCTTCACTGCATTGCACATTGCTCCTCTTGTGTTTTGGTGTCTGGTCTTTTGAGTGGACAAGTCTCTGCCTTTGTGTGTTTGTTTCACCAAAAATCTCTTTGAGCTTCTCAAATACACAAGCCATGTAAGAAATGACCAGGTTCTTCCATCAGTTCTGAGTCTCCATGAGAAACCATTTTTTCGTTTGCATGAGAAACCATGTTTTGACTTGGGAGCACCTGAAGGAATAACTGACCAAGAAGGCTAATTGTCATAATTTTAAAACTTAGCATGCTCTTCTCTTCCTATGTTTTTTGTTTGGACCTAGAAATAAAGAACCATTATAATGTGTATTTGGGTTACTATTTAATTCGTCTTAAATTCTATTGCACTTTCACATGCACAGAAGTAGAATAGTTGAATCTGTCACAACAAATTGCTTTGAACAGATGCATCCAGCATCTCATCAATTTGCCACGTCAGCTTCTAAGATTCCTCATGAAAACGCAATGGAAAGGGGATTTGCAATTGGATGGTTATTATTCTACTTAGCTAACTCCCACCCCTTTGGCAAGATTTATTCTCTTTTAATGTGTAGATATGGCTGGTCATGTTATGGTTAGCCTCACATTTAATTTGGCTCTAAGTTTCTCAGCCTTTGGAAGTATATAAATGAAACATTTAGAATAATTCAAAAAGGAAGCAAAAGTTAAAAGCCAACTATATTTCCTATTGATTATGCATTGATTCTGAGCCTATGTAGAAAAGGTTAAAAGACCCCTTTACTAGTCTGGGATATATCTACAGATAGATGGAATCATCTTTAACACGGTTTCTTTCTGACTGACATGAGTGGTTTGGATAATGAATCAGGCAGTTGCAAAGGTTCTCCTGGGGGACATAATAACCCACTTCCTTTAAATACAAGCACCGAAACAACAGCCTTTCACTTCTCTGTGTCAGTCAATCATTAATAATGCTATACTGGGATGGTACAATTTTACCTCAACGGTAAGTTTTAAACTGAATGGAACTAACATGTTTGTTCAATCCTTGGTATTCTAAATGGTGGCTGATTTATTTCTGGGGACATGACAGCTTTTCTAACTGGAAAAAACTCTGCTGGAAGTTTGAGTAGAGAGAATTCCCAAAGATTACAGAAGACTGCTGTGTTCTTGTCTTGCAAAAAGGTTTTTGCCCCCGCATTGCCTAGAGTCTTGGAGAAAAGATGGGACTCTCCCAGCTGGAATCCAAATTCTTCCAGGTCTTGGCTTTTTTCTCCTAGAGGCAGAATCACAGAATAAGTGAGTTGAACAAGGCCTATAACAGGCATGTCCACACTTCGGCCCTCCAGATGTTTTGGACCACAACTGCCACAATCCGTTAACATTGGTAATACAGCCTTGGAGTTCGGGGAGTTGTGGCCTCCTTGTTTTCCTCTACTACATTTTATCCAGAACATTAGTCAAGGTACACAGTTAGGAATGGGCTTTCAGTGGGACCAGAGTAAATTAGATGCAAGACGTACTCAGAATTACAATGTGCTATCTGTCTTTAAGGCTCTTTGTTATTTTGGATAAGGCTCAGGGATCCCACAACTTTAAAATGCATCTGAAATCATGGGGACAAATTTATTTATTTATTTATTTATTTATTTTTACAACTTATATGCCGCACACTACCCAAAGGTCTCTGGGCGGCTTACAATCAAAAGAATTAAAACAGTTAAAAAAATAGAATGTCAATAAATAATAAAAACAATAATAAAAACCTTTCACTAAAATCATTACACTAAAATTCTAGAGATCAGAGGCAGGCAAATATTTTGAATCTATAGCTCTTTGATTGTTGGGTGGAATTAAAGTCTAATCTGTCTGTTTCACTTATTCTGCATTTCATTGTGTTTGTTTAACTATCAAAATCATTCCATCGTATAAAATTCATAAACTGCCAGGTTTTATTATGAGAGGGGCTTAGAATAGCCTTAAGATTGTGTTAGGGGAAATAAAATCTTATAATGCATCCCTTTAAAGTGGACCATTAATCTTCCATCATTCACATCTTATTCTAGGCAGAATTTGGTTGATGGTTGTTTAACTGTTATACAGGAATAAAAAGGATAATATATGTTAGTCAATAGTTCTGTTCTGCTTTTATATTTAATTTCTACTCCTACCCCACTCCATATAAATGAATCAAACTCCAGTAACCATCCACTGCATAGGGTGGACAAACATGCCACTGTAGCCATACAGATGTCATAGATGGGGCTCAGAATAAACAACAGTCAACAATTCGATTTGTCCTGTTTAGGCAGAGTGAGGCAGGGGTGTTGTGTACGAATGCCATACATTTAGTTTATCAGGCAAAACCAAAAGGAAAATAAATAGACATCGTGGTACCTTAAAGACTAACTGCTCTATTTTTATGTGAGATTTCATGGACAAATCCACTTCTTCAGAAAGGGAAGTGAACTTGTCCATTTATTTTTCCTTGGTATGTTAGCGCAGACTAACACAGCTACTCCATTAAAACACTGAGTTGTTTCATTCATTAATTTTTTCCTTATGTGCCTTTCAGTTCCCATGGAAGTCTTGATACACACCTTTCTTAACGGTTAGACCTCTTATTGTACTCGGGCTATTGGTCCAGATGCCAGCTTCACAGTTGGAATCTGGGGTCACATTTTTACATCTAAGCACACAATCTTCCAAAATGTCCATATCAGACTAAGCAGACCAGCTTATGTGTTCTCAATAGCAAATCGCAACACCAAAGTAAGCCAGTCTACAACATGAAGAGTTTAGGAAAATTTGGGGGTGGGGATAGAATCTTAGAATCATAGAGTTGGAAGAGACCTCAAGGGTCATCCAGTCAAACTCTCTGCCATGCAGGAACCCTCATCACAGTATTTCTGACAGGTGGCCATCCAACCTCTGCTTAAAAACCTCCAAAGAAGGAGACTCCACCACCCTCCGTGGCAGCTTATTTAACTGCCAAACAGCTTTAACCGTCATGAAGTTCTTCCTAATGTTCAAATGGAATCTCTTTTTTCCTGTAGTTTGAAGCCTAGTCTCTGAAGCCATGGAAAAAAAACCAGTCCCCTCTTCAATATGATTTCCTTTCAAATATTTAAACATAGCTGTCATATCCCCTCTCAGCCTGTTTTTGTAAGGCTAAATATCCCCAGCTCCCTAAAGCTCTCCTCCTAAGGCATTTCTTCCAGACCTTCAACCACCTTGGTTGCCTTCTTTCTGGACCCGTTCAAGGTTATCAACTTCCTTTTTCAATTGAGGTGCACAGTACGGGACACAGTACTGCAGGTGGGGTCTGACCAGAGCAGAATAGAGTGGTACTATCACTTCCCTTGATCTTGACAATATGCTTCTGTTGATGCAACCAAGAATCACATTGGCTTTTCTGGATGCTGCATCACACTGCTGATTCAAGTTCAATTTGTGATCCACCACAATAGAAAGATGCCTTTCATCTCTTAAGTTTTCTTTTACCACTTTTGCTTCTGAAATTTTATTGTCTCATTTAACCACAAAAAGTCTCCAACTATCTTTTATATTCCCTTTATATTATAGAAGCCAGCATGGTATTAATGTTAAGAGTCTCCCAGGAGGACTCAAGAGGTTGGTATTCAAATCCCCACTTGGCTATGAAGCTCACTGGGTGACCTTGGATCAGTTACATTCCCCCAGTGGTTCCCAAACTGTGTGCTGTGGCTCCATGGCATGCCAGGAAGAAAAATGTAGGGGTGCCACAGAATTCCCCCCATCCTTCCCAATTCCTGCTCCTAAGGGCGTATCTGGGTGGTGGGAGGGTGCATTTGCCCCACAGCACAGCAATCTGGGGGTGCCTGGAGGAGCAGCAGGAGGAAGAAGCCATGCACCCTCCTGCCAGCAGTCCTCCTTTCCCCCAGCTGAGACATGGTGATGGGACCCTCTCCACAGGTGAGCGGTGAAGCAGGCAGGCAGGCAGGCATGCAGAGAGTCTAGTACCCAGGGCAGTCACCCCCACCCGCCTCCCAGCTGAGAGGAGGGTAGAAGCCGTGGCTGAGAGGAGGAAGCAGGGAGTGCTGGAGCAGCTGTGGGGACCCACCTCCTCCTCTTCCCTTTCCTGGGCTCCGGTGGTGGCGGCGGCTCATTGCGAGCCCACCAGGTAAGGGACCCCATTTACAAATGGAACAAAACGGTTTGTTTCGACTAAAAATGACTGTTTCATTTTGTCTTTAACAAAATATTGCTTCCTCATTTCATTTCATTTCATTTCATTTCATTACCTTAAAAATGACAAAACATCATTGCAGTTTTCATTTTGTGCCCATCTCCACTTAGATTGCCAGCTCCAAATGCAGTTCCCCCCACAACTGGAATTCTAAAAACCATCTAACAGATAACAAGTGGCTTCTCATTTTGGATAAGCCCAGAGACAACTGGCTAATACCTCCACATCTATAGGTCTTTGAGATGGGCACGAATAAAAAAAAATGACATTTCATTTGTCGTTTGTCATTTGGAGGGTCTGTTTCGGTTCGTTTCCATTTTTTTGTGAATTTTTGCAAACAAAATTGTTTTCATTTTCATTTGTTTCGTTACCATTTCGTTACCATTTATTTTAATTTTTTGTGATTTTTTTAGCATTTAAAGCAGTTCACTGTATTGCAGTAACGAAAACGAAACACACGACAAAATTTCCGGTGTTTCTGTTCATTTTGTTTCATTTTGGAGACAAAATTTGTTTGTTGTTCCGTTGCATAACGAAACAAAAAAACAAAAACAGAAACAAAAAATTGTTCATTTCGTGCCCATCTCTAATAGGTCTAGATCCCTTTTGCAGAAGTGTCGTACACCATCGTGTCCTGTGCTGTCTTGTCCTTCCTTGACGCGCTGTCCCTTGCCTGCCTCCAAGATCCCTGAGGCTTGCCA